>JBAMAW010002166.1:0-572550 GCA_037043295.1 Amiota minor
CGAACCCGGACCATTGACGCCAAAGGCAAACATTCATGGCAGCAAAGTTATGCTCTGCATTTGGTGAAACCAGAAAGGAATCATGTTCTAAGAGTTTCTGATCGACGAGGCTTTCTACTGAACACAACTGATGCGATTGCAGAAAAACGGCCGGAATGAGCAACCAGACATGAGCCATTAATCTCTCACCATGACAATGCTCGGCCGCGTGTCGCTTACGTAGTCAAAACCGAAAATCTCGATAGTACCGAATGGGAAGTCCTAATCCACCCGCCAGTCCAGACCTTGCACCATCAGACGACCATTTGTTCAGGTCGATAGAGAATGCCCTTACGGGGATTCGCTTTGCTTCAGTTGAAGGTATAAAAGATTGGCTTGATGGGTGCGGAAAAGTCATAGCTAGCGATGGGCAATACTTTCAATACAATACCGTGTACCCCAGTATTCATATGTAGCTACCACGTACATAGTGATAATACATATTACCTTCTATATTTAGAAGATATTTATTTTTACGTAAATAAGTTTTTTTCTATTCTTACATGGTCAGAAGTTACAGTCACAGACATTTTGTTTTCCAATTCCTTATGATTGAGTATCAATTACAAAAAACTTCAGAGTGTCAACGTATATTGGTTATTGGTAGTGTGATTAACCTACAAATTTGGATAAAATTAATAATGATTAGAACTATACTAAAATTGCAATTCTTTTTGAAATTTTATTTCTTGATATTATTAATACTAACCTTTATTCGATTTGCTTAAGTCAGTTGCTAATTGCTACAATAGATGTAACGTAATTCAATTTTTTATCAAAAAATAAATTTTTCGCCTTGGACCTGCCAAAATACAATTCAACACAATTTTTGTTACAACTACTATATACGGTAAACCAATACTGATTCGAGTACCAAGTATTAGCACTAAAATTTTGCTTGCCAACACTACAACTGCAGGGTTGTATTTCAAGGCGTACCAATTTCAAAGTTTCTTTCAGTTTTGAATTCATGCTCTTATTAGAGAAACTTTTTCGTTTTTCGTCCTATCGAACTGAAACTTGGACACTATCAGTTTTCAAGACAGGCACAGGATATTTATCGGAACCAGCCAAATCGGACCACTAGGGGGGTATTTAGAAAAACTTTTTTGTGTTTTGTCCTTCAAACTTTCTTTCAGTTTTGAATTAATTTAAAATTGCAATAATGAAAAATATAAATCTATTATATTATTTTTCAAATTTCATCTTTTATCCATTTGCACAACTGTTTCTTGTTATCGAACTATTTTACACAAGTCCTTAAGGCTAATCTAGCTTATTGCAGTTATCAATGAAACTTATCGTGTTTGATCAATGATATCCAACAAAAGAAGGAGTATAAAAGGAGATCATTGATAAGCATTAGATCACAAAGTCAAAGTGAAATAAATTAAGTAAAAATTAGTATTTTTATCAGCCGCTCGTCAAAAACCTGTGGTGAAGTGTTCTTAGTTGAGCGAAAACACTTTGAAAAGAAAAAATTGTGATTGTTTCGTTACTTCTGCTTTTACCTTCTTCTTTTGCTTCTGAAGAAAACCTAAGTCGCAGTCGAAGAAGCAGCTACTTAGTGTTGCTATTTGCTTTTCCCCGCATATTCTAATAAGTTTCAAAACAATGTTCAAAGTGTCTTTTTTTTCTTCCTTACTCATTGTCAATCTGAATGTGTTGATAGATATTTGCGATCTATGGTGAAAATATAAAGTAAAGTGCCAACTGTTTAGCAAATCTTTGGTGATGGATATCAGAAAATTCCTCGTTGGTAAGACCTTTAAAATACATGATCAGGACAATTTTCAAAACTTTTATTTGTTTGTAGGTAATCGCATTAGAGAAAATAGTAAAAGTAAGGCGTTGCCCAATGAAGTGCACGAAGAGCTTGAACCAATGTCTGGATAAAAATAAATGTGTTGGCCGGGGGTACGATAGCAAAAAAAAAAATTGGAGGAGTACAAGCTATTTTATTGTAAAAGCGACTTATAAAAAATCAATCTATTTTCATTGCGCCAGACACAGGCTTAAGGAAATACGCAATACTGTATCTACAATCATGGATATTATACATTTTTTTAGAGAATCAAGTACAAGAAGAAAGTATGCTCCCTATATACCAATGTTTTGTGAAACTAGGTAGTCTCATAAATACAGAAGTATTGGAATATTTAAAGAGTTTTTTTTTAGGATTATCAAAGGGTAACAATAAGTAACTGCGGAAGAAAACAGCAATACCCAAAAAATTGCATTTCAACTTCATTTCGTTGCATTGAAACCGGTATATATTATTTGCGTAGTTGTCATATCTGAATATTCTGCTTTGATTGAGCCGGTTGCTAATGTGCTGCAGTCAAAAAGGTTCGACTTAATCCATGTGCATGATGGAAGCATTATATAACTTGTATCCAACCATTTATTTATTTATATTTCCATACATATTTAGATTCCCTAAACTCATCACTGAAAAATAGATTTTCTGAAGATAACACCCCCGCGTTCTCATTAGGTTTGCTTCATCCGGCAAATATATCTAAATTAACAAAACCCATGTTGCAAGCTACAAGTTGCAAAGAATTTTATTATTTGGCTGGGTTTGACCGAGAAGCTGATGAAAAATAATAATAGTAATCTCTTAGAGTTACAACTTTGTGATGTGTGACGAAAATGCCGATTTGTTTTTCCCTACAATTAAAACAGCTCTGGGTATTATTTTGGCTCTACCATGAACAACTGCAACAATAGAGAGATCTTTTATTACTTTAAAAAGAGTAAAGTCTTGGCAGCAAGCAACAATGGAGAGTCTCGACTTAATGGGACGTAATTTTAATATTGTTTTATACTTTGATGTGTTGTATACCCTTGCAAAGGGCGTGCTAAGTTCTTTGTTGGTAATTAATTATTTTAATTCCTAGGGTTATGTCTCATACGCGTTCACATAAAAAAAAAAAAAAATAGTAAAGGAGAATATGGAGAAATAAATGCCGATGTTTTAAACTATTTTAAAAAATAATAGGAGTACATTATTTTGAATTTGTATTTTAAAAACAAACAAAAAAAAATTTAATAAAATTGAATTATTTTTCCATTATTTACTTCTTTATAATCCAGTGATCAAAATGTTAACTAATGTGGAGAATATTCAAAACACAAAGAATTAGACGCTGATTTCGATGACAAAGCTAATGAAGCAAAGGAAAAAAAAACAAGAGTTGTCTTGGGACAACCGTGTAGAGCGCAGCTTCATTCAGAACAAAATTTTAATTCTTATTTTTATTTATTGAAATATTTAATTTTGTTGGAATCATATTTATTTATTATTTATTTTCAAACTACCGTTAATATTTTCGTTTTCTTAAAATAATAAATACATTAATGTAAAATAATGTGCACTTTTAATTTTTATTTACCTCGTATTGTATCATAGACACGATTGGTTTTTGGTAACAATATAGACAGCTGCTTGACTCTACTTAAATTATTTGTTACTCAGAGTAGTATCGTAGTCATTCAGAAATTGGAGTGACCGAAGCCGTCAGTCATGAGTGACTGAGTTTTTGAATCAGCATTGTGGATGTGTCTCATTAGTCAATCCGTTTGAGTGAGTTAGGTTATTCGATTTATTCAAAATTTAGGCATTTTTTTCTGCATAAAAAAACCCGGCGCATTTTTTTCTTTTCAATTTTACTATAACGTACTTCTTCTTGCTTTGCTTAATGACACAACATTAGTTAAAAAAACAAAAAAGAATAACTACCGAGTGCCTGGCTCACTCATTAGTTGAATCGTTATTCATTCAGTCATTCAACTTCTTCGTACTTCATATTCGAATTAATATAGTATCAACTAAATATTCAATCGTTCCATTTCAACGTGTTCCTGATACCAACTTTTCGTTTTTGCTGTCAATGTCTCAAAAGGCGTTTTGACTAAGTTATGCAAGTGTCTAGTAGGAACTAAGACATTTCAGTATTATATACGTATATAACCATGCATTAAGTTCTGCTTAATCGCACAAAAAATCCGTAGGTGCCACAGAGAAACAGGAGATTTCATTTTGTCGAACATTAATGTTCGAATGAACAGCTGTATACGATTCGACCATTTTACACGTATAGATTTTATTGCGACACTTATCTTTGATTCTTCGTTTGATTTCTCTTGCTTGTGTTCACACTTGTGAAACAACTATTTTGACACTTCTCATCCCTTCTCGCGTCCCTCATTCCATAAAAGCAAAAATATGCGAAAAAGGACAAACAAAAATCATAAGACAGATTACTGCCGCAGAATCACTATATGCAAAAACCTAATTTCACCAGCACGTACACAAAATGCAAACATGCCAACTTTTATAAATGACTAGGGTATCCTGCCCGACGTGAGTACGGCCAATCGGATTCCTTAAACTTCACTTTCAGTAGAACGCAAGTGGATTGGGCCATACCTACAGTTGCGGTTTCGCACCATCGCTATTAATAAGTTGAATTGCAATTCTGGTATTTCATTTTTGCTTCCCGCTGCACTTTAATTTGGCTAAATGGATAGTCAGTCACATTAATAATTCCAGTGACTTACCAAATCCACATCCACAACAATGCACAGCTCCCTGGTCTTGCCTTAAGTGTTATTGTATTATTGAGTCCTTTAATTTATTCAAAACTAACTGTAGTACATTGCGCAGAATCAGACAAATCAAATGCAGTATGTGATCCACCAATTTCTCGACAACAGCGTCACATATCGAATCCAAAAGTACTCTGTTATGTTCAAGGCTAAAACCAACCATGCACGCATTCACAAAATGTCATTGCAATCAGATGAACGAACGGTATAGCCGCGCATAAGACTCAATATGAACACACATAAGAGAAGTTCAGTGACATACACACTCACAGAAGAATTATATATATAAAGATTGTGAATCTAAACCATTCTCAGATCCTCTTGAACACACACAAAAAATTTCATCAAAATCGGTCCAGTCGTTTAAGAGAAGTTCAGTGACATACACACTCACAGAAGAATTATATATATAAAGATATAACTAAAACTTTTCATTGTATTAATCACTTTCTATGCATTTTTAAAACAAATTTAAAGCATCACAGCTTTATTATAAACAATTCAAGTTTTTTTTTAAATATATGAATTAATTGCATTAATGGCAAATTTAAATCTTCAAAAATTTTAAAACTTAAATGCGACCAGATTGGCTTTCCCTATACTAGTACTTTTTTTTTCTTTTTTAACTTCAGATAAGTGCGAATTAAACCAAATCTTCTCAATAAACACGGAAGATTTTAAATCAACTAAAAGCGAAATCTGTGGCACGGTGGATTGCAAATGGGTTGGAATTGAGGCGAAAGAGAAAACCATGGCATCGCTGTATTACTTGGAATTGCAGGATGTTCTCAATAAGCAATACTCAGTCTTTGTTTTTCTTTAACTGTAACCTAATGCCATAATGGCTTGCGACGCGTCCTATGATCCCCCCTGGTTAGATAGAGTTAACTTCGAGAAAGACCGCTTGTCTGGTTTAAGGACACATGTTTCTTGCTTTCGACCTCCAGTGTTGTGCCAGTAGTTAACAACTTTTGTAAACCCCTATTATCGTATTGTTTCAATTAAGTAAGCTTTAGTTAACCCACAAATGGTCTTGTGACCAATGAACAGTTATTAAGCTGATCTTCATGATCTTGAATCCATTTGCGTGTATTAGGTCGTTGAAGCAGTCTAATTCGTCGAGTAGAGTTAGGCATTTTTTGTTGGATAAGTTGCGTTGGGAATAGATTTTTGAAATCATTTTATTTACATCAGTAAGATAGTAAGATAAATTATGCAAGGAAGTCTTGGTTATATTATTTTAAACTAAAAGTGTTAAATATTATTCTTTTGCAGTTGCTGAGTTCGTTGGCAACTGATTTGGACACAATGTTGAATGAGTTGCGTGCATCACCAACGCGATCAACAACATCAACTACAACGACAACAACAACAACAGCAACAAGTGGAAATCAATACCAACAACGACTACAGCAATTTCAATATCCGACACAGAGGCTATGCACAAATTACAACAACAACATCAGCAATAATAGTAGCTTCTTCCACAACAACAACAACAACAACAACAACAACATCAACAACAATAACTTTTTAAGTCAAGCAGATGATTTTTTACAAAATTCTATAATAACAGCTAAAGGAACCAATGTCACAAATACAACAACATTATCATCATTAGCAATAACAACACCAAAATCAGAACAACATCTTCATCATGATGTAACTAAGCAACATTCAAATTGTCAAGATCGCAACATTATTCACAATGATAGTAACAACTTAAAAATGGTATATCGATATCCACATCCACACCGGCAAAAGCAGCACCAACAATTGTTTACTTCTAGTCACTTTTACCAATACCAACAACAACCACAGCAACAGATACACCAAGAAGCAAATGTGATTCCAACCTCAATTTCAATACAAACAAAACCATATTTGCACTCAGTATCGTCACCATCATCAATCGCAGCAACAACGACAACATTCAAGAGACAATTAACAACATCGGCAACAACAACGACAACAATTGGTACAACAAAATTGACGGGTCTTTCACCGGATGTCAAAATTTTACAGAAATTACCATTGTGGTCCTCACTATCATCGCCATCATCAGTAGCAACAATATCGTCGCCATTATCACAATCGCTTTATCCCAAATGGCAAGAAAACTTCCAACGATCAACAAGGAAAACACCAACTTTTGTCGCTGTACCAGTTCCACCAACATCATCATCCTCACAATCGAAACAATGCAAAGTTCAAAGATCGCAACCAATACGATATCAACAACGTAGTGATTTCACCAAATTAAGAAGGTAAGTACATTACACTATGCTTATAAAAAGCCTATTTATTAAAAAGTATCTTTATTATGTTATCTATCCGATTGAAAGATATATAGAAATCGCTTCAAATTTCTAGTAAAATACAACGTAGATCTAATAAAAATCTCATAATTTCTACTGTACTATGGTCAATATGAAAAGAAACATGTTTAATTGACGTGTTTAGTTGAGATATTTGTCCAAGACTCAAGGATACATACATACATAGAGCATTCAAAAATTTGGATTAAAATTTCGCCAAAAAGGATTTAGATTGCCTTGGTAGTCACGGAAGAGATGTTCAAGATTTGCTGGTTGGAACCTGTATAGTTTATATCGGCAGACCTTTTATAGTAATATAAGCCAATCCATAGAATGATTTAAAATCAATTAAGTCGTCTTTGTTAAAATTTCTCAGATAGTATGACAGGTATAGCCCATTTGAGTTCCACTGAAACACGGGCCAGGCTCTCTAGTAATAATTTAATCTACATACGTGTATATAAAATTGAAAGTACGTTTGTACGTTTCTTTGTATAAAGTCTATGGACTCCGAAATCGCTGGATCGATTTTAATGAAATTTTCAGGAAAACTCTAGCATAGTCTGGAAAGTTTGGATTGGACCACCACAAAAGTCATAACTGTTGCATCAAACATTACATACAAAACATAGAGACATTTTTTAAAATTAATTAATTAATTAATTAATTAATTAAGTATATCTTTTCGATTGTTAGTTTTTAAACTAATTATTTTTGAGCATCGAGAAAAAGTCGAAAAATAATGCCACCAAAAAAATCAACAATTGGAAGGAAAAATCCAAACCGAGACAAATACATATATGAAAATAGAGCTGCAGAAACATCCGAAGAACGAGAATTTAGACTTGAACAAGACCGTAACAGAGCATCAACATCAAAAGTTTTGGAAACACCCCAACAACTAGTCCGATGTACGGATTCTTCGTAAATCATGTCCTCCTAGATGGCAGGACAGATTTTGATGAAATATTTTGTGTTTCTTAGTTTATGCTTTGCTGGTTCTTGATTTTTCTTTGGTTGTTGTTATTGTTGTCTTTTTTCCTCTCATTTATTGATAACAGAGCACGCACAAGAAACATAAGAGCAAGAGAGAGAGAGAGTGTTTCCAACGAAATTGTTGTTGGAACCTTTACATTTTGTGAGCAAACATGATTTCTATGCTCGGCGGAGCCTGCAAGGAACATAAATTTTTTCCACAATTACTACAATATCTTGTAATGTTTCTAAGAAATTTACTTATATACTCATAAATAAATATCATTCAGCTCTTTACTGTGTGCAAACAAAATACCTCGAATTCTTTTGTAAAAAGCTCTTTTCCCACTTTTTACAATTCTAACCATGAATGATATACGATACTCTTAGAATTTAAGAATTAAGTAAGCCTAACATGTGTCATCAATACCACCATCAAGAAAGTTCTCGTAACCAGATTTGATTATGCCATGTCCGTGTGTCCCTTAGTTTTTGAGCTAGAGAGCTGAAAATTTACACGAGGTTTCCTTTTGTTTTCACCAGACGCTGTAAATTTGTCGGAACCAGCCGAATTGAACCACTAGCTCCCATTTAAATCCGAAATCAAATTCATTCGAAACACTTTCATGTTTTTGCACTATGGAAATGAAATTTCGATCTCGCAACTTTTTGCGATTCATACAGAAATTTCTGTAATACTACTAAGTACGCAAAAAAAAAAAAAAAAAAAATGGTAAGAAGAGAAAATCCAAAAATGCAACGATGATTCAAATAATGAAATTTCAATTTCGTTTCAAATTTCATTCTCTGTAATCAAACTCTGTCAACGTAAGTTATTAATTGAAAGCATACTTTTTATGGGAAAGAATTAAGCCCAATTGTATAAATGCAATGAATTGGCAAAAAAAAAAAAAAGAAAAAATAAAAAATTGGCACGATGTGCTTTCAACTTTTGTTTGGTATTGCAAAATTGAAGAAATATTAAATTATGTGGAAGAGCAGCAAACTTAAGTGAAAAAAAAAAGACCAAAAAAAAAATTTATATAAATGCAAATAAACTGTTTGTAAGAAAGCGCAAAAATATTTAAGTAAAATACCACTAGATGCCATTGCTATATTTCATAAGCTAGGTTGTTAGTTTTAACTGGGATCTTGCTGTTTATAATAATAATAATTTAAGTAAAATATTCTAATTCTAAAGAACATGATAGACAGATAAAAGGGCATGGGGAAAGAAGGGTGCGTGCTGAGCGTGAAACAGTTGAAATGAAATGTTGATTTGTGACACGCACGCCTTTATGATGAATTCAATGATCTTTGTATATGAAGTTTTGAGCTGTTGACTCTATTGATAATAATACATATTTGCAAAGCTAGTGAAATGAAGATTTGAACAATTCCAATGGGCATTAATACATGACGAACTTATAATAGGGGTACATGACCAATACAAAAAGTTTGTACCTGTTAATTAGTGCTAAACTGCTGACCCTATTGATATTGTAAAAGCTATTATTAAATTCCAATGGGCACGAATACATGACGAACTTATCATCTGAATGATTGTTTTTAAAAATAACTACAATAATTAGAAAGTGTGGTAAACAAACACATGACTATTGTATAGTCAAGTATAAGATGTTAAAACAGAAAATGGGCTGCTAAGCTTTGAGTTGTTTTGCATCAAGTTGTGTTCATTCATTGGATGGTTTTTATGTTAAAAAATTGGCTTAAGACGCTTAACGTTGTCTTGAAATTAGGTTTATTGGTCGTGGTGGGGTGGAGTGGAGTGGAGTGGAGTGGAGTGGAGTGTAGACACAAGTGTAAAAGCCACAAAAGGCGACAACAAATACCAAACTTTACTCATAAATAAGGCGTATATGAATGGATACATGGCAGCTTCAACTTCTCCTTTGTCATTATAATCATCATCATCGTCGTCGTCATTGTTGTCTGTCTGACTGTTTTTGGTCTTTGTTTGGTGTTGAGCGTCTAATAACTTTAGCATCAAGAAACAACCCCCTTTGATTTTAGAGAAATCGAGACAAATATGGAAAGGGTTTGCTTGTGTTTTTTTGTTTCTCTTGTCGATGTTGCTGTTGTGTGTCTTTAGCTATTTATTAAATTTTTGTTTGCATACTGAATCCCATGATGGCGTATCTAATTTCCTTAAAACGCATGATGAGCTATCATCAGAAAGCGTCGAAGGACCCAGCAAAAGCATCTAATAATAAAATGGCAGCAGCCACATTGACGACAAGTGATGTTTATGATATTGTCTATCTTCGTCTCGCGCTACACATTTGTACATACATATGTATGTATTTATAGACATCCATGTATTGTATGTATGTGGTAGACACACAATTTGGCTAAGTAAAAACCACAAGTTGAATGCTGCGTATGCGTAACTTGTAATTTGTATCTTTTATTAACTTGGCTTGATGGCGCCCTTAACACACCGACACGCACCGATGGCACCGAGGGCTGCTCTCTGACTAACTAACAGGTGTTGTCTTGATTAACTCCCACGGAGAGCATCGATTCAACTTTGGGGTTTGAGGTTTGGGTTTTTAAGGTTGCTGACATGTAAACAGATTAACATAATTAATTTATTTGTTGCTTTTTGTGTCAATTTTTGTGGCTGGGTCTTTTTAACAATCCTAATGATGATGGTGGCAATGACGAAGCTTATATGTTTTCATAAAAGTAGTAACAATATCACTAAGGAATGTCGCCAACAAGTACTCAGTTTTTGTCACATAATTAACTTAATTAGCGTTTACATATGCCAAGTGTATGTTAACTTTTAAGGAAGGAATTAATGAAACAAACAGTCTATTTGAGTTGATATATATATGGACATACATACATACATATATGGCAGATAGAAGAGAGTTTTAATTTGAAACACTCAAGATTTGTAAGGGTACGAGAACTCTTTAATAAAATATGCACTTTTTGTCCTAAATTTTTGTATGAAGAAAACCCAAGAAGAAATATAAATGAAATTTTAAGATTTTAGTGTTCGCAAAATTTAATGAACTGCCAAAAACCCTAAAACGTTAAAAATAGAAAATTCCGAATATTAACGAAAATTACTTCATTTGACTACATAAAGTCTCATTTAACTCTGACGCCATTTTTGTATATTTACGCATAAATTTTGGCAAATGGTGGAACCTTCTCGAAATGTTTAGTTTGAGCGAAATTTCCCATGACAATTGAATTAACTCGCTAAAAGTGACCAGGGGACAAAGATGAAACCAAATGAAATAAAATAGAAATGTATATACAATATTTAGATTTTGTAAGGACTACTAGAATTGTTAATACACTATAATGAATGATGGGCCTTAATATTCATAAAGAGTTGGATGCTTAGGTGTAAGGTTTTTTTAAGTGTCATGTTAATTAGGTTTATTCAATTTGAGATTGGAAAGCTATTTTCAATTTAATACCTATCTGCTTCACAGAACCACATATGTATGATCCACATAGATCGCTTGGCTTGGCTGGTAGGCTGGATGATCCATGTGGAGCTTATAAACAAAACAAATGAGGCTGTTGAAGAATCCCATACTTTTACATAAACCAAAACATGTAATTAATTTCGTTCTTACATCTTAGACAAGGTAATTAATTACTATGCAGAGGTGCATACCTAATTACCTAGGACACACTTTTTATTATTGGGTGTATGCATATGATTCCGCCCTTTCCGATAGTTTCGCTAGTATCGCCGCTTACACTTGCACACTAAAATACTAATACTTGCATTCGATAGTGCCTTCTATCAGCTGTTAAACACAGTGTATAACAGCTGATAGAAGCATAAACAACAAATATTTCTAATTCATTGAAAATGTCGAGTTTTATCCCAAGTAAACATCATTTGCGGGAGGTTTTATTGCACTATTTTGTTGCAAAGAAAAGTGCAGCGGAAACTTATCGTTTGCTTGCTGATGTTTACGGTGAGCATGCTCCATCGAATACAACTTGCAAAGAATGGTTTCGACGATTTAAAAATGATGATTTTGACATTGAGGACAGAGAACATGGAAAACCACCAAAAAATTTGAAGATGCTGAATTGGAAGATTTATTGACCGAAGATTGTTGTCAAACACAATCAGAATTGGCAACAACATTAAATGTTGATCAATCAACTATTTCAAGACGTTTGCAAGCAATGGGAATGGTTCAAAAAGTCAATAACTGGGTGCCACATGAATTGAAAGCCGAGACATCGAACGTCGCAAAACCATTTGTGAAATGCTGCTTCAAAGACAAAAAAGAAAAGGTTTTTTGCATCGGATAATCACGGGAGATGAAAAATGGAGATATTACGAGAATCCTAAACGCAAAAAATCTTGACTGAAGCCAGGTGAGGCCGGCCCATCACAGCCAAAGAAAAATATTCATTGTACCAAGGTTATGCTCTGTATTTGGTGGGATCAGAAAGGTGTTGTGCACTATGAGTTGCTGAAACCGTCTGATACTATCACTGGCGATGTTTACAGACGACAACTAATGCGGTTGAAGGTAGCTATAGAAGAAAAACGACCGGAATGGGTGAATAGGCATGACAAATTAATTCTTCAACATGACAACGCCAGACCGCATACGGCAAATGTTGTGAAAACATATTTAAATGGACAAGACTGGGAAGTGCTACCCCACCCGCCATATTCACCAGATATAGCCCCTTCAGATTTTCATTTATTTCGAAGGATGCAGTCTGATCTTACGGGAGAGCGATTCACTTCTTATGAAGATATCAAAATTTGGCTTCATAATTGGATTGCCTCAAAAGACCAGGACTTCTTTATGCAAGGAATCCGTAAATTGCCTGAAAGATGGGCAAAGGTTGTAGCTGCAGATGGGGCATACTTTGAATAAATAAATTTTCCTTTTTCTAAACAAGCAAATTTGTTTTGTTTTCACAAAAAAGGGCGGAATCATATGCATACACCCAATAGTTCCACTCTTCCACAGATGAGCAAACAACAATTGGTTCGATAGTCGGTTTTGAAAAATAGACAACATTAATCAATAAGTGCTTTCCAATTTGATCAATGAATACTTATATCTTATGTATGTAATTTGACATCTCAATCTAATCTATGATCGGTAACAAGGCGAAATTTCTATGTAGTATATTGTAGGGTATAAAGTGTCTTGGAAACAATATTTGGAGGACAAAGGACAACGATGTTGTAGATAAACGAATTGAAACGAAACGCAACCACAAACATTTCATTTCAACTTTCAAAAATTGGACAACTAAAGTGTAAACATTAAAAATGACATTTCACACTTTAGACAACAAACAAGAAAAACAATAACTAAAGTGATGATGAAAACAGAACTAAAACCAAAACCAGAATGACAATCAGAACGAAAAAAGAAAAAAAAAAAATATGCAAATTGAAAAGACACGGGTTTTAAGCCCACAAAAAGAAAATCGACCCACAGTGGGAGACTCTTTATTTTTCAACCTTTTTGATTTGTTCGTTTTGTTTGGCAAGAAACTTCTTTATGACATAAATTGCATATTAAATTTAACATTTTTCATCTAGTAACATGTAGCGAGAAAATAGAGAACATCGTAAGAACATGAAATACAGAAGACATTCAAGCAAAGCATCTTTGGTAAACATGGGCAGGGGCCAGGGTAGGAAAATGAGAGGCCATAAAAAGTGAAAAGTGAAAGTTGAATTCGTTATGAGCAATAGTAAAAAGTAGTGGGGTGGAAAATGTACGGTAAGGCTAAAAGTATAGTAGGTAGTACAGTTCGAGACATACCTTTTAATAGGGAGACACTGGGAGATAGAGAGCAAATGGTATGGTTGGTTGGCTAGTATTGAAGAAGAGAGGGAGAACTGGAGTTGAAAGTAGGAGTATGAGTTAAGACTCAAGTTGATATCACAGCAGTTGGAGCTAAAGTGTTTTTATGGGGCAGGTGTACTTTCAGTTTTAAACGACAATGTAGATTGGCAACAACATTTCAATTTAGTAAAATACGCTCATTATTCTTAAGTGACGACGATGGCGATATGCGATGGTGATGGGTGTTGTCGGGTGATGACGAAGAATAGCGCGGAAAAACTGCGAGACAAAGCCCCCAGTGCAGTTATGGAGGGACCTGAAGTAGTAAGTGTGTGTTTCTTGTGGATGAAGTTTGTCGAGCATCAGCAGGAAACGGTGAAAGGTACTAAAACTTGAAGTATTTGGAGACGAGCTTCTTGACTTATTTACTCACATCTTTTGTCATTCACTTTCCTTTTATTTTTTCGCACGACTTCAACAGCTTTTGTTTTGCTGTGTTCTTATAGAGTCATCACATACCATCCTATCGCATTGCATCTCATCGCATGGTTTCTTCTTGTCGCATTGTTCTTTCCATTACTCATAGTTTGTTCTTGTTGTTGATTGTTAAAAGTTTTATACTATGAAAGATGGGGTTACTCATGCACGCAATGGTGGAGTCGACATTAGTTAACGCTGGCTTTTGGGCGCACTTAAGTTTGCCGACGTCTTCTCCACTACTTCGAATGAAGGAACGATAAAGGAAACGAAGGTTGGTTGGAAGTGTAAAGTAGTCAAGTGGCAAACACTTGAGTAAACTTTAACAATAAAACAAATAACGCTTTCAAATAGAACAATAAACCAAAAGAAAGAACGCAAAAGAGTCAAGTTGTAGATAACTCGTTGCTATCTTCACAACTAGAAAGATTGGGAGACGGAGAGAGAGATTAGAAGCCTTACCATGGTTCTTTGTTAAAGCTGTGCTCTTTTTTAAATGGGCTCTAGAGTGTGGAATATAAGGAAGAAAAATGAGCAATTAACAATCTTGGAAACAAATTAAAAAATTTTCAGAATGTTATTTTAGAGCTGAAAGTAATATTCCTAAAACACACATACCTAAATAGAATTGGTTGTCTCAGCAAATATGTATAATCGATAAGGTCATGACTGACAATAACAAATCTTTCAAAAAAAACTTTTTTAAAGGGTGTCCCAAATTTGAGTTAAATAGTAAACACAGTTTTTATTAGTATTTTGGTTATTTTTTTATTGAATTATAAAATACATAGGATAGGGTTATTTATGGAATAACAGATTGGGAAATTGGCCTCCACGATTTTGCTGGCACATACGCAAACTTTTGTCGAAATTTTCCATGACCATTTTGCATAAATGTCGTTGAATTTCGTTGATGCAGCGTTGAATTTTCTCTTTTAATGCACGGGTGAATGTAGACTTGTTAACATATGTTTAGTGCCTCCAACTGATCCAGTCGCACTGAATTATAATTATTCTTTAATTTCAATTAATCTTTCCACAGTTGATAAAGTCAAAACCCTATTCCAACCATATTTGGTATTAAATTTTAAAACTACGTCCGCCAAACTTTTACTATTTGTGAACAGCACTTTATTGCTACCAAATTCAAATCTTGCGTAAATTTTGTGGAAGATTCATTTCTATCAATGAGGACAAAATGTACCATGATCTGTGTGTTGGACATTAGACAGCTGCTTGACTCTACTTAAATTATTCGTTACTCAGAGTAGTATCGTAGTCATTCAAAAATTTGGGTGACCGAAGCCGAAGCCATCAGTCATGAGTGTCTCATTAGTCAAATCGGAACGAAATGAAACACTCATTTATTTCATTCCGTTTGACTGAGTGAGTTAGTTCAGTTATTCGTTTTATTCAAAATTTAGTTTGCGTCTCAATTTTACCATTACGTTCTTCTTCTTGCATTGCTTAAAGACACAACACTAGTTACAAAAAAAAAAAAAAAAATAACTACCGAGTGCCTGGCTAACTCATTAGTTAAATTGTTATTCATTCAGTCATTCTACTTTTTCGTACATCGTATTCGAAGCAATATAGTATCAAGTATTATAATATTCAATCGTTCCATTTCAACGTGTTCCTGATACCAACTCATTCGTTTTTGCTGACAATGTCTCAAAAGGCGTTTTGACTAAGTTATGCAAGTGTCTATTGGACATATAAAATTGACAAACGTGACTAGTTGAGTCATTGCTGTGTGCCCATTTATTTAATTATTTTTTCTTTTTTGAAAACTAGTCTCTCAGTTTGTATCGCACTGGAATTCGGTACGCGATTCCCGATTATTCAAAGAAGCAGATTCCACACAAAATCAAACCATCTTAACTTTACACAATGATTTTAAATATCAATTTCTCCAACACCAAATATCCAATAAATTTAAAAGTCTATTATATTCTAATGAGTCAGTTAGTAAAAGTAATCTGTCCGAAATCCTAAAAATGCATTTGGTTTATTTAAGATTCTGGTAGACTGGTGCAATGTCATTTTTGAACCAGTGCTTCCACTAAAGCCTCTTATGATTTGCCCATTTTGCTCGGAATTTAAAGTATTCGTTCTGATAAAATTTTTATTTTCCTTGAAATTGTATTTCACAAATTTTCATAATTCACTACTTATGTCGCATAATACTTAATGAAAAGGAAATTTTCGAATGAAAAATTCCCATCTCAAGCATTGATTTTGGAACAATTTGTACTTTTTTCTTCGGTTTCTTTTTCAATGTTATCAAGTATTGGAGGCAAACATGTGAATAAAAATGTTTGATCTCTAGTATAAGTTTTAGACCTTTATACGTTATATAAGTTTTAGTTTAATATATAAATATTTTTTTGTGTTTTTAAAGTTTTGCTGTATTTTAATTTTGTGAGTAAAATGTTTCATAATTTTTACTCTTGTTTCTTTTAATATGTGAACTTTTTTATTTGTTTTTTACCTCATTAAATAATGGATATCTATATATATATATGTCTTTCTCATTTAATTTCAATATTAATAATGTAATTTTGACATAATTATTTACCTTTATTTATTGTCATTATTTTAACATTTGCAAATTTATTGTTTTGGATTGAAGAAGTTACATTTTTAATACAAATTATAAATTTAATTAATAAATTAACAAAGTAAATTAAATAGTGCTGCCATCTATGACGACAAACTACTGTGAAATTATGAGTAAGCTGCGTTTTATTATTTACCTTTATTTTTTTTTCGCCATTATTTTAATATTTGCAAATTTATTTTTTTGGACTGAAGAAAAACATTGCATTTCTGACGTCGTTCTCATTTGGTTACATTTTTAATACAAATTATAAATTTAATTAATAAATTAACAAAGTAAATGATATATTGCTCCCATCGATTACAACAAACTACTGTCAAATTATTAGTAAGCTATATATCGGCAAAAACCATTATTTTATTATTTACCTTTATTTTTTGCCATTATTTTATAATAACATTTGCAAATTTATTGTTTTGGATTGAAGAAGTTACATTTTTAATACAAATTATAAATTTAATTAATAAATTAACAAAGTAAATTAAATAGTGCTGCCATCTATGACGACAAACTACTGTGAAATTATGAGTAAGCTGCGTTTTATTATTTACCTTTATTTTTTTTTCGCCATTATTTTAATATTTGCAAATTTATTTTTTTGGACTGAAGAAAAACATTGCATTTCTGACGTCGTTCTCATTTGGTTACATTTTTAATACAAATTATAAATTTAATTAATAAATTAACAAAGTAAATGATATATTGCTCCCATCGATTACAACAAACTACTGTCAAATTATTAGTAAGCTATATATCGGCAAAAACCATTATTTTATTATTTACCTTTATTTTTTGCCATTATTTTATAATAACATTTGCAAATTTATTGTTTTGGATTGAAGAAGTTACATTTTTAATACAAATTATAAATTTAATTAATAAATTAACAAAGTAAATTAAATAGTGCTGCCATCTATGACGACAAACTACTGTGAAATTATGAGTAAGCTGCGTTTTATTATTTACCTTTATTTTTTTTTTCGCCATTATTTTAATATTTGCAAATTTTATTTTTTGGATTGGAGAAAAACATTGCATTTCTGACGTCGTTCTCCTTTAGTTACATTTTTAATACAAATTATAAATTTAATTAATAAATTAACAAAGTAAATGACAGGTTGCTCCCATCGATTACAACAAACTACTGTCAAATTATGAGTAAGCTGCGTCATTTAGTTTGAAACTATTTGTCAATATTATTAAAAAAATATATCGGCAAAAACCATTATATTATTATTTACCTTTATTTTTTGCCATTATTTTAACATTTGCAAATTTATTGTTTTGGATTGAAGAAGTTACATTTTTAATACAAATTATAAATTTAATTAATAAATTAACAAAGTAAATTAAATAGTGCTGCCATCTATGACGACAAACTACTGTGAAATTATGAGTAAGCTGCGTTTTATTATTTACCTTTATTTTTTTTTTCGCCATTATTTTAATATTTGCAAATTTTATTTTTTGGATTGAAGAAAAACATTGCATTTCTGACGTCGTTCTCCTTTAGTTACATTTTTAATACAAATTATAAATTTAATTAATAAATTAACAAAGTAAATGACAGGTTGCTCCCATCGATTACAACAAACTACTGTCAAATTATGAGTAAGCTGCGTCATTTAGTTTGAAACTATTTGTCAATATTGTTAAAAAAATATTTCGGGGAAAAAAATTATTTTATTATTTACCTTTATTTATTGCCATTATTTTAACATTTGCAAATTTATTGTTTTGGATTGAAGAAAAGCATTGCATTTCTGACGTCGTTCTCATTTAGTCGTTCTGTCTTGTTTTTGCTATTTGTATTATCGAACTTAAGTTTTGATACTATAAGTGCCAGCAAGCATTTTTACTGGATCGTGTAGGTCCCAGACAAAAATTTCAGTCTCAGTGTTAATAAGCTGAATGTGTACTACTCAATCACAGTAGCGTATGCAAATAGCCTACGCCATTCGTTACAGTGATGTCCTTCTCCGATGCACAGTACAACATCTTACAAACATTACGACCAAATGATAATGCCCATTTAAACAGAGTACTCACGATTTTAAACAGTATATTGATAACAAATTAAGAAGAGAAACTTTACTTCCGTAATAACTAAAATTGTAACTTTATAGGTTCATGAGGTATAGCCTGGGGACGTACGGGCGAAAGGACAGCGTAGCCTTAGTAATAGTGTTCTGTTTGGTACCCTCTGGGTCTGAAACCCTAAAAATGCTTTTGGTTTATTTAAGATTCTGGTAGACTGGTGCAATGTCATTTTTGAACCAGTGCTTCCACTAAAGCCTCTTATGATTTGCCCATTTTGCTCGGAATTTAAAGTATTCGTTCTGATAAAATTTTTCTTTTCCTTGAAATTGTATTTCACAAATTTTCATAATTCACTACTTATGTCACATAATACTCTAGGAACTAAAATCAAACGCGTCCGCTCTCCTTGATGGCACAACACAAATAAACTTTATTTACGTTTCATTCTCCTTTTGTCTCACAATACTTTACACACAATACATATACAATACTAATACACCAGATACACTTATACTACTACAACTCGGCCATCGTGACAACAGGGATCTCTTGATCCCGACCGCTACAAAATATCTTACATACTACTTTTACATGCTAAATACACAGGTCTGCTGCATGGGATATTTTTACTGAATTATATATTTTAAAGATCACAGAATATCCCATCACGTATAGTTATTTTGCAAAATAAAAACAAAATTTTTCGAAAAAACAATATTTATTAAATAAAATAAACTACTGCCATATTTTCTTTTAACTAAAAAAAAGTTTTTCTTCTTATTTCTAAATGTTACTTATGTTACTCTTTTTTCTTGTGAAACCTTTTCTTCTTATCTTTGATGCTTCTGCGAAGTCGTTTTTGATTTCCTTTACTGGTTTCTCGATTGAGCATCCAACAGTAGTCGGCTAACATATTGACATCCCATCTTCCTTGGTAACGTCTCTCGATTTCACGGACATCCTGGTGAAACCTTTCACCCTGCTCTTCACTATAGGCTCCCAAATTTTTTGGAAAATAGTCTACATGACAGTGCAAGAAATGGACTTTTAAACTCATCTTGCATCCTTGAGCTTCATACGCGGCCAGCATGCGTTGTACAATTTTTTTATAGTCTGGGTCTTTAGTATTCCCCAAAAACTTTTGCACTACATTTTTAAAAGAGTCCCAAGCTTCTTTTTCCTTGTCCCCCATTGTATCCACAAAAAGAGGATCGGACAAAAGTTTTCTTATATCGGGGCCAGTGAAAACTCCTTCTTTTAACTTGGCTTCAGACAGTTTAGGGAACTTGGAACACAGGTATCTGAAACAATCGCCATCTGTTGGCAGTGATTTTACAAATTGCTTTATAAGTCCTAATTTTATGTGAAGAGGTGGTAATAAAACTATTTTTGGCGGAACTAACGTCGTATTGATGACGTTTTTCTCGCCTGGGGTTCGGTTTTCTCGGAGTGGCCATTCAGTTTTTGTCCAATGCAGGTGTCTGGCTCTGCTGTCCCATAAGCACAGAAAGCAAGGGTATTTTGTATAACCTCCCTGTTGACCCAACAACATGGTTAGTATTTTGAAGTCTCCGCAAACCATCCATTGATGTTCTTGATATTTGATTTTCTCAAGAATCGTAGCCAAGTCATTATAGTTTTCTTTCATGTGAACCGAATGACCCACAGGAAGAGATGCAAATACATTGCCATTATGCAGTAAGACAGCTTTGAGGCTAGTTTTCGAAGAATCGATAAATAGGCGCCATTGTGATGAATGATATTCTATTTTAAAACTCCTCATGAGTCCATGGACTTCGTCACAATAAACCAGATTGCTCTCTTTGGAGAAAAACTGCGTGAAATCCTTCTCTCGATACCACGAAAATGAAGTCCCAGGTGACAGCAATTTTTTGTTTTTCAGCCTTGATCCTAGCAGTTCGGCTGCATCTTTTGAAAGTCCTAAGTCTCTTACTAGGTCGTTCAGCTCACTCTGAGAAAACAGTTGAGGTCCCTCGTCAACAGGAAAATACGGGCTAGATTCGTCCTGGGAAGCTGATGTGTCTGATTCTTCTGACTCACACAGGATATCATCTAAATTAGAAGGTGGCTGTGGAACTGGTATTTCAGGGCCATGGGGTACTGGACGAATAGCTGAATCAAGGTTAGGATAAAATATTTTCTTTTTGTTTTTTGTATTAAATCCTTTTACATCTACTGTGCAGAAGTAGCAGTCGGTTGTATGACTTTTCTGTACACGCCATATCATAGGGATGCCAAAATGAAACGAATTTTTCTTGCCCTTAAACCACAAGCGAAGACCTTCCTCACATCTCCTGCACACTTTATGTGGAGCCCATGCTTTGTCTTGATCTCCAAGTTTACATTTGAAATATGCAAAATAAACTTTTTTCACGAACTCACTTATGTTTCTTTGTTGTTTTTTCACTGTGTATTCACCACAAATGTAACAAAAGCTATCTGGAGAAATAATACAACTTCTATGAGCCATGTTCCAGAAAGAATAACACAAAAATACAATATAATAAGATAGCACAGTAGCGTTCGAATGCTTGATGTGTACTGATTGTAGTATTAAATCAACTTAGAGCGAGGTACTGAATGAAGCTTGTTGAAACATGTTCTAATTCAAAAGCAAGTTGTTTACGAGTATATTTATTCTTAGTACTCTAGATAACAAGTCAAAACATGCTCAACCTCACCACTAATAAATTTATTTAGCCTTTCGTATTAGTAATATTAATTTTACGCTAACTACGAACCAAAACTTGAGTATGGCAAAAAAAAAATACTATGACGTGATGGATTTTTTTTTGTATTTTTTTCGGTTTTGCAACGTGAAAATCTATAAGAAAATATATAAAAACCCTATGCAGTTTTTTCCATGCAGACCTGTGATATTTATATACTTATATACCTACATACATACAACTATAAATACAGTCATTATCCTATATTTTTTTTTTTTGTTTTGTGTAACTTACATTACTTTTACTTCTCGTATTATAAGCATGACCAGTACTTCTATCATCAACAGTTCTTGTATTTCTCTTTGACCTGTTTCCGTCTATCTTATCTTTATCTTTAGACCAACCGAACCACGGTTTCATATTAGCTGCACACCGAATTCCTGAGTATGGCGTTCTCGACCGCTGAATTCCACAAACATCTTCCACCACATACCTATCGTTACCCAACCATTTTGTGACTTTGTAGGGTCCTTTAAACTTAGGAACAAGCTTCTTAGACATACCTACGTGAGCGTCAAAGTTTTTTACGATAACATAATCTCCTGGATTGTATACCGTTGGTTTTTTCCTCCTTTTGTTTGAGACACTTTCGTTGTAATCTTACAATTACTTCTCTTTATTGCGCGCTTCAGCCCTCACCACCTCTAGATCTCTATCTTTTTCCTTTTCCCATTCTATACTCTCTTTTAGGTAATCTACTACGCTTCCTTTCTGTCCTACCCCAAACAACATCACGCTTGGATGCTGGCCTATCGTTCTATGTACCGTGTTGTGCATTGCAAACTCAATTGTTTCTAGCGCTTTTCTCAAGCTAAAATTTTTTCCCGAGCCCACGGTCTTAGCCAACATGGGGCCTAAGCTACGATTAACCCTCTCGACTTGCCCACTCGCTTGGGGCGATCCGGTAGCAATCTTAATATGCTGAACGTTTCGTGATTTTAGAAAATCACAAAATTCATTCGACGTAAAGCAAGTGCCTCGATCCGAAACTAAATACTTAGGCCTACTGTATGCTCTAAAATAACTGCTCAGTGCAATGATCGCTTCGCTTGACCTTGTCGTTTTCGTCTCGTATAATTTCACAAACTTTGTACTTGCATCTATAATTAAAAGAGCGTGTTTCTTTGTGTTCCCCGTGACCGATATTGGGCCAAAATGATCGACATGTATCAATTCAAAAGGGGTAGTACTTTTAGGGATATTGTGAATATACCCTTCCTGTTTTCCGTTTTTTGACGAAAACGTGATACACTTCATACAATTCCTTATATGGTGTTCCACCTTCCGCTTCATTTTTGGAAACCAATACGTTTTTGAAATTATTTCAACCACTTTATCTACACCGACGTGTCCTAAATCGTCATGATACTTAAAGAGGACATGCGTTTCCATGTCTTTCGGGACGTAGAACAACAATGTTCCATTTTTGTCTTTCCTGTAAACTATTTCATTGCGCATCTCATAGAGGTTATGTTCAGCTGTTTCTAACATTGACTTTATTCTTACGACATCTTCATCCCTGCTTTGACATATCACAAGATTTTCTTCAAACGAGTTAGTTTCAATCACCATTATGTTCGTACAGCGACTTAATGCGTCTACATGCTGCATCCTCTTCCCAGCCCTGTGTTCTAGCGTATAATCATAGTTTTCGAGCTCCAAAGCCCACCTTGCAATTCTTGGGTTAATATCTTTTTTGTTAAGGGTCATTGTTAGTGAATTGCAGTCAGTTATGATTTTAAACTTTATCCCTTGTAGATATACTTGGAAACGCTTCAAAGAGTATATTATGGCCAATGTTTCGAGTTCAAAGCTATGATATCTTGACTCGGTATCCATCGTGCGTTTAGAAAAGTAAAAAACGTGTAATTTTCCATCACTTTTCCTTTGTAATAAAATTGATCCAAAACCTATTGAACTCGCATCGCAATGCAGCTCTGTTTCGTCATTTGGGCTGTACAATGCTAGCAATGGTGAATCTACTAGTTTGCTTTTAAGGACTTCCAACGCTTTCAACTCCTCGGGACCGAAACTAAACACCTTATCTTTCTTTGTTAAATCATACAGTGGCTTTGCAATAACGGAAAAATCTTTGACAAACCTACGAAAATAGGAACAAAGTCCCAAGAAACTTTGCACTTCACTAATTTTTGTTGGAACCGGTAAATTTTTAACTGCCTCTAAATCTTTCTCATCGGCCTGTATACCACCACCTGTAATGTTATAACCTAAATATTTCACGCTTGTTTTAAAAAGCTCACACTTATCAAGCCTTAGCCCCAGTTTATTCTTCACTAACCTATCAAAGACTTCCTCTAAAATATCTAAGTGTGTCTTCACATCTTCAGTCCCAATCATCACGTCATCTAAATACACAATAACCTTTTCTTCTTTTATCATGTCCACGAAAATTTTATTAATGAACCTCTGGAATGTAGAGGGTGCATTCTTCAGGCCAAACGGCATCCTTAAGAATTCGAACTGTCCTAGCGGAGTCGTAAAAGACGTATATATCACCGACTCTTCATGCATAAAAACGTGAAAGAAACCATTCTTGAGGTCCAATTTGTTAAAAATTGTCTTACCCGCGAGTCTATCCAATAAATCGTCAATCAAAGGGATTGGGTCTCTGTCTTTTGCAGTCCAAGTTGACAACCTTCTGAAATCGACACACATTCTAAGTTCACCTATCGCTTTCTTCACCAACACGATTGGAGACACAAACTCCGATTCACTCGGCCTTATGTACCCTTTACTTAAATATTCATCCAGTAAGCTTTGTAATTGACCTTTCTCTGCATAGGAAAGACGACGAGGATTGCAACTAAATGGTTTAGTGTTATTGACCACTATCTTCATTTCACATTTCACCTTTGGTTCGTTTGGTCGATCAGATTCCAGGTAACATTTTTTAAACAACTTTTCAAAATCATTTTTTTCTTCAAACGTTAGAGCTTCTCCAACTGAATAATTCCTATCATTTGTTACATAATCAATCATCAAAATTTTCTTTTCAAAGTCATCTTCGCAAACTGATTCACTGCACTGGTCTGTTTTGTTGTCTAATCTATGTTTATCTATGCCACCATCATTTTGCCACACAATCTGAGCACAACTTTTCCTTAAAAAATCTCTACCCAAAATTATAGAAACACTCATCAGGAACAATTAATAACTCCAGTTTTACAAATTTATTCAAAACTTTAATAAATCCGATTACCTTTCCACGGATATTTAATTCACTTATTTAAACCATAAAAATTAACACCAGGCGCCGACATCAACCTATCGCTGGCTGGAATAAAGGAACTTCTGATGAGGCTTACTGGGCTTCCAGAGTCTATGAGGCATTCTAGGGTTAACACAACATTTTTACAACCTTCAAATTCAACATTAAAATACCTTACATAATCAGAATTTTCTTGCACACCAAGGGACGTCTTCTTACTGAAGTGACAGGCCGCAGCAGTTGTAACATTTACTGGTCGCCATCTTTTCCATATTAACATTTTGTGGCGTTGAAGATATTGGCATCAACCTTACATTGACAAACGCCGAAAACAAGTCATCCTTGGACTTTCACGCAACTGGCGATATGGTATACCATGAATGACATATTCAACTACTTCACTTTCTGACATTTCAATACTATTGGCCAGAAATATCTTGTCATTAAAATAGTTTGAAAATGGATCTTCAGTAAGCCAAGTGGCGCGCCTCAAACCTCTGACGCAACACAATTCGACTTTCCTTTGCACCCAAGACTTTTTCCATCTCCGTCAAAACATAGTCGACAGCTTCGCACGCATATTCTGGCTTTGACTGCAACCATGCTTGTGCCTTTCCTTTTGATTTCCCAAAAAGTATTGCCCGCACCTTGGCCTCACTTATGTTGTACGTTTTCTTTAAGGCGGTAATATGCGAAATCCACCCCTTAACACAAGTCTCACCATCGTACCACGGAATCATTTCCTTTAAATCATCATGATTATGAATCGGTCGCATCGCCACTTCACCGGTCGCCTTAACAGTTCGTTCTCTCTTCACAACAAATCTCTCTCGAAACGCAACAAAATAAGCTCTTTGTTTATCAGCTCGAACTCATAATCTGTTACTTGTTGGAGCCGTAATTCTTCGTCTGCTACATTTTTGTGTTTTTCCTTTGTCGTCTCATATTCTTCCGCTTCTCGTTTATCATTTCATTTGTGTTCCCTGGCGTTAAGTCTGACGCGTTCTCATTTGACAAACCTGCAGCACACTCATTTGCATTCCACTGCTGTTTCTCTTTCTCAACTCAACTCACTAACTGAATATTTGTCAGCACAGAAAGGATCCATTCTTTAAACAATAACGCGAGGATAGAAAAAAAATAACTTGTTTTTTTCTGTATCCCACTTCTGAGATTGTAGGAACTAAAATCAAACGCGTCCGCTCTCCTTGATGGCACAACACAAACTAAACTTTATTCACGTTTCATTCTCCTTTTGTCTCAAAATACTTTACACACAATACCTATACAATACTTATACACTACATACACTTATACTACTACAATACTTAATGAAAAGGAAATTTTCGAATTTAAAATTCCCATCTCAAGCGATGATTTTGGAACAATTTGTACTTTTTTCTTCGGTTTCTTTTTCAATGTTATCAAGTATTGGAGGCAAACATGTGAATAAAAATGTTTGATCTCTAGTATAAGTTTTAGACCTTTATACGTTATATAAGTTTTAGTTTAATATATAAATATTTTTTGTGTTTTTAAAGTTTTGCTGTATTTTCATTATGGGAATAAAATGTTTCATAATTTTAACTCTTGTTTCTTTTAATATGTGATTTTTTTTTATTTGTTTTTTACCTCATTAAATAATGGATATCTATATATATATATGTCTTTCTCATTTAATTTCAATATTAATAATGTGATTTTGACATAATTATTTACCTTTATTTATTGTCATTATTTTAACATTTGTATTTGTAAAAGTACATCATTTCTGACGTTATTTTCATTTAGTTACATATTTAATACAAATTATAAAATTAATTAATAGATTAATAAATTTACAAAAAAAGTAAATGCGATGTTGCTCCCATCGATTACAACAAACTACTGTCAAATTATTAGTAAGCTATATATCGGCAAAAACCATTATTTTATTATTTACCTTTATTTTTTGCCATTATTTTATAATAACATTTGCAAATTTATTGTTTTGGATTGAAGAAGTTACATTTTTAATACAAATTATAAATTTAATTAATAAATTAACAAAGTAAATTAAATAGTGCTGCCATCTATAACGACAAACTACTGTGAAATTATGAGTAAGCTGCGTTTTATTATTTACCTTTATTTTTTTTCGCCATTATTTTAATATTTGCAAATTTATTTTTTTGGATTGAAGAAAAACATTGCATTTCTGACGTCGTTCTCCTTTAGTTACATTTTTAATACAAATTATAAATTTAATTAATAAATTAACAAAGTAAATGACAGGTTGCTCCCATCGATTACAACAAACTACTGTCAAATTATGAGTAAGCTGCGTCATTTAGTTTGTACTTATTTGTCAATATTGTTAAAAAAATATTTCGGGGAAAAAAATTATTTTATTATTTACCTTTATTTATTGTCATTATTTTAACATTTGTATTTGTAAAAGTACATCATTTCTGACGTTATTTTCATTTAGTTACATATTTAATACAAATTATAAAATTAATTAATAGATTAATAAATTTACAAAGAAAGTAAATGCGATGTTGCTCCCATCGATTACAACAAACTACTGTCAAATTATTAGTAAGCTATATATCGGCAAAAACCATTATTTTATTATTTACCTTTATTTTTTGCCATTATTTTATAATAACATTTGCAAATTTATTGTTTTGGATTGAAGAAGTTACATTTTTAATACAAATTATAAATTTAATTAATAAATTAACAAAGTAAATTCAATAGTGCTGCCATCTATGACGACAAACTACTGTGAAATTATGAGTAAGCTGCGTTTTATTATTTACCTTTATTTTTTTTTCGCCATTATTTTAATATTTGCAAATTTTATTTTTTGGATTGAAGAAAAACATTGCATTTCTGACGTCGTTCTCCTTTAGTTACATTTTTAATACAAATTATAAATTTAATTAATAAATTAACAAAGTAAATTAAATAGTGCTGCCATCTATAACGACAAACTACTGTGAAATTATGAGTAAGCTGCGTTTTATTATTTACCTTTATTTTTTTTTTCGCCATTATTTTAATATTTGCAAATTTTATTTTTTGGATTGAAGAAAAACATTGCATTTCTGACGTCGTTCTCCTTTAGTTACATTTTTAATACAAATTATAAATTTAATTAATAAATTAACAAAGTAAATGATATATTGCTCCCATCGATTACAACAAACTACTGTCAAATTATGAGTAAGCTGCGTCGTTTAGTTTGTACTTATTTGTCAATATTGTTAAAAAAATATTTCGGGGAAAAAAATTATTTTATTATTTACCTTTATTTATTGCCATTATTTTAACATTTGCAAATTTATTATTTTGGATTGAAGAAAAACATTGCATTTCTGACGTCGTTCTCCTTTAGTTACATTTTTAATACAAATTATAAATTTAATTAATAAATTAACAAAGTAAATTAAATAGTGCTGCCATCTATAACGACAAACTACTGTGAAATTATGAGTAAGCTGCGTTTTATTATTTACCTTTATTTTTTTTTTCGCCATTATTTTAATATTTGCAAATTTTATTTTTTGGATTGAAGAAAAACATTGCATTTCTGACGTCGTTCTCCTTTAGTTACATTTTTAATACAAATTATAAATTTAATTAATAAATTAACAAAGTAAATGATATATTGCTCCCATCGATTACAACAAACTACTGTCAAATTATTAGTAAGCTGCGTCATTTAGTTTGAAACTATTTGTCAATATTGTTAAAAAAATATATCGGCAAAAACCATTATTTTATTATTTACCTTTATTTTTTTTGCCATTATTTTGATATTTGCAAATTTATTATTTTGGATTGAAGAAAAACATTGCATTTCTGACGTCGTTCTCATTTAGTTACATATTTAATACAAATTATAAAATTAATAAATTCATAATTTTACAAAGAAAGTAAATGCGATATTGCCCTCATCGATTACGACAAACTACTGTCAAAATTATGAGTAAGCTGCGTCATTTAGTTTGTAACTATTTGTCAATATTGTTAAAAAAATATTTCGGGGAAACACATTATTTTATTGGGACTATGCATTAATTTTAAAGGTTTTTTCACCAAAAATGGGGCTTTATTTCGATTTCAAAATGGATTGATACATCATTCAAAGTACTGTCCGTCGCTAGCCACAACCTTTTCCCATCTTTCTTTCAATTTCCGGATTCCGTTTCTCCAAAATTCCGGCTTCTGGGCGGCTATGAATGAATCGATCCATTTTTTGGTCTCTTCATATGAAGAGAAGCGGTGTCCAGCCAGCTTACGCTGCATCTCCCGGAACAAGTGGTAATCCGAAGGAGCAATGTCTGGGCTGTACGGCGGGTGGGGTAGCACTTCCCAGTTGAGCATTCCAAGGTATGTTTTGACGACCTGTGCAACATGCGGCCGAGCGTTGTCATGCTGCAAAATAACCTTGTCGTGTCTTTCGACCGTTTCCGGCCGTTTTTCAAGCAATGCTCGGCTCAAACGCATCAATTGACGTCGGTAGACTTCCCCAGAGATGGTTTCGTTGGGTTGGAGCAGCTCATAGTACACCACACCCTTCTGATCCCACCAAATACAGAGCATGAGCTTCGAACCATGAATATTCGGCTTGGACGTCGATGGCGCCGGTTGGCCGGGCTTGACATATGTTTTTTTACGCTTTGGGTTATCGTAATGGATCCACTTTTCGTCGCCAGTCACAATACGATGCAAAAAACCCTTCCAGCCAAGTCGTTCAAGCAGCAATTCGCACGTGAAAAATCGGCGTTCGACGTCTCTCGGCTTGAACTCGTATGGCACCCAATTACCTTGCTTTTGGATCATTCCCATCGCTTTGAGACGTCTGGAAATGGTTGCTTGGTCAACGTCCAACGTTTCGGCGAGCTCTTCTTGCGTTTGGCACGGGTCTTGGTCCAGCAATGCCTCCAATTCTGCGTCTTCGAACCTTTTGGGCTGGCCAGGTCGCTCCTTGTCCTCGGTATCAAAAACACCACTTTTGAAGCGTCGAAACCAGTACTCACAGGTTGAAATCGATGGAGTATGGTTCGGGTAGGCATCCAACAGCAATTGACGGGCTGGTATTTTTCTTCAAATTGAAGCAAAAAAGCAAGGCTTCCCGCAAATTGCGTTTTGACGGCACGAAAGTTGACATACTCGGAGCATAAAAAAACTATGTTGTGTACACTTCAGCGAAATGACAGATACTGGTAAACAAAGCCTAATGATGAGGTTTTGACATGAATATAGTTACAGTATTGCCAGATGCGATACTGTTGTAAATAACGCCATCTGTGTGCAACCTTTAAAATTAATGCATAGTCCCAATATTATTTACCTTTATTTATTGCCATTATTTTAACATTTGCAAATTTATTGTTTTGGATTGAAGAAAAGCATTGCATTTCTGACGTCGTTCTCATTTAGTCGTTCTGTCTTGTTTTTGCTTTTTGTATTATCGAACTTAAGTTTTGATACTATAAGTGCCAGCAAGCATTTTTACTGGATCGTGTAGGTCCCAGACAAAAATTTCAGTCTCAGTGTTAATAAGCTGAATGTGTACTACTCAATCACAGTAGCGTATGCAAATAGCCTACGCCATTCGTTACAGTGATGTCCTTCTCCGATGCACAGTACAACATCTTACAAACATTACGACCAAATGATAATGCCCATTCAAACAGAGTACTCACGATTTTAAACAGTATATTGATAACAAATTAAGAAGAGAAACTTTATTTTATAGGTTCATGAGGTATAGCCTGGGGACGTCCGGGCGAAAGGACAGCGTAGCCTTAGTAATAGTGTTCTGTTTGGTACCCTCTGGGTCTGAAACCCTAAAAATGCTTTTGGTTTATTTAAGATTCTGGTAGACTGGTGCAATGTCATTTTTGAACCAGTGCTTCCACTAAAGCCTCTTATGATTTGCCCATTTTGCTCGGAATTTAAAGTATTCGTTCTGATAAAATTTTTATTTTGCTTGAAATTGTATTTCACAAATTTTCATAATTCACTACTTATGTCGCATAATACTTAATGAAAAGGAAATTTTCGAATGAAAAATTCCCATCTCAAGCATTGATTTTGGAACAATTTGTACTTTTTTCTTCGGTTTCTTTTTCAATGTTATCAAGTATTGGAGGCAAACATGTGAATAAAAATGTTTGATCTCTAGTATAAGTTTTAGACCTTTATACGTTATATAAGTTTTAGTTTAATATATAAATATTTTTTGTGTTTTTAAAGTTTTGCTGTATTTTAATTATGGGAATAAAATGTTTCATAATTTTAACTCTTGTTTCTTTTAATATGTGATTTTTTTTTATTTGTTTTTTACCTCATTAAATAATGGATATCTATATATATATATGTCTTTCTCATTTAATTTCAATATTAATAATGTAATTTTGACATAATTATTTACCTTTATTTATTGTCATTATTTTAACATTTGCGAATTTATTGTTTTGGATTGAAGAAGTTACATTTTTAATACAAATTATAAATTTAATTAATAAATTAACAAAGTAAATTCAATAGTGCTGCCAACTATGACGACAAACTACTGTGAAATTATGAGTAAGCTGCGTTTTATTATTTAGCTTTATTTTTTTTTTTCGCCATTATTTTAATATTTGCAAATTTTATTTTTTGGATTGAAGAAAAACATTGCATTTCTGACGTCGTTCTCCTTTAGTTACATTTTTAATACAAATTATAAATTTAATTAATAAATTAACAAAGTAAATGACAGGTTGCTCCCATCGATTACAACAAACTACTGTCAAATTATGAGTAAGCTGCGTCATTTAGTTTGTACTTATTTGTCAATATTGTTAAAAAAATATTTTGGGGAAAACCATTATTTTATTATTTACCTTTATTTTTTTGCCATTATTTTAACATTTGCAAATTTTTTGTTTTGAATTGAAGAAAAACATTGCACATTGCATTTCTGACGTCGTTCTCCTTTAGTTACATATTTAATACAAATTATAAATTTAATTAATAAATTTGCGAAGTAAATGAAAGGTTGCTCCCATCGATTACAACAAACTACTGTCAAATTATGAGTAAGCTGCGTCATTTAGTTTGAAACTATTTGTCAATAGCCACACCAGGGGCCAAGGAACAGTCAAAGCAGTGGACTACTCTGGGAGAACGTGCTCTTAAGACGGATCCGTTGACATCGTTTACCTTGAAAAGGGTAAAACGATCACCGGCGAAATTATTAAATTATTCATAGCAGCATCGACATTGATTTTAAGCAAAACCGACTGCATTTGGCGGAGAAAAAGTAATATTTCAATGAAACAAACTCCTATTTTGAGAACATTTAGATGCCCGATTATTTGGACGGGATAAAAAATGATTGAAAAACTCTTTTCTAAAGGTATCGAGCTTAGTATATTCAGAAATAAAATGCTTTTTTGTCGAAGTAAATAACTTTTATTCAAAGAGTCACTGACTTATCTATCTGCCCTCGTAGCAATTACTTTACTGCTTTATAAAGGTTATATTGATGCTTGAGTTTAGAAGTGCTACGTAATAACAAGTTTCCCACTTGCAGCATGGTAAGAGTACCGCCTTGGAAATGCACGTGTACTGGTCGATGAAAGCGGCCATTGTCCAACGAATTCTTGGAAGGCGATATACTTGTGCGAGTATTTAGGAAAAGTAATGATTTCTTAACTTTTTGACTTTCGAAATAAATTTCCTTGAGCTGCACAATAGAAATCTATCTACATATTATCATACATTTTCTAAGTCAATACTTTTTTATATAAAAAACATTTATCTCAATGCAATATAAGCATTCAATTTTCCCTCTTTTCCTATCAAATTTAATATTATTTTAAGGTGTCATCATTTTACCATTGCCCTGTTGTTATAAATCATTGCATCTGCTTTATTAAATGTTTAACCACACCAAAATAAAATACTTGAGGGAGAAATACAATATTTTCGAATATCATGTGAACAACAAAATTCAACCGATAGCAAAACCATCAATGGGGCTTACTCAGCATACGCGTAGAATGCAAATGATGAAAGAGGGACTCAGTTTGAAAATTTCAAATTTGAGTTGCAATATTGTTTTTTAATAGATTCTACATAGTTTTAGTAAATTTGTTCATCCATATTTGGGTAGAATTATAAAATATGCAATTTTATATTTTATTGGCCCAATTTTATAATCTTTTCAAAGAAAATTTACCTGGTTTTGGTTGTTGTATTTGGAAAAGTTCTCCTAGTAATAGAGTAACTCTCAATCTATTCATATAATATGTACTTCATGAAATCTTCGATGAATAGTTCCATGCATTAATGAAATATTGTATTGTACAACCAAGTGATAGTATCTACTTACATAGTATTTCGTAATAAGTAGTATATTAGTGTAAAATCTATAAAAAGTTCAATATGATCAGAAATTTGCGTACTGAAACTGAAATGAAAATAGACGCTTTTCCAACAAAATATGTACTTGAATGAATGAAGGGTACAAAAAATAATTTAAATGTCGTAAAAATTGGGAAACGAAGACCTACAAAAAAAACAAAAAAAAATTAAAAAGAAGAAAACTAAAGATTTATGCGCAGCAATTAATTTTTAGCACAGTGTTGTTGTCGCTGGATGTTTTGGCGGGTTTTGCCAGTGTCAAAGCAGGAATGGAGGCACCCTGAAACATGGAAAAAATGCCAAAGACAGAGCCGGTAGTGGGGACTGTTGGTATTCAATGCGTGCGTTAACCAAATATTGTATATATACGAGTACACACATAAATATTGGAATGTTGACGATGCTTGGCAACGACAGCAACGAACTCTCCCAAGGTAGTAGTACTACTCGTACTGAATGTTGTACTCTAGATTCATTTCATATATGCGTTAGACCATTGTCATGGGTATGTGGGTATATATATGTACGTGCGTCTCTCTATCTGTGTGTGTGTGTGTGTGTTGTTTTTGGAATTTTCGTGTGGTCTACGTGTCCGCACAATGACGTTGCAAGAATATAATGGATGGAGAAGTAGAGTGGCGACGACAACCATAACGCATTGGTTCGCATTTTAGTTCCGCTTTGGTTCAGTCTGTATGTTTTACAAGTGTGCAAGTGATTGTGCAGTTGAGTGTGTCATGCTAAGTGTTTGTTATGATTTATATTGGTTTTATTAAATGTTTCAACAACCTTTGCAAAAATTATTTACTGCGACACAAACATAAACATTCATGAAACTAATGTTTGTGAGATTGGGGATTGGTGGGTGGGGAGTTGTACGATGGTTCTCGGTTCTGGGGCAGAGCTATAGGGATCCTTTAAAAGGTGGTAAGTTAAGAGCCGCAGACAAACAAACGCATAAATAACTAAATGATGGCAGCAGTGGCTCGAGCAGTGGTAGTGGTTGTTACAACATTCATGTGGTCCCATTAATATTACGCATACGTCATGATAGTGTTACATAAAACTAAGCAAAAGAGGAGTATGATGCGTTGAGTGTTTCTAGGGTACACACTCACACACACGCTCTTAATAGCCGGAAATTAAATCAAGATTTGCACGCAAGAAATAAAAATACAATAGCAATAATGTAAAAGAAAAGGCTTAACAAAAAAATTCCAGACAAAATATAAAATTTGCATATTTTTGCGCCAAATCTAAGTAGATTTAAGGCGGCCTAAATGTCGACTCCACTCCATTTGTGTTCCTTTTTGATTTTTTCATTCATTTAACCTTTGGATTACAAAAGAATTTTTTGGTACTCACTTTTTTTCTTACAAAAAAATATGTTCAGGTCTGCGTCTGTCTGGCTGTCCGACTGTCTGTCTGTCTGTCTGTCTAGTATTTTAGGTGAGACTTAGGCGAGACATTGAAAAATTTGCGCAAAAATTCGTAACATTTTTTTGTATTGTTTGAGCATTGAGGATTAAAGCAAACAAATAATTTTTAATACATTTGGCTTAACCAAAACAAAAAAAAAATAAAAAAATCTCCATACAATATTATCACGGAAGAATCCTTTATCATAGATTAGATAGATATAAGAGACATGCGACATTTACATATTTGCTATAGTTTCGGATGGCAATGTAGATCTTAATAAAGCAACAAAATAACACCAACAAAAAAATAAATTTCTTTTTGTTTTAAATGGAAATGGAAATGAAAATCCTATTAGCGATTATATTTCAAATTCCGTAGTACGAACAAATTTATAGAAGTACATACTTAGATAGAAATAATCAAGTATAAATAATCATTTATAATTTTTTTATTTTTTATTAAAAATACTGACAAATTCAAATCATGCAACTTGGTCTAGATTTGAGGCATATATGAAATGACTGCCATTATCTTTGAAAAATATACATATATGTTTGTGTTATTTATTTACAATATAAATTTGAGTTAAACATTTTATGTGAACCGTTTTAATCTTCTACTATCGCAAAATAAATTATTGTAAACTCCTGTACAGTTTTACTCGTATAAGAGTGCGGCATCCACGTTTCCCATCTTTTTCGCTCCACAGACTCGTTTTCCAACACAACTTTCCTTCTTTCCTGTTCCAGTCAATCGATTCCTGTATTTCTGTCACTCTCAGCGTCACTGTCTGGAATAAGAGATAATAATTAATAAACTTGAAAATTATATGCAAAGCTAAATAACAGGAAAACTTTAACACAAATCACTGAACGAGACACATTTTATATTTTAGACCATACACCTCTATATCAAAAACAATAATCCACACTTGAAGCTTTTTATTATGCACAACTATATAAAAATATTTCCATCCACAGCCCTGCTCGTTTTCGCTAACGCAATCGAAACAATGATAAGATCGGTGCAAGAGATGGCAAACTAAATGATAACGCACTCTTATCGTTTCAGTCAATCTGTGTTTGTCTCTTTATCCGTTCGCTTATTAACCGATGTGTATGAATTAGAGCCCAGCACTAGGCAACACTACTGTAATGTTACCAGTTGGCAATCACTCTGTGCAAACTACAATATAAAACGTGTGCTTTTGAAACGAGTTCATCAACTCATTTTGTTTTATTTGCTTTGCTGACACATTGACTCGAGGTCATATTCGTACATTCGTGCGTATCGTTTCTCATCGAGTGACTTGGTATTACACTATCATAAAAATACAATATACTGTCGTGTGACTCGTGTCTTTAGAATGCTCTCGGTGTGACTTGATGTGACTCGTTTATCTACAACACTGTGCAGAGTATGAATATTGTATTTCTGATACGAATCATTCTACTTATGGACAATTCACACCAAACTGAATTAAGTTGACTCGCTTTGACGTTCAGACCGGTGATTTCGAGCCATGCTGTTTTTATTTTGGTTATACATACAAATGGAAAGTTCTGCTAAGTTCAATCGTAATATTTATGGAAAATACATAATTTGGAACAATTTGCACTGTATATCACATAGTTCTTGCAATTCCCTATTTCATTCCTGTTACCTATTTCATTAAAATTCGAACGAAACGTTTAAAATTTACTAAAATTATCATCAGCTGTTTTATGTTGACGTGCACCAAAATAAAAAAAGAAAAAAAGAGAAAGACAGTCGAGAATGGCAAATTCCAACCGGAAGTGTCAGAAAACTTTTCAACACTGGCAGAAACTTCGCAGCCCTGACTTGAGACAAAGTCGTGTCAAGAGTTGAATCGAATTACGCTTGGTGTGAATCGCCGTCGTGTTGACACGTGTTTTCTGCTATGACTCGGTAGCACACTGTTTTTGTTAACGAATTCAACAAGATCATTGATTCACAACACCACACAAGTTGATTTGTAAAAGTGTTCGTAAAGACAGTTGATAGTGTTGCGTGTAGCACATGATTCGTTTGAGTGTGCAGAGCTGCGGTATGAATAAACAAAGAGGAAAAATTTAAGTTGATACTCAACTGTTGTAAAATTTGTAACACAGTGCTACTGGGATTGCCGCTGCCAACCTGTATAGTGAGGAAATAGAAAAAGCTGGCATACTGGCTAAGCTCATATGCCCAGCGAGAAACGCTTATCGTTTAAATATGTACATTGCTTACAATACAATGAATAGACTTTTCGTCAGTGGTGGCGGTTGTAACAGAGTTGCTAGGCTGGGGATTTTCGCAAGCAATCCCTGTAGAACCTGTGGCGATAAAAAGGAGACAAGCAGCCACCTGCACTGCTTTCGTTCAGTGCTATCAATCAGAAGGTTAATTTCTTCAACGAACTTGATGGCCTGAGAATCCCTAACTGTTCGAGTTTGCTCCCCAGGGAATAGCTCTATCTATTTAAACTTTATAAATTCGCAGAAATTGTGAATGGTTGGAAGAGTTTCGAAGAAAAAATTGATAATGGATAAGGATAATTCCTCTGCTTCTAGTAAGTCCAAGTAAGACAAATATCTGATGACATGTCAATTTTATGGAGTGGAGATTGCACAAAATTTATCTGATATCAATTGTTGGATTAATCTCCTATTCTTTTAGCGCAATGAAATTTTCTTTTAATAGTTTTTATTGGAAGTTTTTTTTTTGTTATCGTTGGTTTTTTTGTTGTTATAGTCGTCATAGTGAAACCACGCATAAAATGCGAAAGTCGCCAACAACGGGACTTACACTCATACAAACTTCCACTTGCACTTACATACACAGATACTCCTAGCGTGAGTTCAATGATTTCTAATTGGCGTCAGTTGGTGGTGAGTTGGAATGCGAGACGGAAAGCGGTGCCACTGAACTGTTGCGCAACTGTTAGATTTGAATAGCTACGAGACGATGCAGAAGGCACGATGGATAGCTACATAGATACGCATAGATACAGTCATATGTGCATGGATGACAGCTTCAAAGATGGAAGGGTGATGGGAGGACGGATAAAAGGAGAATTATGTACTGAGCACGTTAGTGAATGAGTGAACTGTGGTGTCTGTGGGCTGCCGACCACGCGGCCAATTGTGACACGACACTATGAAATTGCATTTGTGGAAGTGAAGTTGATTGGACGCAAACTAACTAATGACGTAGACAATAATGATGGCAAATGAATGGAATGGAGACGCAAGTGATGAATGAATTAATGACAAAATTTGATATAAAATGTGTTTTTGTAGACAAACTATGATATAAATGTATGTATGGCAAGTATAACAAGCGTTGTTTGGATATTGTTTCATATCACTGGATCATATCCAGTTTGGCCATATGTCTTGTTCACAATTATTATTTATGGGTTTTTTTAGTGTCTCGTCTCTTATCGTGGCGAGGGTATCAAAAAATGCATGTAGGGTGTACTCGAAGACCGACATATACTTAAATAATAAATAAAAATATACTTACAATCAGTTAAAATGAAATGAAATGACTGGTGGATTGGTTGAAATGGCATTTGATCAGACTTGATTTCATTTGAACTATTGGTTGAACGACCTTCAATGGGACAAACTTTACTGATGCAACAAAAGAAATACTAATTGATTTTGGTTCAAGGTGATTTAAATATTTATAATTTTTTACCCAAATCAAATAGAAATTTGCTTATCTAAAAACTTTGTTGTTAAACAAAATAATTATTTTCTTATCGAAACTTTCAAACAAAAGACGAATTCTTCGATCGACATCAGTTATCCATTTTCCAGATTCGTTGCCTTTAAAAGAAATAAAATAAATAAATAGTAGTAGTGGGGTAGTACATACGTTGCAGTACGTCATTGATGGATTTGTTTACAAATTGCATAGAATTGAGTTGGAATGAAGTCAATTTGTGTTTGTTTGTTTTATTTCAAAACAGAGACTTCATTTTCTATAGAGATCCCTTGTAAATGTGTGTTCACTCCTTTCTACTCCCATCGAATGCACAGTATTGATTTTTTTTTTTTTTTTTTCATGGATAATCCGCTAAATCACTGGTTGTTTCACAGGTTGACATTTAGGATTATTTAATAAATCCACTTATCAATATTTCAATATGTTAATCTGTGCAAAAATAATGATCCGTTTAAAAATAAAGCTCACCATCTTAAAATAATTTTCTATTTTTATTTCATTTTGAACACAAAAAAAATTATAGCATTAAATATACGTGTTGTTGTAGGGACCCAATCAGCCCAGTTCCATGCTTTTTCTAGCTTTTTAAGATGGTGGCGTGGGTTTGAATGGTTTGCATTGAAGTCTTTGACCAGCATTCTAGTTTTATAGCTTTCGTTCTCTTCCGCTGATACTTCAAATCGAATTTTTACTGCAGACATCTTCTTAATTCGTCTGCGAATTTTGTTTCACCCAATTCAAGATTTTATCCCTTACTCAGATCACAAAATGACTGTGCTTCAGTCTGTTGGTACAACAAAATATTATGGCGAACATGAAATAGATTTTTGATTCATATTATCACTATCTGAATAAAATGAAATTCGCACTAAATGTTCGCACATATCCTTCTTATACTCTTTACGCTGTGAAAAGTATTTCAAGTTTGTCATGTAGTTTGTAACTCACGGCCAGAGACATCGGAGAAAGTAAAGTATATAGATATATGTATTCTTGATCAGCTCTATAAGATGAGTGGATTAAGTCATGTGCGTCTGTAATAGACTTGTACATGAATGCCTTCAAAACGCCTTTAAAAAATAATGCTTCTTTTGCTGAACCTATTTAAAGTGAATATGAATGAATGAGGAATTTCGTTTCTCTGAGAAAATGTTGTTCCCATTCACATGATCCTATCTTATTGTGAATGATTAAAAATTTTGCTACATGCGAATTGAATGTCTCTCACTTTTTGTATATTTCATCCCTGTACAACTGAATGATCGCGTCACTGAAGGAAGCGAAATAACAAAGAAAACCTCGAATGAAAACTATACTTGTATATGTAGGACTAAACCCTACCAAGCAAAGTAACTTTAATACGCAGTAGGTATTGCACATTTTATTTAAGTATGAACCATAAGCAAAAATGTATGTACCTTGAAATTCTATACGAAATACGCACCTAATCGTTGCGAAAGAGTAAGATTACTACAATTTGCATTTGCAGTTAGTACATGAAAAATATGTACATTTCTTCTCGCGTACGAGTTTTACTATTGTATGTACGATGAACGATGGTATATTACAATAAATATGTAGTACATATTAAGACTACATATAGTAGTAGTAGTATGCAGTACGGTTATAATCATTGCCCACCTCCATTGCGCACATTGAATTACAGTAGACGTACCTGAATTACCCTGAACCCTTGTTGCCAAAGCGAATGTGCTCTTGCACAAGTCAAGTCTGTATGTCCGCCCGTATATATGCAAACTAGTCCCTCAGTTTTTGAACTAGAGAGCTGAAATTTTGCACAAAGATTTATTTTCTATTTTTATTGGTAGCTGCAGCTGAGGTATCAATGCCTGCGATTGTTGCTCACAAGTTCAGTAGAAAATCTTTCTCAAATAGGGAAATTGAAGAACTGAGCAAGTCAACAGAGTTACGTCGGAAATAAGAACTGCCTTTGAACAGTGAGAATATTGCTCAGCAGTATTCCTTGATGTAGCAAAAGCGTTTGATCGAGTATGGCATGTTATTCACTGCCGAGATTCCAATAAGTAGTCAAATTGTCACCTCGACATTTGTTGATGACACTGCCTTATCAGCCACTCCCGTTGCCCAGTTAAATCTTCTGCAGCCTTGGATGCTCATCTTAAAAGCCTTCAGGAGTGGTTATGAAACTGTAGAATTAAAGTTAAAGAAGGGAAAATGTAAGCACATTACATTTACATTGAACCGACGGACTCTTCACGGGAGTGTATAGTATTATAAGTTTGTCATGAAATTTGTAACAGGCAGAAGGGGACAAACAAACACAAATATAAAAATATAAAAAACACAAAAAGTATATATATTCTTGATCAGCTCGATTAGACGAATTGATTAAGCCATGTCCGTCTGTCTGTCTGTATGTATGCAAGCTAGTGCCTTAGTTTTTGAGCTATAGAGCTGAAATTTTGCATGAACCTTTTTTTTACCAGCCGAATAGGACTACTAGGGGGGTACCTCACATACAAACCACCCATTTGAAATCATGTTCTTATTGGAAAAACTTTTTTGTTTTTTGTCCTATCGAACTGAAACTTGGAGACTATCAGTTTCCAAGACAGGCGCAGGACATTTGTCGGACCAGCCGAATCGGACCACTAGGGGGGTACGTCCCATACAAACAACCCATTTTGTTGCGAATAAAGCTTAAATACTACAATGAAACATTCACTACGTGAAGAGTATTTCATCTTCGGCCTAGTCGAAGATAATTTTCTTTCTAGTTTTTTCTTATTTTTTATAATTTTATTTCTTAAGTATTGTATAAAAAACAAAACTGCAGCAGTTTGGTTTTAAAGATAAGAAAGTTATTGAGAATGTAAAAAACAGTGTTGCACTGGAATTCATCATTCTAAAGTATTTTCATTCTCTGGATTTTCACGACTGAAACATGATGATGATTCGAGGCTATGCAGAAGCTCGCCATTCATAAACTGAGAGTCTAGTTAGAATATCATGGATTGGATTATGTGGTAATGCCTGTGAAAAGATGATGTTATTTTTCTTTTTTTGCAAGTGAAGAGCCAGTGAGTTTTTTCTAAAATAAATTGTTTGCCCGTGATGTCCAGTTGAAGTCTCGAATGTGGCTAAAATGTGGGTCAGAACTCATGCGGAAAAAGTTAAAATACAAAAGGAGAAAAATAAAAAGTGAATTTGAAACAGTTGAAAACTGAAATAAAATGTAAAAGTGGGTTAAAGGAAGAATAAAAAAGACAAAAATCTCCAAAGAATAATGGTCAAAAATACCAAAACTTTTTTGGCATAAATACAAAACAAAAAAATTTTGGGCTTTTAGGAAACAATCTTAATTGCCCTAATAGAATATAAAAGCGAGCACCTAAATCGCATTGTGCTGCATTTGGTGTCTTATTATAGCCCTTGAAATTTGGATTGACGGTGGGCGCCAAACTGTTGCTATTCAGATTGGATCTGAATCCAACTATAAAACACATCAACATCAACATCACCTACATTAATAAGAATTTGCCAAAATGCAATAGACTCGTTACAAGATTCAACGAAGAACAACAAAACTGGCTTTCCTCAAAAATTATTATAAATAATGTTGGAAAAGATCATTAAAGAATGATGTAGGACGTCCATGCTTAATAAATACATATATGCTAACTTTCCACTCAGTTCCAAGTGTGTCTCTTCATATATGGCTAAATATCCGTGTCAGTCTGAAATTTTATCTTTTTCTTATATAAGTTAAGGCACTTTTTTTATCTTGTGATTGTCCAACACTTCTAGATGGTAAATCTTTCATTTCTATTCCTTCTTTTGACTCTCTCTTCTCCTCTTCATGTTATTTATTTATTAGTTATTATTACAGTCATTTAAATTGTAAAAACTTAACCATAACTAAAAGGTGGGGAGCACTGGCTGCTATGACCTTCCGCTCGCCTCTCTGTTATGTTATTCTATTAAGGTCTGAGAGTAGCTTAAGATAGGTGATCAGTTTGAATCAAGAAAATTTAAGAGAAAACATATTTTTTTTTTTTTTTTTTTTTTACCGATGGGGAAGCATTAAAAGCCGAACGAATCTACTATTCGAAGTGTGGGACTTGCACTCACTAAACCCCACCGTCCCAAGTCCTACAGTCCCCTGGCACTACCGCAAAGCATTACGTCAAGGAGAAAGGGGAGCATAACAGCTCAAAGTCTGCTTTTACCCCATGTAAATCAAAACAAATTTACGTTAAAACTTCTTGTCAATATCAAACTAATGACCTATCACGTCTTCGTTCGTCTGAACTCGTCGTAATCGTTCAATATGCCGCAGCTCTGTCATGATTTGAGCTGCAGCCTGACTTACCACATCCCAATTCAGCTGTTATTCACACATATACCGGATGCAGTTCGACACAGTCGGCACTTCACCAAACGCAGATGAGATCATTGATCTGGCAACATCAAATCTTGGGCAATGCAGGAAGACGTGTTCTGCATTTTCGTTTTCGTCTGTGCAAGTCGGACAGAAGGGATCATCATCATATCCCCGCTTATACAGATATTCCTTAAAGCACCCGTGACCGCTCAGGAACTGGGCTAGGTGATGGTTCACCTCTCCAAATTTTCTGCTCGCCCATTCTTCGACGTTGTTAATGAGCCGTTGGGTCCACCTGCCTTTGTCAGAGCTTTGCCATCTCCTCTGCAACTCCACCATACTGAGTGCCCTTTCATCTAGCTTTCTCACTTCACCAGTGCTCCTCTTAGCGTCAAAAAGCCGACTTATTTCTGCAACAACTATGTCAACAGGCATCATACTCGCCATGACCAGGATTGCATCGCTGGATACCGTTCGAAAAGCAGCACAGACGCGAATTGCACATGATCTGTAGACTGAGTTCACTTCTCTCATGTATGAGTGTATTTTACTAGCATCAAACCAAATCGGCGCAGCTAGACGAGAACCGACGTTACGACACTTGCTAACAGCCGTCGCTTGCGCTCCCGTGGTCCTCCATAAGTCGGCATCAGGCTTAGAACAGCTCCTGATATTTTTGATGCTTTAGCGGCTGTTAGTGTCAAATGTTGCTTGAACGTCATTTTTGAGTCCAATTCCACTCCCAAATACCTCAAAGAGGGCTTTGATACAATTTCGAGGTCGCCAACCGTTACGCTAAGGTGTTCCGTCAGTCTGTGTTTGCTGACAAGCAGTACTTCTGTTTTGTGCTCGGCAAGGCGCAAGATAAAACATATAATTAATATGACATGTAGTAAACATATTAAATGTGCCAAGTTACAACTCTATAACTACGTTTGCCAAAATTTTGGTATTTCTGACCAATGTGCAATTTATGAAATATCAATGAACTGACTTTGACAATGTCAATGGATACAATGAAACGGTAAAATATAAAATGAAAGTAAACACATAAAGTCGACATCACCAATCACAATGCGGTGGTCAACTGAATGCATGACAATTTAACCATTTTAAAGAAGAATGTTTTCAGTTCAAAAAGTAAATTCAAGTGAATTTTTTGAATTTCCAATTGTGTTTATTTTTTATTGTCGTCATGTGTGTCCCATCGTAACCCAAAATTGCATTTGCTTCCGTCTGTACGCTTACTACATGGCATGTTGGTTGGGGTGATGTTCAAAGGGGTGTGTGGTTGTCGACAACAACAACAACAACAACAACAACAAAAAAAAACACTATTGTAATAACAAAACCAATTCAATTGACTTTTTCTTTTCTATGCTCAATTCAACAACAATGAAGTAACACTAAAGATGTAACAAAAGATGTACCACCCCTTCCCCCTTTCACATGACATAACCATCCGTTTCCCCTTTTCTTTGTTATGTATAAATCACAAAAAACAAAATGCTTTGTCACCCCTTTTTTGGTCACATTGATACGCTCCAATTTCTCTATTGACTTTAGTTGGAAGTTTGAGTAATGGATTAGGTGTTCTTCCTTCATGATTCTTTTCTTATTTCTATTGTTTTTTTTTTTTTGTATTTTTTTGTTTTTATTTTTTTTTTTTGTTTTGTTGATTGTTGTGTTGTGCAAGAGTTTTTACTTTATTTGCTGACCTCGGAGTAGTGTGTGTGTTTTTAAAATCTTCAACACCTATACAAATTTCCATGTTTTGATATTGTCTTAACATATTGAAGGTACTAGGATCTTCATTTGGTCATGTGTTTATGTAAATATTTGAACGAAACTTACAAAACAAAAAAAAAAAAACAAAAACAAAATAATAGAGGTTAAATTTGATTTAACTTAAATTGAATACTTCCGATGTTAGGACAACTAACTTCCTTGTTTCTGACATTTGTTTTAATAGTCCTTTTTTTTTGGGTGTTGAATGTTGGTTTGCACAACCACCCTTTTACTTCTGGGTACGCACGCGTTTGTCACGCATTTTGCATTTGTTCGTCTTCAAAGTTAGACTTCAACTGGATTTGGTCTAAAACGGTCTTTTCCCTCTTTTCAGCACCATGACTTCTTGACGTCACATCCATAGCCATAGCCATAGCCATAGCCATAGCCATAGCCATAGCCATCGCTATCGCCATCAAAATGTGGTTAAGTTGACTGGTCACGCCAATGGAACCACTAAGACGATTGCTTTGCAAAAAAAAAAAAAAAAAAAAAAATTGGAGAGAGAGAAGGGTCTGTTGCTAGTGGTCCATTAAAATGTCAATGTGAAACGAAAAACTAATAGAAGAGGAGGATGGGAAGAGTTGAGAAGGAGAATGAGAATGAGAATGAGCCAAAGAAGGAAGATAAAATGTGATGAGGAGTTTTTCGCAAGTCGACAAAGAGATTCACAAAAGAATGAAAAAAAAAAAAAAAAAGGAGAAATATTATCAATTGACTTTAGTGTTGTGTTGTCCTGTTGCTACTGGTAGTTTTTGCTTCTCCCTTTAGTTGTTGTTTGTCTATTTTAAAGGTTTAACATGCGTTTTAATGCGACCCTTGTGACCTCATAAAAATCGCTTCACTTTTATCTTTTCGGCTGCCTGCCCGCTCGCAATGCCATCATGTATCTTCTGGTATTTGTAGTATATTTCTTAGCTGCTCCAATGCAATTCGATCGATTGATTTTTATCCACTTTTTATAGTCAAATGATAAACAACAATAGCATGAACATTAACAACGAAAACAATCACAACACAGAATGAAATGAATTTGATTGTGATAGAGGTGGGGATGTAACAAAAAATAGCACTGTTGAATCTGTGAAATTATTTCCATTTTCTTTAAATTTTCTCTCCGAATTTTATTATTCTACTCAAAGAAATTTTACATTTGGCTTAAAAGGAAGGAATGAAGGTGGTTGTTAATGGTGGTGGTTGCCGCCTTCGTTTTAATGCCTTCTATGGTTGATTAAGGTTTATGAAGGTTGAACAACATCTCTACAGGTTATTCCACGATTTATTTGCGTGTTAAACTTTCCAAAGTATACTTCAACTATTTGTAATTGAGGAGGAGGTGGTCTAGAATTTAATTTACAATTTGTGTTTATTCTCATGTTTCTACTTTTTGGGGATACGATTACCTCATTTGGTATATAGTAATCATTATAATCCTCATTCCAATTAGTAGATGCTTCAAATTAGCGTTTTATTAATATGTATAACGAAGACAGAATGGAAGGGAGGAACGAATAAATGTTTCAATTCATTTGCAAAACGGAAACGGAAGTCAATTAAACATGAACGGAAATGAACATCATAACAGAAAGAGAGAGAAAAAACCTAATGAAGCTAATGGTGTTGGTGGTGGAAGAACATAAGGCAGGCAGGTGTAGTAGCAAATAAGGCCAAAGGATGTAATCTTCTAGAAAAAAAGAAGAGGAACAACAATTCGAGTGGGCTTAGATATGTCTTAGCCGCTTAGCTAAAGTTATACCAAGATATTCGGAGCGAATGAATGAGTTCTACTTGGAGTCTGTTGCTTGACTCATGTTGTTGTGTAACTTAAATATGCAAGACGTGACACCTTCGTGCTCCAAATGCCAACACAATCTGCCACATTACTTACAATACAAGCGGCAGCAGCTGTGTCAACCACCACCATCACCACCACCACCACCAACTTTTACCAACTTTTTAAAAGACGAAAATAGCATCGACCGAGTCTAAGTGTGTAAAACATATCGGAGCACCGAGAAGAGTGTAGTGGTGTCATTCTGTAAATATGTCAAAAAAAAAAAAAAGAAATGAAATTGATTTCGTTGCTGTCCCTGACACTGGGTTAAGTGGGTGCTACTGCTGCAACAACAAAAGGAGCTTTAAAAAACCACAAAAATAAAAAAAAAAACAATAAAAAGAAATGACATGTTCTAATCTGGTAGATAGGATGTGGGGGATTCTATGAAGTCTATGGATGCGTCTATGGGGGTTCATAAATGTCGCGCAAATAAATTCGTTGTTGACTATAAATCTAAGTCCTTTTTATTTTATTTTATATACATATTTTTGCTTCTCTGCAAATAAAATTTTATGCTTTGTTATGATTTTGCTGTTGTTTTTTCTCTTATTCCATCTCTTTCCTCTTTCATCATTTTCCTGAAACTGTTAGGTTAATTATTTTCATTTAAAGTGAAAAATTTTGTTTATGCTTTCTTATTTAAGAACATAAATAAACTCACCATATTAAATTAGAGCAAATATTTCGAATTTGGTCATGTTAGTCAGTCATGTTGTCGTATAGTTTCGTGATAATTTTTTATCGAAAATTTTTAAAGAAAACATTTTCCAACAACAATATGAAATATGTTGTAATACATGCCCCGTTTCTCCATTTTGATGACTTTTTTAAAATGACCAAAAACTGACCAAAACGATAAAGGCGTAAAGACTAAGCAAACCCTTGTGGCATAGAGCAGAATAGAATAGATTTGGATTGTTAAAAGATCATTGCATACTTGTAGGCATTGCATTTAATATTGAAAAAATGTATAGAAAAATAGAAAAATGTATATAAAAGTATGCTATGTAGGCTGAAGCATTTTTGTTCTCCAAATAAAACTAAAAAAAAAAAAATAAAAGTCTAGAAAAAGAAGTTGAACAAAATAAAGCATTGCCTACTTTTATGCGCGCGTCTTAGCCTTCTACTTTAAAACGATTCAAATATTTGCTGTTCTTGTGAGTTACCTTCTTCTTTCTTTCTTGGCTTTTTTTCCTTGCATACTTTTGAGTGTTCACATTCACATAAAAAATCTACTTTTGATATAAAAAAAGTAAAAAAAAAAAAAAAATAAGTGCAAAAAACACCTGTACAACATTGACAACAACAACTACAGCAATAATAATCATAATAATGCCAACGACAAAAAGAACAAGAAATGGAAGTGGAAAATATGAAAAAATAAGAATAACAAATCATTATGATAAAGTAGCGGAAAACAAAAATACTCTTAGAAGTAAAGAAGTAGCAAGTGATGATGAGTATGTAGAATGTGGATTAACTTAAAGTTAGAGGGCTTGGGTATGGGTACCATGACAGTTAGACAACGAAATTCGAACTCCCTAAAGCTCTGTTCAGATGGAACAGTGGAAGCATATTTGATCTCTCGTATTACCCATAAAAAGTAGCTAAAAGGCAAAAAAAACAAAAAAGAAATTTAACAGAAAATACTGCCGTCTGTGTCTGTCACTTGGAGGATTATGAAAAGAAGCTGAAGCACTGCCAACTGTGCATAGGCTGAGCACAGTGGAACCAAACAGATATATGATATTGTCATAATTGACAATTAATCTAACTTAACGTTATAGGACTCAAATTATTTTCTTATTTTTCTAGTTGTTAGAAAGATAGATCAGTTTTTGTATACAATTTCAATACTCTTTTTCTTTCTTTGTTAGATGTTCCCTTAGATAAATAGAGTGGGTTTCTATATTTAAGAAGTTGCCAAGATGCTTCTTTCTTACATCATAAAAAATTCTCCCTAAAAACAACAAATTTCATGTACAATATCTTTTTCGTTCCAATTTGGTTTGGTTTTCCATGCACATTCCAATTTTAAGAATGTTGGAAACTATTAATTGTTGATAGTGAGAAAAAACGCGGTAATTTTTGAAGTGAAACTTCTTAAGCGTTGTGCAAAAATTAAAAATTTAAGTGAAAAAATACAAATTGTCACGTTTTTTCAATTCTGTATCTCATGAACCGCTCTAGGTAGACACTTCAAATTTTCACAGAATGTGTACTTCTATTGCCATATCCCCAACAAGTAATAAAAATCCACCGGAAAAGTCTCAATAAAGAGATTACAATGCATCTTGCGTGCTACAAAAATGTTTATAACAACAAAGTACAAGCAACTAGCTTGTGTGTGTGCAAACGCAAGCGAATGTACAAAGAAAAGAAAAAGAGAAACACACAGAAGCTTGCAGTTGATCTAATTTTTGAACAAGAAAGGACAGACGGCAAACGTTAACTCAATGTCTAATACAACATAAACAATTACACACGCCACAAAAGCCAGACAAATAGACAGAATGACAGATTGGCATACAATCGTGCCATGACCCTTCCCCCGCACACGTTGTGAGAGTCCACAAGCAAAATGAAATTATACAATCAATCGCATAATGTGTGGCCGGCATTACAAACTTCTTGACAAACTTATAATATTGTATGTAGTTGTATTTGTTTAGAGATGAACTCTCTCTGTCTGTTTTTAAGAAATTTTACTTCTATCAAGCGAAGGTTTTTGGTTTTTTTTTTTTTTTTGTTCTTTCTCTACATATGTGGATGATTTCAAACTCTTTTAAGTATGATGTTAAAAAATGGTTTCAAACTATCCAAATTACACCAATTTTTTAGATTTTAGTTTGAAAGATATTGATTTAATTTCTCCTTAATTTCAGTTAATAATATTTACAAGTTGATTCTTTTTGTTATTTCTTTTTACCTCCCCAACCACTGTGCCATGTCATGCCTTGCTATCGTATGGAAGGTGTACATTTTGATTTAAAAGTGAATCTTATGCTTTTTAAATGGAGAATGCTGCGTGTTCTTGGCACATTCTGTAATCCATGGAATGACTGGCTGTGTCGACTGGGTGTGCATTCTTTATGAAACCGCCAAACTTGTTTAAGAAAATAAAAGAATCATAAAAAAAAAAAAACAATACAAAAATGGGCTACAACAGTTGAAATTCCCATGATGCAAACTTTATTCTATTAAGACTTTGACTGTAAATTTGGCAGAACATGAATAAGAATAAGACTCTGTTGGGCATGATGCTCTATGAATGGTTTCAATGCGCTTGGAAAACCCAAGTGTGTTGGGAGTAGAGAGTGTGTTTGGTATTTGCCAGCAAAAGAAAGACTTCAACAGACAAATGTGGCTTCTTTTAGTAGAATTTTAACTCACAATAATATTCGTATTCTCTTTGCTGTTTTATATTTTCTTTCATAAGTTAGTTTTTGTTTAAATGAAAGTTATTTTTCCAATCAACATTACCATAACAGCATGTAACCAACGTCTCTTTTTAAACGTTTCAATTGTCTTTATTATCAAATAAAGAGTCAACTTAGCGTTGTCTCTTCTATCTTCTTTCCAATGAACAAATTAAACTAATTAAGTAATTGCTTTTCGCTCATTAAATGTGCGCGGCATTTAACTTTGACTCATTGAGATTCAACTCCCAACTAATTCATGTCAAATCCTCTCCATCCGTCCTTGACTTGAGCTATCTTTGCCACTTATCTACGGCGAATATTTGTATTACAAACTATTTTTATGCTTGCCTTTTATCGTGGTTGGCTTGGCTGGCCATCACAGTATCCTTTGATTGTTGAGTCGAGTTGAATCCGATATGAGTATTTTGCTATTCCACAAACTTTGGTCATTTCGTGCTTTGCTTTTTGCCCTGAATTGTTTATTGAAAGAACAAAGAGACAAAGAATAGTGTGCTCTCCCTTAAATATTAATGCTTTGGAATGACTCACTTTACAAGTTGTGGGGTTCAAAACAAGACGATGATGCTTCTAATTAGAAATAAAGTTAATTTGATGTTTATGATCTGCCTATCTTCTTTGTCAATGCAAATCTACAAATCTTTGAATACCTTCTTGTACTCCTACTACCTCACTTCTCCCCCTACTTAGAGAGGAGAATGACTTGGGGACTGTGGTTAACACACACGTAACTTAGCTTTTTTTTTCTTATTTAAAGTGTATTCAAACAGCTAAAAGCCATTTATCACTCGTTGCCAGGTACATGCTTCCAACACAACCATGGGTATTACGACTTGAACGACTTCAACCCTAACATCTTGCTACAACCACCCAATAACAACAACTGGTGCCCGTATATATGTACTATGTTTTAGCAGACGAAATTTCATTGAACTGCCTGCCGCTTAATCCTTATGAGTTTATACATAGAACATATAGAATATACTAGGATAGGTGAAATATGTGTGCTTTCGTTTGTACAATGAGTGCGTGCGTCCGTGCGTGCGTGCATACAGATAGTTGTGTGAGTAAGTGGATGCTTGGCTGTTTGACTTGGCTCACTGGCTAACTGAATGAATGAAAGGTTGTGAATGGATGCGAATGTGTTTTTGGATGAGACTTTAATAAATTGTATTGTTGTACGGTTACTCGCGCGTCGCTCGCTCGCTTTAGGTGCATTAAAATTCCGTAAGCGGCTTAAAAAATTTGTTGTGTGAATATGTCTGCCTGCCTTTCATCCCTGGCTACCTGCCTCTTTCCGTAAATTTTTTAGTTTTCAAACTCAGTTTATTTTTATGATTTTCGTTTATCCGCAGCCTAAAAGCATGCAATAATTTTGTATATTAATAAAAATGCTCACTTTTGTGTTGGTTGGCATCCATGATGCGGCTGCACGTACCAAAAGTTAGCCATGTCATAAACCACTTTTCAATTTCATTTAGTTCTTTTCCTTTCTGTTTTTTAATAATAATAATAATATGATTCCAATAATGCTGATGGGAAATATGATGGTGATGTTGATGATGATGTTGGAGATGAGGATGGGTGCAAGTAGAATAGATCCTTGCACAACGAGCCGCATAATTTGTAGCGGATAGTTACTTGTTAATCGAAATTGATGTAATACAATATAAAATACGTTTCCAAGTCACAAAAATAACACGCTCAAATATATTATTTGTACCAAAGTTTTACACGAACATATTTGTCAAGAACTTGAATCTTCTTGATCGTTTCTTCTAGCGTTGAACGAAGAAACCAAAAGAAGCAATCCTTCAACATCACGGTAATCGTTGCGAAGACATTATTGTCACTCCCTGTTCTTATTCTTGAAGATGGTGCAAATCGTGGACGTAGACCCACGTGACAGGTCAGTCATGCTTTCACATTGTCTCCGTTTCTTTTCAATGATTTTATGATTCTTTACTATAGGGATGAGTTAAGTAAAATGTCACCAACCTAAAAATCTGTATAAATGAGAAAATCTAATGTTTTCAGTTTAATTAATAATTTATTTGAAATCACTTCGAAAATTCGATCAGACATTGAAACATCAAAGGACTTTGGAAAATTGAATGATAGTTCGCTCAATGTGCTTTTAATAGGATCCTTAAATTGTCTGCCGATTGATTGGTCTTATGGAAAAGTCATCCCCACATCCTCGATGACATTGAAATCAGGAGAGTACATTAAGGTAACATTTTGGTCGTTAATCGGCTATTTTAACAATAAACCGGTACTATTATTTTTATTTTAATCTCTTTACATGATTTTGCTTTTGCTTTCCTTATCATTCGACGAATGGTAGCTACTAGCTACATTTGTATTTACTCCCAATTTTAATCGAATTTTGGCTGCGGAGACCATTGTTTTAGATGCTTCTCGGAAATTTATTCGCTCTTCGCAAGGCGTAGGGTCTTTTCTGGCGGGTTTTTTTTTTTTTTTTTTTTAATATTTTCTCCTTATTTTGATGGATTTCTTTGAAAACAATCGACAATAGTCTTACTTTTATAGATTTTTTCTGCTATCTATGACTAAAACTATGCCAATTGTTTTTAACTATTATTGCATTGGCTGATCAAAATTTATCCAATTGCAAAATTCAAAAAATAAATCTTGATACCCCGTTTTATTTTGTTTTAAATTCATAAAAACTCGACAATTCTAAAGAAAAAACAGGATGGAGTGGAAAAAAGTGCATCAAGACCGCATTATTTTGAAGAAAACGCCTGAATTCCAAAAGAAAATACCAACAAGCAATATTCCAAAATGACTGAAATATGTGGCTATGACGGAAAGGAAATCTTCAAAACAAATTCTGACCAAGAGAACAAAAAAAATATTTATAGACAGAATTGGACAAATTAGTCACATGTCATATTTACGGGCGAGTCCAATTGAAAATGTTTGAGCATGACAGCCAATATTCGAATGAAGAAGACGAAGACTATAGGTTATATTTTACATAATAAATTATACAATTTCTCATCCAATATATTTTACAATTTTCTTGCACGTTAACTGGAAAATAGTTACAGTAAAAATTGTATCATAATTTACCAACTTTTATAACGTTTCTTCTATCTTAACGTATGATTCCTTGGGAGATTTCCCAGAACCAATGCACATACATAATTAAATATTAATTTTACTTTAGTTATTTAAGTCCAATATATAAGTTTATTAAAAAACAAGAAAAAATCTCGGCCAAGTGCGAGTCCGACTCGTACGCGGAGGGTTACGTATCAGATTGGAGTTTGTATTGAAGGTATTCCTCCTACTAGTCCGATTTGACTGATTCCAAAGAATGTACCGCGCCTATATTAAAAACTTAAAAAGTCTAAATTCAATAGTGAAAAAACCAAAAAAGTTTTTCGAATAAGAACCTGAGTTTTAATGGGGGTTTGTATGGGAGGTACCCTCCCTAGTGGTCTGATCAAACTAAACCGGATAGAGCTACACATTCTGTTGAAATCTCAACTCTCTTGCTGGTAAGGTTCATGAGATATGACCCGAGGGTTCCGTTTGTTACCTTTGTGGTACGGATCCCTAAAAAGAAAGTTAGCTTCGGCTATTCCGAAGTTGTCATACTTTTCTTGCACCCTTAGAAAACCCTTTTGCTTACGCTACTGTGATTGAGTACAACAGAGTCAGTAAACATGCAGCATTTCAACACTGCGACCGAAATACATATTTGTATGGTGATCCAGTAATCCTAGGGTCTTAAAATTTACATGGTTGATGAATATGGGTCAGGCACTTATAGTATCGAAATTTCAGTTCGATGGTGGTGATGGATTAGCAACTTATAGTATTAAAATTTTAGTTTAATAATACAGAAACCAAACAAGTTTTTCTAATAAGAACCTCAATTTGAGTTTGGGTTTGTATGGGAGCTATGCGATCAAGTAACTTTAGGGTCTTGATGGTTGGTGAATATAGGTCAAGATATAGTATCCAAATTTCAATTCGATAGTACAAAAAGCAAAAAAGGTTTTTCTAATAAGAACTTGAATTGTAATGGCGGAGGTACCCCTGGTGATCCGATTCGGCCGATTCCAACAAATGTTCAGCGCCTTGTGCTCAAAAGCTGAGGAACTATATTGCATACTTACAGACGGACAGACAGACGGACATGACTTAATCAACTCGTCTCGTCGAGCTGATCAAGAATATACATACTTTATGCGGTCTCCGAAGTCCCCTACTGTCTGTTACAAATTTCATGAAAAATTTATAATACAATTGGCTGTGTGAAGAGTATAAAAAAGTGTGAATCAGGATAAGTGTAGTTTCAAGTTATAGTGCTGTTGTTCTTTATGAACGTGCCTCCCGATTTGTATGTCTGCTTTTTTATTCTTCTGTGTTTATTTTTGTTTACAGCAAAAGTTCCTTTTTGAAACATTCAATTGCTGTACTTTACACTCTATGTTACCTTACTCCTTTCTGGGCTTCTATTCTTTGGTGCGCTCTCGTCTGGTCTGAACTTTTTCTTTTTATGTGTCTGCTATTTGTTGTTCGCGTGTTTGCCACTATAACATGCTTTAGTGCATTTCATGAAATAACAAAAGCAGCCCACCCCAGCAGCGACTTGACGTTGTTGGCATCGTCATCGTCACTAGTGGCCATCATTGACTCAACGGCCCTCATTGCAACTTTTTAACTAAAATGTAGAATTCTAGGTTAATGTGCCTTAATATGTTTCATTTCCTTCCCCGCCTCCTTCTTTCTCTTGCTTTTACATACTTACTGTGCTTTGCACCTTCATTAATCGCTTCTCGTTCTTCTTGACTTTCCTCCTGACAATAACCACATTCTTCTACTTACTTTTTAAATGCTACGGCGATGGGCATTGTTAATGCCGTTAAGTACTCAATAGTAGATGCTTATTAAAAGGTTTGCTCACCTCTCTCTTGGTCTTTTCTTATTTTATTCTACTTCTATCGATATTTTATTATTGTACTACAACTTGATGATGATGATCTCGTCCTCCCTTCTTTAGTAATTTAAAACAATTGCTCAAGTATGTATGTATGTGCTATAATGAGTTTTTGTTTTCACTTCTTTTATCTGTAAAATTAACTTTTATTACAATTTTTTGCCAACTTTTTTCTTTCTTTCCATCGTCCTCTCCTTCTCGTTTTATTATTGTCTGTTTTTTTTTTTTTTTCTTTTTCTTAGTTTTCGCATCACATTTTTCCGCTTACTTTGTTTTTGGTTTTTTTTTTTTCTTGTAATGTTGTTGTTTTTTCTTATTGGATTACAGGTATTACAGTGTATTTTCCATGAACATCACATCACATCACTTCAACATTGCATTGAATTGTCGTCTCTACTTTTGCTTTGGCTTTGGCCTCTCTTGACTTCCGTATTAGCAAATAGTTGACCGGCCTGTCGGTTGGTTGGTTGCTCAGTCGACTTTTCCATCAAACATCCAATGACGACAAATAAACGAATGTATGGAGGAATGAAGAAAACTTGTAATTAGTCAGTTGATGTTGTCGTTTTTCCAAATATGAAAACTAAGCAGACGACGGTGCCTTTTTTATATTTTATATTTTGAGGAAAGATAAGAAATATTTGGTATATTAAATTTGATCGAAAGTTTGTGACAGATTGACCTGTTGTAAAAGATTTAATTTTAAATTTATACATAAGTACATCATATATTTTGTTATCCATCGCCCCTACATTACCTCAACAGTATTTCTTACAACTATTCCAAAGCTGCACCTATGCATTTTCCCGTGCGGGTCTAATATAAGTCAAATGCAATAGTACCATGTGTGGCGAGGGTCTCACACTGAGAAGTTATGCTTGTCTAGGATCATGTTAATAAACAGTGCAACGTGAGGTGTCTACAGTTTTAGTTTAGTTTCAGCAATCACACAAATGATTATCGATTTTGTCTATAGTTTTTTTTTTAGTAGTTGTAAGGATGCATGTTCCGGCCTTGCAAATCAAAGTCTTCTAGGACAAGTTATAAATGTTTGGATTTCTCAGAAACATACACAAGTGACAAATATTTCGTTCCATATAGTTTAAAAGTAAGAAACAATCATGGTAATTCAAGTTTGTTTTACATTTGCCAACTTGGAACCTTAAAACCTAATTGGGGCTGGACATGGTCCAACCATGTTATGGTATGGAAAAAGTGAATTAATCGAGATACTGTGAAGAAGGCTCTAAAAACATTAAACTAAAATTATTTCTAATCCACATAACATAATTTATTGGCATAGGAAGGTATTTCTTTAATTGTTTTATTTTGTTTTTCTTTCTTTTTAAAACAAAAGAAAATCTGGAAAATATATTAAACGTTCAAAATATATACTTATGTATTGTATATATTTATATATATAGAAATTTTAATACTTTGCCTTTGATGGTCTCTGTATAAAGACCTTCGTCTCATAAACATTTCTTTCATTTATCTTCACATAAATGTTTAGTAAGTACAGTGAAATCTTATCGTATTTAAACGAGCAATTCTTGGATATTTACATATGTATGTATATAAATATGTAAATTAATTTCGCTTATCACCATTCATGTAAATTTCAAGACCCTGACAATATAAGTGTCTGACCCATATTTATCAACAATGTAAATTTCAAGATCTATCAAGGACTATTGGATCGTATACAAACCCCGAGAAAAGATCGGTCGCCTGGTGATTTTCAATTAAAATCTATAGTTAAGATCCACTGTACTGTCATAGGAAAAACAAAAGATCCCATAACGATGACAACTGGAATGCGTTGAAATATGATAAAAATCAAGCCTTCCTTTTACTGTTGCACTCTTTTTCATTTCTTCAATTGTCCAACTATACAATTACAATAGTTAAGTTGACATGCGAAATTTAAGATTTGCAAACAAAATGAAAATGAAAAGAAAGGAAAATAAACCTTGCAATAGAAAAAATAAAAATAATAGAAAAGAAAACAAAGCAACGAGGTTGAGCCAAATAATAGGCAAAATTTGTACTCTCTTCCTAATCTCTTTGGAATTCACACTCTCATTCTGCTAAGATGTACCAACATGAAGTTTATCCAAAGTGTTGTTGCTGCAAAAGCATGACAAAAAAGCCTTAGCCAGCGGTTCATAAACAGACCTCACCGTGGATTCAATTATTTCAACTCCCCTAAATTTTCAATATTTTACTAATATTTATGAGATACTAGCAATAATAAAAAATTATGAAGGAAATAGTCCCTACTCCCCACCGTTTGATGAGGAGTCATTCTGATATAAAAATAAAACTTTAAAATAAAAAATGGAAATTGTTTCAAAAATTATTGTATAATCAATTGTAACCATTGGGAAATAAACTTTGACTTAAGTCAATTCGACTTTGACTAAATGAAAAACGAAAATCGGACTCTATATTCTATTCTATATTCTCACGACCCTGCTTGAGAAACATACTTACCACACAGATTATCATCAGTCGCGATTTTACTTTAATAGATAAACTTACAACTTGGATATTATACTTAGGACGTTGAAAGTACTCCTAGCCTACTGACTCAACTTTATGTTCGAACTTTTATTTTCTTGACTATCCTACTGACTGCTCCTACCACTTTACCTGACAAACATACAAGTTGGACGTTGTATGATACTGTTCTCATAGCAAGCGCTCATCTTGTTTTGTTTCTAACATTCTGAAAACGCCAATCTCTGGGTTTTAAAGAATATTGCTTGGGTGATCCCTTCCAAATATTGACAGTAACAGAAAGAAATATTATGGAGTTTTTATATTGATTGATTTACCATTACTAGCGTAGACCATTCCTCTTCTATAATATTATAGAACCAAAGAGAGTTTCACGAAAGAAATGTTGTGGATGGAACCTCAGTTGTTCAAGACCCGCTGGCCTAAGCGACAAAAACTCTTTGAGGCGATCGCCGGTTGATCGAGCGATCGTGCGCCGACTCGTCGACATCATCAGTGCCTTCGTTTGATGCACGTTTTCGTGCTAGTTTGTGTTTGTGTCTGCTCGTCTGCTCAAACACAGAAAGAACCAACGAAGAAATGAACGTACGAACGAACGAGCCAACAAAAGAAAGAGAGTACATAGGAGAGAGCATTCAATTGTCAACATCACCAATGGAGGCTCCAGAGACACAAAACATGCTGGACTGATTTTCTGTCCGACCGACTGACAGACACACTGGCATTAGTTTTTGCCCGTTTGGGGGCTCGCTAATCACATCACTCAGTCACAAATCGACTTTCAAACGAGTAGAACGAAAGCGCATCAAAGACGGGCACAAAACAGAACAGTGCAAAGACGAGTGACAATTAACAAAAAAAACCCAACAAGAAATATAAGCAAATTTATTCGCGATGTAAATTTCATTGATTGTTGATGATGGGAATAATCAAATGTAAGAAAGTTATAACGAAAGAAAGATAGGATCTATGATGAAAGAATATTAAACAAACATCCGATATACTTATGTATTAGAAAATGTACAACAAATGTGATTCTTCGACGGGAATAAAATAATATCGTAATAATGTGAAGTGGGTTGAGGTGGTGTACAGAGTAAATAAAGCAAAGTTATGCTTAGCATTTACTAGTCTAGCCTAACCTAAACTAACCTAAATTCACCTCTTTCTAAGCCTTAGTCAACAAAGGCAAAGAGCGAGGTGATGACGATGGCTAACAATGTACATAAGTACATACAAATGTAACAAGACGGTAAAGTGAGAACTGAAGGAAGAACTTTAAGACAACGTTGATTATTGTGTAGATCAGAGTTTCTTAAACTACCGCGGAACTATTCTCAGTGCTCTGTGAATACGTGAGAAGGACATGTGCATATAAAATTATTAAAAATAAATATAAAAATATGCTTAATAAAGTTAAGTGATTCGCGTAGATTTTTTTTTTTGAATATTAAGCGAGTTTAAGAAACTCTGCGCTTCTGCTAATGCAAAATAACATAAAACAAAACTATAAAAAAAATCACCAAAAACCAAAAAAAAATATTCTTGTTTTCTTGGTATTGGATATTCTTAATGTTGTTGGGTTCTGCAAATGATTCATTTAAGATTTAAAGAGAATTTTTGCAAGATTTGCTTGTCATTATTTTCTTATATCTTTTCAAGTTTTGATTATGAAGTGTTTCGGTTATGCGTGTTTGTCATTTTTTGTTGTCATATAAAAAGAAAATGATGTTGTGAAAAAGAAAAAAATAGGCCAAGTACTAGTTAGACTCGCACACGGAGGGTTCCGTATAATAATGGAGTTTGTAATGGATGTACTCCCCCTACCTGTCCGATTTTACTGAATCCAACAAATGTACCGCGCCTATAGTACAAACTTATTATGTCAAAATTTCTGTTCAATAGTGAAAAAAAAAACAAAAAAGTTTTTCGAATAAGGACCTGAATTTGAATGGTGGGTTTGTATGGGAAGTACCTCTCCTAGTTGGCCGATTTGGCTGATTCCAACAGATATGCAGCGCCTTTAACAAAAACTTATAATGTCTAAATTTCAGTTCGATAGAAAACGAAAAAGTTTTTCTAATAGTAACCTGAATTTTATTGGGGGTTTGTGTGGGAGGTACCCTCCCTAGTGGTCCGATTAAACTGAAATTTCGGCAATATAAGTTTCTGATGAATAGCCACCAACGATCTAAATTTCAAGTTCATGGGATTACTGGATCGTATAGTTGCCATACAAACCAAAATGTTTCTTGTATGGGGACCCCTTTAAGTTTTTGAAAATATTTTAGTTTTATGTTTGTTCTTGGTGCCCGGATAGAGCTACATATTCTGTCAAAATTTGCGGACGGACGGACAATAAAGTCTCTGCAATAGGGTTCCGTTCGGTACCCTTTGGGTCCGGCACCCTAAAAATCATTTTGTGGAAAAGAAAAAAAAAAAGCCAAAAGATCATGAAAGACAATTATAGACGATTTTTATGTAAAGTGGTGGTGATTGCATTGGTGGTGGTGGTGGCGCCGTAATTTTATCTATTTTGGATTTGGACATTTACAAGTCAATTGAATTTTATCGATCCAATCATTCATGTTTATTTATATATTTATTAGAACTAAGATTATAATTACAAATTATAACCTAGTATTTAATATGAGCAATAGCGACAAAGGCCTTCAGCTCAGGGGAAAGTTAAGAAGGAAAGGAGCAAATTAGAAAAGTGCAGGACTAGACTTGCCTTGAGCGGGAATCGAACCCGCGACTCTTGGGATGTCAGCCAGCGCACTAACCTCTGGGCCAACGAGCGAGTCAATCATTCATGTTCGTGAGCATATGTCTTTGGAAAAGTAATTTTTCGCTTGATTTCAACTTTCATTTGTCATGTTTTGTTTTTGAACCAATTAATGATTGATTTAGATTATTTCCACTTAGTCCTAGTTACTCCTCCTTTCGCTCTTAAATGTCAAAACAACACTATAAAGTATATAAGAAAGAACTCATCATAGCTCATTGCTTTCTTTCCTTTCTTCTCTCTAAGCTACAACCAACGGTTTTCCATTCACAACCGGTTGCCATTGTCCGTTAAGCGGCCCACAGACTAACAATATTATTGCCCATTATTGTTATTAGTAGTTTGTAAATAAGATTGAAAATTGTTGAAACTCAATTTTAATTATTTATTGGTTAATGCTGAAAAAAATTTAATATCGCATCAGTTGCTATTCAAATATTGAATATTGAAGTCTGTCGAAATGATGAAAGCGGTTGAGAAAAGGTTCATTACACTCTTCACGCAGTATATATGTATGTAGTATTATAAGTTTGTCATGAAGTTTGTAACAGAAAAAAGAAGACATAGGAGACCCCATTATGTATATGGGGATTGAAAATGCCACGCTATTTCATAGTTTCCTTTCTTTGATCTCGCTAACCCTCTTGTTTGAATTAAATTGACGTGTTTTTATTTTAAGAATAAACGCTATAGCAACCGTGTAAAGTATGTACAATAAAATGGACAATATGGCGTGCTACTCAGGAAGTATTGCCCAGAGGCGATAAGTAATCAAACAATTTTTTACGGTTAACGTTTTGAATATGATATTTTCAAGAATTGTAATTTCTTATAACGTAACAACCGAAACAAACCGAATTTCGCAAAAATGCTCGTTTGCATAACCATTCAATTTTATTCCGTAACCAATCCAACTTTGTGCGCAAAGCCAAATATTGACCCATATATATCCAATAAGATTGCATGTCTACTGGCCACTTTAGAGGAACACTGACAGCATTGATTTCTTTTCCGCTTGTCCATCGTGCCACTGTTAGTTTAGTTAATCCTCTCTTATAATTTCATAAGAACTGTGATCATATTCTCTCTTTACAAGAAAATGCATTTGTTTAGTAAATATGTATTGGTTTCATATTTTCTCCTATCGGTTTGCCTCCTCTTTATGTCACTTGATCTTACCAAGCAGGTGAATGGAAATTCTTAGGACGTGGCGTTTTGTTACCTGTTTCTGTTTTCCATGAATATGAAAGAAAAGGAAAATATATTTTATAATAAAATCTATGAAAAATAATAAAATAAATAAATAACGTTGAAAAACTCATTAATTGCTTGTTTTATTTAATATAATTTTCCGGGAGTCTTGTTTTTTTTTGTGATTTTTCTTAGTTTTATTAAACTTTTTACTTACTTTACTTACTTTTTTTTTAAAATATAATAATTAAAGCAATTGAAGAAGATGATGATGATGAAGAAAATTAAATAAAATTGTTTTTAATTATTTTTATTGTATTGTGTGGTTTGCCTTTTTAAATTATTTTTATTGTCAATTGTTCAAAGTGCAAATTAATTGACAATGACAACAACAGAACAACAATTGATTTGAATAATTAGAAAAATAAAAAATAGAATAAAAGAAATAAAAGAATTTTTGTTTTATAATTTATTTATGTTTTTATAATTTTTTTTTTTTTTGTTTTTTTTTTTGAAATTTGAAGTGAAATTATTGAAATGAAAATAAATAAATGTTAATAAAATTAATTAGCATTTTAGTTTGCATAAAATTGATATTTGCAAATTAATTATGACAACAACAAGCTTGGGTCGCAATTTCTTCGAAAAATTCTTTCAATTTCGGTGAGTATTTTATTTATTCTCATATACACAGCTTTCCATAATCATAAGACGCCAACAAAGAATTTCTTTTGAGATTCGCCAAATCTACATATTTTGTTTACAATTAGAGAAAAACTCAAACGAGTATATTTAGTGAAACAAGAAAAATTTGATATTGCTACCTCTGAAATTGTAGGCATATAACCATGAAAGTACTAACAATGATAACGTGGTATTCATGATTACACATAGAGCATTTCAACACTGAGACTAAAATATTTGTGTGGGAGCTATACGGTCCAATAATCATAGGTCCTTGACTATATACGATTAGCACAAGATTGACTCTTCGCCTTTCCTTTGGTGATGTTAAGTATCAAATTAAAATGCAACATATGCAGACCGAATGACTGGAGAACCTATGAGCGACATCCTTTTAACAAAAACTTGAATGCAAGGTACATCAAAAAAAGACCAAATTCCAAAGAGGAGGCAGAAAGTTAATACAACTACCAATTTGGAATTCCTGATGGTTGTTCCAGAAGTGAATATTTAATTTTCTTTACTTGCAATTTTTAAAGCTACTGCTGTCTTAGTTGCATCAAAACTCGCTTAATCGTAAGACAATATAGGAATCTTTTATTTGATTTTTCTGGTAATTTTTGAAACTTTCAGGCGAGAATACTCCATGCATTTAATATAGAGTTAAACTCAAATAAGGTTAATTCCTTAGGTTTCTGTTCTTTGTCGCATTGTTAAAGTTGGGCAAAAGTTATGAGTTCACATATTGTATATTTACATATGTTACATCGATCATGGTGACTGGAGGACATGAAATAAGTAAGAACTTATTTAAAATAAAAGTATTGGGTTGGGAAAAAAAAAAAACAATATTTTGTATTATTGTAGCTAATCAGATTTAGTAAGTCATGACGCGTAAAGCATTGGTTATACTAATTCGCGCTTGAGCTTTAGTCAAACGGGATGAAATCGTACCCATTTCTTGAACGGATGTTGACTGGTGATTATGAAATCGGTGACATACGACAATGTTATATGAAAACGATCCTGATCAAAGCGCAGTGAAGCAGCTTTAATGGTGTCCAAGTCAGGACTAACAACTAAGAAGGTTGGTTTTGCTGTACATTTGGTGGAACTGAAAGGCAACCATCTACCATGAGCTGATTCCCTATGGCCAAACACTGAACTCGAAACTCTAATATCAACATACGGACGGCTTGAAGCTAGCGATTGCCCAAAAACGTGCAGAACGGGCTAATATGATAGGCGTTGTGTTTTAGCACGACAACGCCGGAATTCACATGTCAATAATGATTTGCCAGAAACTCAGGAAGCTTGGTTGGGATTTTGGATTTTGTTGGTGAAAATCGACTGTCATTGTTTTTTTCTTTTTTCTTTTTTTTTTTTTTTTGCCATTAAGAACGAGGGTTTCTATGAGAGAGGTATAATTGGAATAACTTTCAAAATGACAACAAGTTATCGAACAAAACGGTGCATATTCGACATAAATCGGACAACACAAACCAAATAATGGATTTTATTTACCCCAACCCGCCATAATCAAATATACTACAATATATGAGGAGAAGTGAAACATTGTGAGAAGCTTCAGTCAGATCAAAATAAGCAAATTTACGTTTTAGCTTTTTCGGAATTTCTGGCTGTACTTTTATATCATAAAATTTCTTAAATGCATTTGAATGCATATCTCATTAAATTTTTCAAAAAAAAAAAAAAAAAAAAGAAGAAGAAGAAGAAGAAGAAATAAACCGTAATAAAAAATTACTGTAATGGAAAAAAGAAATTATCAAAAAATAAAAACCAAAAATAATTAATGGAGTGAGTGCAATAATTTACAAGAATAGAAAGAAAAACAAAACTATAATTTTGCACTGAAACTAACAAACTAACAAAAAACAAAGCAAGATGAAAAATAAAATAACAGCAACGAAATCTATTTATAATAATAAGAAAAATCGTACAGCGAAATGCAATAGATACTTGGATACATACATATTCCAATAAGATTTTCATGTATTTTTCATCGCCTTAGTTTTCCGTCTTTGTCTTCGTCTTCGTCTTCGCCTTCGTCTTCGCCTTCATCATCGTTATCTTTTTATTTCTCTTCATAAAGTGGTAAAAAGAAATGCGGCCACATTTAAAGTTGTATTGCAAATAGTTTACATGTTGTTGTTCGACAAGAAAAGTAACTTGCAGCAGCTCGTTGCTCTTGTTGTTGTTGGCATATCTAATAAAAATCCGCTTAAATAGCTCAAAGAGAAGGAAGAAAGGAGACTGAAACTGCAACTGCAAAAACATAATAAAAAGTCAACAACAGGAAATTACTTAAAGCTACAAAAGCAAGGCAAAGCAAAGCAAAATAGAAATATGTATCTAGCGGTTCGATCGATCATAAATAAGATTCTTGTTGCATCTAGATATGTGTATATATGTTTATATGTATCTATCGACAATGCGATGCAGATACATTGAGTTGTACTTTATACAGTTAGAACAACATGACAATCAGTTATGAATTGCATACTCAACTGTCGCTTCAAGTCTGTCAATCTCTCTTATTCATAGAATTATGTATGAGTCTATTTACTAAATATGCATATGAGTATGTAATGACACCCTGACGCACGCACCCAATTCAAAAGATGAAGAAGCCAAACGTATCTGAAAGTATGGATAACAAATTTGAAATTCCATTTCCAATCTCATTGCATTTATCATTGTCACTGGTGATGATGAGGTGAGTCAACTCACAAACTCTTTATTTTACGTTTGGCAAAACAAAAAACAAAAACACAAAAGCAAAAATCGCATATAAAAAGATCTACGAGGAGTGGTTATAAAATATTGAGTAGTAGCATCTTTACAGAAGAACTACACATGCTTCAAAGTCTTACAGTCCTACAATGATGGATTTGACCATCAAAAGAGCTGCATACATAGCTGATTGTTAGTGTCATATGGGACGTGGGTATTGCAATAGGTTTAATTTTGATGGAGTTGCATATCTGGAATAATTGCAGGAACAGTATAGTTTGGATCTAATAGATCCAACTAAAACTTTTCTTTTATTGAAAGTTGTACAATACACGGGAATAAATGTTTATTGAATGCTTGATTGTTCGAGTGTTTTAGATGTTTCGAAGATTTTCGAAAAAATATTAAAGATGATGATGATGATGATGATGACATGTAATACAATTCAATTGACTAACTATTCGTTTGTTTGATGAAATTGTGGAAATGTATTGTATATCCAAGGAAGAATAATAATTGAGGGTATCACCAGAATCGCTCTCAGTATCCTGAGCCTCCATACAACCAACAATGGCAAATATTGGTCTTATTATTTAATAACCACACCTCATACTGTCGACTCATCCAATAAATATACATCGCATATCACGATTTCAGTTAAAAAAAAAAAGCGGAACTGAACATGATTTAAGTTCAACATCGGAATTTTATTTATTTGAATTTCGTGATTTGATTAGTTTTGAATTTTCATTCAAAATCATTCATTATCATTAGGTGATCTGGATCTGGAGTTTCTACAAACTAATTATCTTCTCAAAAAAATAATTATCGTAATCTTCAGCTTTAGTTTAACACAGATGATATATGTATTTACATATAATATATTTTCTTTTATTTACAATATTATTATTATTTTTTTTTTTTTTTCATTTTTCTTTCTTTGAAACAAGAAAAATTTAATCAAGAAAAACCATTTTTATTGTTAAATTTTCATAACTTTTTGTTGTTGTTCTTATTGTTGGTTGTTTGTAAATGCCAAAAGTGTTATTGTTATTGTTATGATGTAGACAATTATAGCATGCGATAAAAATGTATCTTGTAGATATATATAAATGTATGTATGTACGTTAAATGTATCTATTGTAACATGAATGAAGCGCGAAAACCTTAAGCGTAACAATAACAGCAACAGAGGAAAAGTGAAAATGAGTTTATGGACAAAGGTTATAATGAGCTTGCTTTATTCTTAACAAGCTCAGCTCTCTATTGCCATTTATGTAAGTTGTTGATGATTCAAGTCCGTTCGGCTGTTATTATAACAATATAGTACTTATTTTTGTTGACTAAAATGAAGGGCGAAAGAGTTCAGGGAAGAGGAACGAAGGCGGAATGGCATGTGGATGGTCTTGAGTCTTGAGTTAGCAGAAAATGAGAAAATATTATTGTTATTATGCAGTAATTCGCTCATAAATGAATTTAGTTAAATTATCAAGAGGGTTAAAGTGTTCAATGAGAGAAAGGATGTCAAATAAATTTGCTATTTATATTAAAACTCATGAATATTTCCCCATAATTAATGGATGGACTTCATCACAATCTAAGGGAGTAAGAAACTCGAACACTACAAACTAAATAAACTTGATCCATAGAACCTCTTTTTTAATTTTTGCTACGTAAGAATGCAAGTTGTATTTAAAAGGTAAGAAAAAAAAAAAAATTCTACTATTATAATCATAAAGCAAGATACTTAATAGTCGTCAAATGGGATTTAGAAAAGGGCAAATCGGCATATGATGCTGAGGTGGCATTGCTAGATTATCATGCCACTTCAGCCTTTTCTTGTTAACACCACATCTCTATTATATCTTTAGACTCTGCCAACTAAGTTAAATAAACTGACCGAATAGAAAATAGGACCAAAAATAATAATAATAAAATAATTACAAAATATGTTTAATAGAATAACACAACAATGTATTTTTGACTATCAGATTTAATACGAAAAACATGTTAAACATAAGCTTAAGGCCTCTGTCGCTATAAAATAATATACATTTATTTAATAATAATACAAGTAATAATAAACTTTTCATCTGAGATATGCTGTGTGAAAACCAGGAAGGGGTCGAAACGATGCCAAAGATATTATGTATTTTGTATTGATGCACCAAAACACCAACAGTAACAATATCAACACAACCACTAGGTCAACTTTTAACTCTGAGATATTCGGGCAAGCTTGTATTCTATTGTCAATAGTCTATCTATATTTTGTCCACATATGAATAATTTAACTTTAACGCACTTTTTTGTCCGCAAACATGAAAAACTTAAAATTTATTATGCATTATTTTGTATATTGTAGATATCGCGCTGCAATTCTATATAGAGATTGGTGGTCCCCATATAGATTTTATTTAAGGCAATAATGACTTTTTGTTCCTAATCGGAATATTTCTTTTTGTCACCGTCACCATTGGTTGGCTGAGCCAAGGCTTGTCTATTTGGCTTTGAAGACATCCGATCCACTATTAAAAAGCTTAGGGAAAGTAATTTATTTGAACAAAAAAAATATATTTCTATAAAGCTAGCTATCTTTCAAAATAATCCCAAATGGATTCTATTCCCTTGACACAATTTGTAAGCTACGTTCATACTAGGCAAATTTTCGCCCAAAAACGGAAAAAAAATTGTTTGCCAAGTGTGAACACCATAAAACTTGGACTAATTATACTGGTCAAACATATTGGGCTTGGTTTTTTACAAATTTTTGAGCAACAATCGGACAAGCAAATGTTTGCCCTTGCAAATGTTTTGCAAGCCAACAATGAGAAAGAATGGGAAAGAATGGGTCCCCATACAAGAAACATTTTGGTTTGTATGGCAGCTATACGCTCCAGTGTTTCCACGAACTTGAAATTTGGATGGTTAGTGGCTACACATTAGAAACTTATATCGTCGAAATTTTAGTTTGATCGGACCACTAGGGAGGGTACCTCCCTCTTATTCGAAAAACTGCTTTGCTTTTTGGACTATTGACTGAAATTTAGACACTAAAGTTTCTGATATAGGCGCGGTACATTTGTTGGAATCAGTCAAATCGGATCACTAGGGGAGTACTTCCTATACAAACCCCACTCTGGTACGGAACCCTCCGTGTACGAGTCTGGTTCGCACTTGGCCCATTTTATTTTGTTTTTGTTTCGATAATGGGAAATTAATTGATGCATAATTTAAATAAAATTAGAAGGAAGGTTATCTTCGTCTATGCCGAAGATGAAATACTCTTCACGGGATTTGTATGGGAGGTACCCTCCTTAGTGGTCCGATTCGGCTGGTTCCGACAAATTTCTGCGCCTGTCTTGGTTTCAGTTCGGTAGGACAAAAACAAAAAAAAAAATTCTAACAAGAACATGAGTTAAAATGGGTGGTTTGTATGGGAGGTACCCACCCTAGTGGTCTGATTTGGATGGTTCCGACAAATGTACTGCGTATGGTAAAAGGAACGGTTCGTGCAAAATTTCAACTCTCTAGCTCAAAAACTGAGGGACTAGTTTGCATACATACAGGCGGACAGATGGACATAGCTAATCAATTCGTCTAATCGAGCTGACCAAGAATATATATACTTTATGTGGCTTTTTTTGACTCCTTCTTTTTATTTTTTTTTTTCAATTTTACAATTAAAATATACTGTTTTGATGTTAAAAAAAAAAACTGCGCAAATGAATTTGTTATCCGTTGATATTTATAATTTCTAAACTATCACGTCTTTTAATTTCCATTAATACATGAAGAGTTAAGAGCCACAAATTTCTTAATCTTGAAAAATATTAACAATGCTGTGGGACTTAACTCTTTAGTTTATGAATTTTGGTGTACTTGTCTAACAATTTTGGAGTACTTCTTGGGCCAGCTGGTGTATAAAAGTCCGACCAACGATACCTGGTGTCCAGTATAGTGCGATACGGTTTGAATAGCATTTCGTTTTTGATTTCCTTCCAGACGTCTCCTGTTGTATGCAATTCCGTTTGGAACTGTTTGACGTGTTTGGTGAGAAAATTCTTCACAAGCAGACGCGGGGCACGTTGGCGTACTCCAACAGGGTGATTTTCATAATGATTATCGGGTATATGTTGCGTCGTCACTCCGTAAGGTTTTTCAATTAGATGCAATGATCTTGTAATTAAACCCAAGTTTTTCCGCAATGGCCTCAAAGAAGTACACATATTGATTATGAAATAAAAATGATCTGGACGTAAAATTTCTTCTATAATTTTGAATTTATTGTTTTTATGAGACAGTTTCCTCAAATTTTATTAAATCTTTTCATTTTACATAAATAAATTTTTGACAATAAAATTCAAAATTTCATTTTTGAAAAAATAAAATAGAAGAAAAATAAAAAAAATAAGGCAGTAAAAAAATTCTGATAATACAAAAAAGCTTTTCTAATAAGAACATTAATTTGAATCTGGGTTTGTATGGGAAGTACCCCTCCTAGTGGTTCGATTCGGCTGTGTCAGATCTCTAGCTTAAAAAGTCAGGGACTGGTTTGTATACATAGGGACCGATACACAAGTTGCGCCAAGGTATCATTGAACAACTTTGAAAAAACAAAAAAGAACAACCGATTTTTATATATGAGGTTTTTTTTTTTAATTTGTTCTTTGAGAATTTATTTGGACTAGTAGCCGCCTTTATTGGCCACACCAAAATGTGCCCTGCTTGTTGGCGTACACTTAATTTTAATTTTAGTTCAATACCCCTTGCTTTTTATACCAGTATATCAGTATATTCGTCCTCAGTCTTCAATTTGTGAACATGAATACTGGGAATATTATTCCATTTATATCACCAAAGTAAATTTTCCATAGTGTGCGCATTATTGGCTTTATGAAGCCCCACCTTCTCCAGTAGCCCCAGATTATCGCTCGGATTTAGATCTGAACTGTAGCCCATCCACTACTTCAAGAAAAATGACGCCTCTTAACATCTAACTCTGAGTGTTATGCACATTATGCTTTTAATGTACATTCTAAACCAACGAAAGGGTTAAGATATCTGGTGTGGATATAAGAAAACAAAAATTAAAACAAATCTCAATTATGTGGTAATTTTGCATGCATGTAAACTCACTTATAATCCTGGTGACCACTATAAATAAATCTTATAAATGGAACGAATACAACGAAAATTTCATATGCCTAGCCAACAAAAAATTTAGTTGCAACACCCAACTATACTAATATCAACATTAACTATACGGAAACTCTAAAAAAACTAAAAACTATGCATGCAAAAAAAATAAAGAATTCAAAAAAAACAATTGAACTCCAGTTATTCCCCTACAAGAAACTAATGTAACAAATTAAAACTAAAAATTGCACATATCACAAATACAATAGAAGACACACCATCTTGGACTTTTAAAACCATAGCCAATACCTCCCTTCACACCTTTCTGAAAAAAGCTACTCCACCGGAAGTCTACCAACAGAATACCACACGTTTTTGCACACTGAAGTGTCCAAGTCTGTTGAACATAGAGTGCTACAATCGAAACAGATAACATAGCAGCTACTACCACACTTTTTTCAATTTTTACAACTGAAATTGCGGTTATATTCACAGCATGCTCCTACGCATCCAAACAACAAGAAAAATTTACCGTTTGCACAGACTCAGTCTGCTCATTATAAGCATGAACAGAAAACCACTATACTGTATTCATTAGGAAAATATTAGCCTCTAAAAATAACAAAATACTACTGGTATGGATTCCTGGACACTGCAAATTAACAGGCAACGAATTAGCAGATGAAACTGTAAAAAATGCATACAAATTTCTTTTTACGTACTATAAAACTTAGGCCTTTCAGATACATATCAGTGAATACCACATGAAAATACACAAAGATTGGTGCAATATGGACCAATACAACACTCCACAACAAAAGCGTAAAACCCAACAAAAGAATGACCCACAGCTCTATCATACCCAAAACTCCGCCACCAGCCTGCACAAACTGTCTCACAATCCTGAAGAATCCATAACCAACATCCTTATAATCATCATTTATTTCAACAACATATAAACCTTTTACTTAATTCATCAATACAAGAAATTACATCATTCAGCAACATACATAGATCGAACAATGGTTTTTTCGGGTATTCCCCTAATTACTTTTCTGTTTTGAGCTACAAAAACATATGTTCATTTTCATTATTAAAAACCATTAATTGTGTATTGTTTATTTAAAAAATTAATATTAATTGCGCACGAATACGGTCTGGAGAGACTGTGAACTTTAAAACAGCCAGTACAAATGAAATCTGTTTCTTTTTTAGGGTTTCGGACCCAAAAAGTACCAAACGGAACCCTATTGCAGAGACTTCGTTGTCCGTCCGTCCGTTTATCTGTCCGTCCTCGGGTCATATCTCATGAATGGTAATAGCTGGACACTTGAAATTTTCACAAAATGTGTAGTTCTATCCGGGGAATAATAACAAATACTAAACTAAAATATTTTCAGTACCCTAACGGAAATTTATATGGTTAGTGCAAATGGATAAAATCTTATAAGTAGTATCCAAATTTCAGTTTGGTCGGACCACTAAGGGGTTTACCTGCCATACAAACCCACCATTAAAACTCAGGTTCTCATTAGCAAATTGAACCGAAATTTAGACAATCTAAGTTTTTGATATAGGCCCTGTAAATTTGATGGAATTATTCATAAACCAATGTTAGATTGGACGTTCATATCACTTGTGTCCACAAGGGAGAAGACTTGTACATGAGCTACGAAAACAAAAGACAGAAACCTTCAAATTCATTCCTACATCATAGGAACGATTTCATTATATATATTAAAATACCAACGACGGACATATTGGATATATCCATGTATATCCATGTTAATTACAGTAATACCTCCATAGGCTGACGAAATTATGCTTTTTTTGTGGAAGTTTCAACTGCATAATAATCCAAAACAAAAATGGATGGATTTTATTAAGTAGCTATGTGTATCCCCTAACCTCAGTCATAATGAGAGACATTGGAGTGAACCTAAGTCAAAGAAGACAATACAATATCCCTATAAAGACTTGACGTAAGTTAATATTAATTAAGCCCAAAACAGACACAGCAGTTTTTAAGAATAATGGTTAATTTACAGGCTTTTAGAGCCCTGGCAAGTAATTCAAATGTAAAGGAGGCATTTTATTTGAAATTCTTATCTTATTTTTTTTAATTTCTTCCTTTTTAGGGTTCCGGACCCAAAGGATACCCAAAGAAACCCTATTGCAGAAGTTTCCTTGTCCGTCCGTCCTACGGTCATATCTCATAAACCGCCATACCTAGAGAGTTGAAATTTTCACAAAAGGTGTAGTTCTATCCGGCCATCAGCAACAAATACTAAAACTAAAATATTTTCGAAAACAGAAAGGGGTGGTCCCTATACAAGAAACATTTTGGTTTGTATGGCAGCTTTAGGATCCAGTAATCCCACAATCTGTAAATTTGGACTGTTGGTGGCTATACATTAGAAACTTATATTGCAGTTTGATCGGATTGCTAGGAGGGGTACCTCCCATGCAAACCCACCATTAAAATGAATGTTCTGATTCGGCTGGTTCCGACAAATGTCCAATTTCTGATAAAAAGAAAGTTCATCCAGACGCATTACAGACCAATGTGATGCCTTATTTCGACTGTTATTAGCATCAGTCTTTTGCTACGACCTTACCGGCATGGGAGAGATTATCGATAACCTTACTTACACTGATCTCCCTTAACGCGGCAAGCTGACAATCCGGCAAGGGGAAAACATTGGTCATAAGTAATATTTACATAGTTATGTAGCAATGCAAAGAATTCTAAAGAGTTTTAATAGTAAAGTATACTCTCCTATGCAAAAATAATAAAAATACTTATTTTAATGTAGATTTCCCAGATTTTATTAGCGTAAGCATTGTACCAAACCTAACCCAAATGAGAAATTTCAAATTGATTGGTAAACAATCTCAAAGAATCTTTATGAAAACTAGTAATATTTTATTGAAAGAAATATAAAAATTTCGTATTTATTGAATGAATGAAACCTTGAACTTTGTCATGGCCAAATGTATCTGATTATCTAGCAACAGTATACATTAGCTCATATGATCACATTACATATGTATGTATACATACTATACATACTATATATTTCTTCATATACTATACGTTTTTACATAATAATAATTTTTGTTATACTATTCTGTAATCATTCAAAAATACAATATGAAATCTAACAATTCAAAGTGTTTCAATTAGTTTTATGTATTTATTGTTGTTGTTCCTTTGGGTTTTTTATACTCTTCACGGGAGTGAATAGTATTATAAATTTATCATGAAGTTTGTAACAGGCAGAAGGAGACACAAAAAACACATTAAGTATATATATTCTTGAACCTTTCTTTTTATCATACGCAGTACATTTGTCGGAACCAGCCGAATCGGACCACTAGGGAGGTACCTCAAATTCAAATCCCGTGAAGAGTATTTCATCTTCGGCATAGTCGAAGATAACGTTCTTATTAGGTTTTTTTTTTTTTGTTATTCCAAGTCCCCTGATATTTTTAGTGCAGACAGCTGCGTGTGGCATGTAAACAAACTACACAATTCGAAAAAACTGAAAACTTAAACTTCAATTGAAATCGCAATAATCACAACTCTATACTTAGTTCAAATGCCGACTCGTAGTTCTTCACTGGTGTCTGCAGCCTAAGATTGAGTTCTAGGTAATTTAAACATGGAAAATATATAAATGGGAACGCGAGGGGCAATTTATAAAGTTTTACATGAAAATAAAGATGTCATGTGAAACTGTTTTAACATGTATTGTATTGTACATATTCTCTATTCTCTGTACGTATCTGTTTCTATGCCTCTGTGTTTACGATTAATTATGGAAATAGAAAACAAACAACAATATGTTTCTTGCATCGATGTCTACAATTTGTATCTGACCATTTTTGTAGTGTGTATCGATCGAGTAAGTATGTGAGTATTTTTCATTTGATTGGAGAAAGCAATAATTGATTCTTGCCATATTTATTAATTTCAATTTTATGTTTTTCTTTCTTTTTATGGGTTTTATTTTATATTGAAAACATTTTTTATTCGTTCATTTGAATTTCTCGACTTCTTTTTCGATTTATTTTGGTTTTCTATTTTAACAATATACTTATATATATATTTGTTTAGAGTTGATGATGATGACGATAATGGTGATGATTCAGTTTGCTTACTTGAGATTTTGGAATAGTATAACATCCATAATCGCGATAGTTATCTGATTATAGAAATGTCCAGATTGCCAAGATGAAAAAGAAATCGAAACAATACAGAAATTCTACATATTTAATACACAATAATTTGGTTCTCAATGTTTATTATACTCTTCACGCAGTGAATAGTATTACGAGTATAAATTTGTCATGAAGTTTGTAACAATATACAATATATATAAGTTTATATATATATTTATATTGTATATACATTTTTTTTTTGTTATGGAGAGAAAAATCTTCGAAAGATACTCATGGCCCATGCCATAAGTTATGTCTGGATTTCTACCGACATAAATTATGAGAAATGACTGAATGAATTAAATATTTTTATTGTTTAATCAATTGTTTATATACATGTAAACCTTCCGCAAAAACAATCTTTAAATGTTTTAAATAAATTCTTTCCATAAGCTTTTTAATAGTGGATCGGATTTCTTCAAAGCCAAATAGACAAGTCTTGGCTCAGCCAACCAATGGTGACGGTGACAAAAAGAAATTTTCCGATGAGGAACAAAAGTTCATTGATGCCTTAAAAAAAAACTTTTAGGGGGACCATCAAACTCCAGCGCGATATCTACAATATGAAAAAATGGGCCAAGTGCGAGTCAGACTCGTAAACGGAGGGTTCCGTACCATATTGGGGTTTGTATGGGAGGTACTCACCCCTAGTGGCCCAATTTCACTGATAGAATTACACATTCTGTGAAAATTTCAATTCTCTAGCTATTGTGGTTTATGAGATATGACCTGAGGACAGACGGACGGAAAACGAAGTCTCTGCAATAGGGTTCCTTTTGGTACCCTTTAGGTCCGGAACCCTAAAAAGAGATTGACGCAAGGCACATCGAAATATTCGAAAATTGGAAAACAATTTTAGAAGAGTTCAAAAAGAACAGCAATGGAGACGTCAATCGCAATGAGACCGTGACCAAGTTTTGGTGATTGAGTTCCGATTTAAACCAAACGAATACTTTTCTAATGACTAACAAACACTTACCATATAAACTGTCTATCAGATCAAAGAGATCCATTATCTTTTGATGGTGCGATATTTAAATGCGAAGGCTGTCTATAACAAACTTAAGAACGATTTTTAATTAAGTTGTTATATAAGCCGATATGTTTTTTACTGGCAAAATTGCCGATTGCCAATGTTCAGCATCTGATTCGAAGAGTGAGGAGTGTTTTGATTGAAGGCTATGAAGAAGAAAAATCTCCCTATGGAAAATGAAAAATGATCGATCAGATGGTTTAAGATTGGTTATGTTTTTTTGCAGTCAATTTAAACGCGGATTTTTTTTTGTCGACAGGTAAACACTCAAAGCAACAAGATGCCACTACATTTATACACATACGAGTATACAAAATACTGCATAATAAATTTTCAGTTTTTCATGTTTGCGGACAAAAAAGTGCGTTGAAGTTAAATTATTCATATCCAGGTTGCCAGAATATCGTGAGGTGCGGCACAAGTCGCTGGAGCAGAGTTAAAAGTTGACGTATGTATACAAAGTACATAATATCAAAGGCATCGTTTCGACCCCTTCCTGGCCCAGGTCAGATGTGGTTTTTACACAGCATACCTCAAATGCAAAGTTTATTATTATTATTATTATTTTTATTATTATTAAATATAAATTACGCTGCAATTATAAATTGCATGTGATTATGTCGATAAGACGGGTTGATTAAATCTTGTTCGTCTGTATGTATGCAAACTGGGCCATCTGTTTTGGGCTAGGTGTCTTACCTGCACTGCAAATTTCAAGACCCTAGGACGACTGTATCGTAAAGCTCTTATACAAATGTTTCGATCTTAGTGTTGAAATGCTAAATGTATACTGACTATGTCCTAAACATAAGTCAAATCATTACAGATTACAGAGTTTATAAAGTAAATGGTTTTCTGAATTAGCTAGCATTCGAATTTTCGAGATTTTACTGTATGATTTTGATTATTCTTTCCTTCTGTTTTGTGTTTTGTAGTATTGTGTTGTATTGTGTATGCGCTTGAAAATTTATTAATTTATCCTACGGGAGCAATCCGAATGTATCTGAAGCAAAGATGAATCGGATGTTGGACAGAAAGACACACAAACGGATGGATGAATGGATGGTTGGACAAATGAAAGGATGGACAGACGGATGGACTGACAAACTTGGAGGGCGCCAGAGACCAAATGACAGCATACGAAACTCGGCTTAGCGCTGCAAACGCTGTTCCTCCCTTTATCTTAACAAATTATTTACTCATTCGCTTGCAAAATTATTGTACCTCGCGCTCTCTACATCATCAAAGACAATAGCAAGCAAGCGAGCAAAACAAAAACTCAACACACACAAAAGTAAACAAAAAGTAAAAAAGAAAAAAGCAATTGGGATATTTTTATATTTGTACATTTAATTTCACTTTCTTGTATCTGTAGGAAGAAAGAAAGGAAATGTCCAATGCGAGAGATGAGATAGAGAGAAATTCTGGATGGATTTGTTCTTCGGTCGTTACAACACAAAAAAAAAAAAAAAAAAAAAAATGAAAATAAAGGGAAAATGGAATTGGGCGTTATTTAATTACAAAGAAAAGCAAATAATTTTGGGTTTTTGGTTCTCACTCTCAGTAGTCAGTATTGATAATGGTATTATGCCATTTGGTTGTGGATTTTGTTTTACTTAAAGTTTATTTAGCTTGCGGCATCGAAACAAACAGGAATAGAAAAATCGTAAAAAATATTTTACAAAATATTAAGTAGTTTGTGGAGTATTTTGTGGAGCATCCCTCAGATGGGTTCTCCTCTTCTGCTCTGCTTTGCTTAACTCAGTCCCTTGTCGATTTCATAGACTTTCAAAGGCCCAAGTTTTACTTGTGGGAGTTGTAAGTCCCACAAAGAAAAGGACAATAAGGAAGAAAATGTGCTTGATAATACATACATTTGTACTTTGTAGTGTCAAAAATTGTTTAAAATTGACAAAATGAAACTCGCAAAAGTTTTTAATTATTTTCTTTATATAAGTATATTTTCATTTTTCTTTTCTGTCTGTGTTTACTTATGAAATTTAACTAATGGCATTTTCTTTATTCTGTGTCTTTCTTTTTTCAGGTAAGTCCCATTGGAACAATTTAGTTTAATAAGAAAGTAAGTATCTTTTTGTCTTATTTGATTAATTCTCAGCGAAGTTTCTATTTATTTTATTATTGTGCAATTATTAAATGAATGATCTCAAGGTTAAAGCAACCCCATGTTCTTGTCTATGTCAATAAAGAAAGTACCTCTGTTCTATTTACTCTTATCAATTTACCAATTTGTCTATGGATCACAATAAACCTTTTTTTCTTACAAAGAAATATTAATTTGTAACATTTAGAGAGAAATAACTTTAATATAATTAAATAGGTATGTTTATCCAAATTTACTGAAATACATAATTTATTTTTCTATGTGTTTCACTCATTATTTTCTAGTTTTGCTTTGCATTGCTTGTCTGTTTTCAACTGATTAGAATTGAATTAGGGTACCTAAATGGTTCCAGTTTCGCTTCCCGTTATTCGTTTGTTTCATAGTGAAGTGTTCCAAGGTGTAAATAATTGTTAGGTGTTTGGATGCATAATATTGGTTTTGTATTGGTCTGCAAGATGGTACCATTTCCATGTTAGGTTTTGTCCTATGTGAGTTGATAAGATTGGACTGAATTGTCTTCCAGAATATTTGTTGATATCTTGTGCAGATATACATATAAATCTAATATATATAAAATGCCATAAGCCCATACTGGGTTATGAATGTCTGTTTTTATAGAGGAGGTGCTTATTTTTTTTTAGCTTAATTTAGAACTGTGCCACATAAGCCAGCTCATCATGTCTAGTTTGCGGGTCAACTGTTTTTTCTTTTCTATACAATGTGCGGCGGTTTCCAGATCAACCGCGTATCAAGTGTCAATCCTGGTACTTGGTTCAGGTGTACGTAGGGGGTATTTTATAAGCATTAGCTGGGCTGGGGGATAGTATATGTGGGTGTGGCCCTATATTCGTTGACGCCAATGTTTCGCCTCTTAAGCAATGCCTCCATTATGTTTAGCTTGCTCTGCAAAATTCATGAGGCAGCGGCTGGGCTCAGAGTGTCACGCCAAGGGGTATGTCATTAGCGTATGCAGCTACCAGTATGTTGTCATCACTTAGAGTCGAGAGATCAAAAGTGTAAAGTGTATACAGAATTGCCCATAACACACTGCCTTGTGGCACTCCAGCTCTGATTTCCTTTATGTCTCTCTCCATAACCATAAAAAGATAAGCAAAATTCAAAGAATTTATTAAAACAAGCAAAGCCCAAATATTCAGCAATATTTTTTCTATGTTAAAAGCTACAAAAATATCATAAATGAATAAAATGTGTAGAATATATTAAATTGATGTTGCGTAACTTGGGGGCCATAGTCATGGAGTCAATCAATTCAATTCTTTATGTCGAAATAATCATTTTCATAAAAAAAAAAAAAAAAAAAAAAACTTTATGGACTCTAAGTCCCGTCGGTTTAGGTGATACAGTACATATAAGTGAGTATATAAAAACTAAATAAAAATTGGAATGAAAGATTGAAACGAGCACTAAAATGCGAAAAATGTGTTCTTTTTTGTATTTTCCCTAAAAATTCTCTGATTAGAAGGCGATACAATAACATTTGAATTTTCACCAACAACAGAGGCAATAAAAATACTTCCTATCACACATCATAAACTAAATTATAAACCAGACTTTTCCAATAAAACACCATTACTTTCTGATAAGATTTTGTCTATACGTTAGCGAATTGAGATGGTCAAATTTACAAAAGAAAAAGTTTTAATAAATCCACAAAAATTACTCTACAACTTTAATCTTCAATGTGATTTAAAAGAACAAAGTCAATTTTAAAGGTTTTTAGTTTAAAATAAAAACACATCAAAATTATGATTCATATAAATATGGTAACAACAAAACTAGAATTTTAAAGCAGAAATATTTATCAATAAAAAATAAAGTAAATATAAAAGAAACCAGTTATCATTGACAATTCTAATTAAAAAGTTTTAAATGTTGCTAATTCCAATATAAGTATGTATTTGATCCACATACATTTGTATAAATTTTGATGACTAATTGGTATTATCTAATAATTTTTTAATTATCTTTTAATTATTCATCATCATCATCATCATCATCATCATCATCATTGATGTTCTCTTTAATTTTTTTGCAATCTTTGTTTCATAAAAAGTACGTTTTACTTTTTGGATCCGAAATTAAAACTAAGATAAATGTTAATAGCATCCAGCTGAGTATTGATTATCCGTGATTTAATTAATTGGGAATATAAATTATCCGATTTCAATCGATTAACCGTGATTTCTTCAATTATCCGGGGTTGCAAAACCTGTATTTATCTTGGCAAAATTTGTTTTAAAGAAGTTTGCAATGCATGTACTCGTATGCTTTTAAAGCGAAATAGGGGAAAACCCTTGTTTCCTCTGGTTGCGTTTGAAAATTTGCAGTTTGCAAATATAATTTTGCCAATTGAAATTAAAACTTAATATTGTAATATAATAGTGGCTTCATACAAGGTGTTCCAGGTTACCTTCGTACGTGTCTGCCGACAAAAGTTGTTGAGATACTTTGAACTTTTCCACCCGTTGCGACGGCAAACAGCTGTTGTTTGTATTTTTAAGACCAAGATGCAATTACGAAATTAAATGATAACCACCAAATCAGTTAGAAAGGGCAACAATTATGAAGCTATCGACTACTTTTCAGAGATTTCCTAATCAAGAAACTGACGCTCTTAACGCGTGTTGTGTATCTTATACCGTTGAGTTTGGTCTTTGTTCTTTGAATGAATCTATAAAATGGATTGGCAATGTAATCAAATATAAATTAAATGCTTTGTACACGTACGGTGTACAACTGTCAGTTTTTCCTAAGTATGAAAAGCTGAGACTGAGACTGAACTGACCGTATAAAAGGCGATGTATCAAAAGGTTCCATATTTGTTTTCGATATATCGCATCATATCCGAATGATTCTCGATATAAATTGTCTCATACATGTCTCTTTTACCACAAAAGCCATATTCACTTTCCATCGCCCCTTAATTCTTGTAATGCATTCAAGAAAATTTTAGATGCTTCATTCATTAAATCTTCTTTTCTTCCAAGTTTCAGTTGAAGGGCCCCGATAACTGTAAAGAGTAGTAAAAGAAAAATTTTAAAATTTTCTTTCCGCCAAATGGAACAATTTGCATGACAACTCTACTGTGGTTTTCTGACTGTTATCGAACTGAAACTGAGACTGAGCCGGAGACTGAAAGTGACCATCTAAAAAGCCATTTATATAATTTCAAGGAGTCTATATAGCATCCTAAGCAATCAAACCTCGTCTATCCACTAAAATCAAGCAAGATTCTTCTGTTTAGCCTAAATATTTCGATTTTGGCTATTAACATCGGGATCTATAGATTTCGGGGAATGGATCATGGTATCACCTATGCAGAATATTTGATTGGAATCTCTGATATATAATAGTAAAATTGTAACGCTTGCTCTTGGGGTGAATGAAGTTGGCAGTGCAGTTTTCCTGTCAAGTTAAGTCCCATAAAAGTGCTGTGAGGGGCAGGAAATCGAACATCAGCTGGGCTAGGAAAGCAATATTTGCCAAAATGAATGTAATGGCTTTAAGGATGCTCATTTAATCTTCTGAAAACTCTGTATTTTTTTATGTTAAATGCTTACAACTTTTCCATTTTCTCTTATAATGAGAATCCAATTGGAATTTTTGGTTGGAATAAATCAAAATTAATGCCGCACACAATAATTAATTCAAATAATAATGTGAGGCAGACAGACAGGGGTATGTGTTTAAGGGGGAAATAAAACAGCAAAATGCTCATGAATTGCTTGTCATTATCGTCGATACTTACTATGTAGTAGGACTGGGAATATAGTGAAGGGAAATCCTTGTGAATTTGGAATCAAGTTAAGTTAAAGCGAAACATAACAATGAATGCTTAATGCGAAGGATTAAATAATAATTTCTTGCCTATTAATGATGACAAACTGAAAATGTGTGTCTATCTCCCTTGCCCACTTTCTGTATCTTATCTATTCTTATTGGATTTTAAGCGATTTTAACAATGGTTTTTAAGCGAGTTGCATACATTAAATTTGGAAAACTATTAAGTAGTTAGAAAACACGCACATACACAGACACAAGGAATACAACTGAGGAGGAGGTCACCATATAGGCAACAGTCCTATGGTGATGTAATAGTAGATCTCTGTTTTTGTTACAATGTACATGACGGATAAAACATGTTGCAAATATGTAGTTTATATGAAATCGCATGCGATAAATATTTGTGGTAATGAGTATGCGTGACGACAATGACTTTAGTCTCTCCCCCTTTACCGTTCCACTTTCGTCCTTTCTCTTTGACTATGTGTACACGTGTGTGTGAGTTTGGCACAATTAATGTCACCACATCCTTTGGGCCTTATTAATGTCCTTGTCGTTATTGTTGTTGTCATTGTTCTTTGGATGCTTTATGCTTATTATTCTTGTTGTTCTTGTATTTATATGTTTTTCGTCTCTTAAGTTTAATGTGAAAGTTGTTGTAGTGAGTGGGGTGGGGCCTACGGTTTTGTTGGTGAAAGAGGGAGTAGATGGTCGAGAGTGAGTTAGTCAGTCTTTTGGTTAGCCCGGTAAAAACAATTAATTTGGCCATAATACAATTTATATAGGTTGCTGCTTTTTATTATGTGTGTGGGTGGTTGATTGTTATTTGATATCCCCTTAAATGTATGTGGGGAAGGAGAAATATTTATGGTTGAAATGTCGTGGGATGAAAGGAATGATGAAAGGAAGGAAGGAAGTATGGAAATTCTTGCGGTTATAGTAAGTGGCGTAAGTGGCATGTGTTTACATACATATTAATGTGGTTATACAGTCAAAGCTTCCTTCCATAACCGTATAACTCCCAAAGAAAATCCATTCCTTTCGGACAGTACATTTTTAAATGCCCATAAGCGGACAAATTTGATGTAATGAACAAGCAAAAAAAAAAAAACATCATTCCATGTATTTGCTGATGCCATTGAAATTGTTGGAATAGAAAAATTGTATTTTTAGAAAACCCAGTAGCATCCAAAGTTTAACAAATTTAAATATGATTTGTTGTCAATATAGGGACAGAATCGTGTATTTGAAATATCAAAAGATGAAACAGCAAATTTCAAATTAGAAGTGGCTAAATCTATGGATATATTGAAAGTGTTTTCAAGCCTCGTGAGATAAAGTTGAAGTAACAATCATAATAAGTTATATTCTGGATGCTGGATTCTTAGATGTTGATTCTAAACTTTGAACGACGTTGAAAAAAATCTCTTTGGCTGATTTCAACAAACGTACAGCGCCTAACTTATAAACTTATAGTATCTAAATTACAGTTTAATACCGCAAAAAATAAAAAACTTTATCTAATAAAAACCAGAATTTTACTATGTGCGGTTTGTATGAGAAGTACCCCTCCTAGTGGTCCGATCAAGCTAAATTTTCGATACCATAAGTTTCTAATCCATTTTCAGCAACCATGTAAATTTCAAAAGCTTAGAGTTACTGGATCTTATAGCTCTCATACAAACCCATATGTTTCTGGTATGGAGGCCCCTTTAAAATTTTAAATATATTTTAGTTTTAGTTGCTGTATTCCAGATAGAAAACTACGCTTTCTTTCTACCTAGCCCGACGACGGACGGACGGTCAACGTAGCCTGAGTAATAACATGGAAAACCGCATAAGGCAACATAATATGCAATATGTTATATATCAGCAGTATCCGTGATGATTGGGTCTTCTTTCCAGAAGGATCTTGTTTTGTTATGCAACAAACAATATATTCTCGCATTGGAGATCAAAAACAAACACACCCACTCCCTTATTTCTCCTACTCCCTTTGGCTTTCAATTTTCTCTCTTTTAACTTTGAATTTGATCTCATCACATACACAAACACACACTTACTATGACTGCATATTCATGTATGTATGTATGTATACATTCATGTGTTTGTGTTCTTCATTGTAACTCGCTCTTTTTATCGCATGACATAAATTTAAACATTGCAGTGCACGCATTTACATGTATAAATTTTTTGTCAGTATGTTTAAAAATACAGTCGAACTAACATAACTCGAACACTTTGCATTGTTGCACAATCATATACATATATGTAATTAAGTTTGATCTTTGGTTTTCTACAAAAAAAATTTTTTTTTTCTGAAACTTTGTCATTATCTAAAATTGGATTTATTAAGTTCTGAACCATAATGCGCAATCATGTCGTCATCTGGGAAAAAATACTGTACTGCCTATAGAGTATAGCCCAAATGTTATTGCACTTTTTTTTATTTTTACTTTTGTTTGATTCTTGACACATGATTGATGCAACCAGGACAACATTATTTACATATATTTTCTGTTTGCCTCCAAATACTTACATGTTCTGTTTCAGATTCTACTTAGGAAATCTTTATATATATATAATTCTTCTGTGAGTGTGTATGTCACTGAACTTCTCTTAAACGACTGAACCGATTTTGATGAAATTTTTTGTGTGTGTTCAAGGGGATCTGAGAATGGTTTAGATTCACAATATATGTATATAAATGATAGTCGTGTTAGTTACACTATTTATAACTCAAGAACGGTTGAACCGATTTGGCTGAAAATTGGTGGGGAGGTAGCTTAGAACTAGGAGACGGACATAGGATATCCCGTTTCAGTGGGACGTGACATAAAACGTGAAGGAATGGATTTGCAAACCGTAATAGCTACAGAGTTGAAATTTTTACAGAATATGTAGTAGTTCTATCCGGGAATTAGCAACAAATACTAAAACTAAAATATTTTTAAAAACTGAAAGGGGTCCCCATACAAGAAATATTTTGGTTTGTATGGCAGCTAAGCGACCCAGTAATCCCACGATCTTGAAATTTCGATGGTTGGTAGCTATGCATCAGAGACTTATATTGTGAAATTTCAGTTTGATCAGTCCACTAGGGAGGGTACTTCCCATACAAACCCACCATTAAAACTCAGTTTCTTATTCGAAAAACTTTTTTTGTTCTATCGAACTGATATTTAGACACTATAAGTTCTTGACATAGGCGCTATACATCTATCAATCAAATCGGCCAACTAGGAGGAGTATCTCCCATACAAACCCACCATTAAAATTCAGGTTCCTATTCGGTAAACTTTTTTGTTTTTTGAACTATTGAACTGAAATTAGTGTCTAACTATAAGTTTCTAATATAGGCGCGGTACATTTGTTGGAAGCAGACAAATCAGACTAATAGAGGGGGTACCTCCCATAAAACCACAATCTGGTACTGAACCCTCCGTGTACGAGTCTGACTCGCACTTGGCCCATTTTTTATTTTTATCGGCGGTCATCGTCTACAGCGCTCCATTCCTTTCTCTGTTATAGCTCCCATCCCCACATATCTCCTTGATTTTCATCAAAGGAAGAAATGTTTCCATACGTATATGCTCTCTTATCTTTTTTGTGCGAGGGCGTAGCAACGCACGCCGGGATAACTAGTAACATTATAAATTTGAATTACTCTTAGGTCAAACAGTTACAGTTTGAATATAATAGACTATGCGTGCGATAGTGGAAAAGTCATTAAATTTCTATTTGCTTTGCAAAAATGTTCTTTATAATCTGGGATTTAAAATGCATGTTCCAATTCCCCTATTCAGGTTATGAAGATATTTAAATTATGGATACACTATAAGTCTTTAACTCTAGGGTTATTCGAGCTGTGGAATTAAAATTGTACAATTCGCTTTTGTTCGAGGTATAGAAGTTTGACTGTATTTGTCTGCTACTGCATTGCAGTTTGCATATTCTCGCTGCGCCTTATTTGTTCACTCTCTTCACACTCTTGCCGTCTCCACTCACTACTCCCTCTCTCTAGAAAGAAGTCTCTAGCAGCAATGTGGCCCCGCTATTTATTGGGGGTACACCCCGAATTGTTTTCATTATGCATGTTACGCTTTGTGATTCTGATCAGAGAGACAATGTGTATACATATATATTCTTATATATATATATATTCTTATATGTATACATATGTGTCGATGCTTTAAAAAACTAAAGAAATTTTTTTTATTTGAATCAAAAAAAAAAAAAAAAAACAACAAACGGCGGCACTCGCTCGAACTTTAAACACACAAGAGGCGAGCGCCATTGCCACCAACGATCAACATATGTACAATACGATTCTGTTAGTTGCAGTTCTCTACAAACATCTAGCCAATTCAATTCCAACATCAAACGTCATGTTATTGTATTTTGAAATGTCGGTGAGTGCTGAGTACGGAGCTTTTGCAAATTTTCAAACAACCATCCACATATGTATGTACATACATATGTATCTGTTTAATATAGACTTCAAATTTCCCTATAATCAGTACAAATCTGTCATTTACTACTTACCGATATGTACTCGTGATATTTGATGTTTATGGCCAGCGCATTGGCTGTTGCAACAAAGAGATTTGTAACAAAAGTGACACGATGTGTTCAGGAGCGGATCGCTGTTTACTTTTCATTAATTAGAATTTGAAATGGCATAGGCAATGAAAGAGTATCCATTGACTGATAAACGATCGAATTAAAAAGCTACATTGTCAATAATGGGGTTCAATGAAAACTCCGGCCGGACCTGTAACGTAAAGTAACGTAACCTTATGCTTCATGATGCCAACAAATACAGTAGCATCGCATCTACCAAAGGTATTAACCATAAACTACAAAAACAATAACGTAACGTAACAAAACAAAACAAAGAGAAGCCTTTTGTGCACACTTGTTCAATGCGTTCATCATTAGATGTGTAGATAGATACATTTCTGTTTATAAGAAATTATCTTTAGACAAGATCTTTGCGGTCTTTTAGTTTAGTTTGAACTTTTCCTTTTCTCACTCGCTTCTTCTCTTTGCATAATTAAAACAAACGAATGAAAGAACGTATGAATGGATAAACAGATCAAAAGACACGGACGAATGAATGGGTGAATGAACAATACCAAAGTATGAGTCATACTTTCGCTTTAATTACAGTTATTCATATAAGATCCCCCAATTCATCACTCTACTTCACCCACGATTAAGTAGATCCATTCCAATAGTATCTAAGAGTATGTACAAATGTATAAAGTACAAAGGGCACAGGGACAGACACAGAGACGGACTCCCTCTCATTGTGTTGTGTGTGATGAGGAGAGAGGAAAGCTGGCCAAAAAACAACAATTTGTTGTCGCATGCTACAAAAAATGCAACACAAAAATGCAAAATAAATGCGGGCGAATGGGATTGAATAAGTGGGTGAGGATGCAAACGCAGGCAACAACTTCAAAAGAAGAGAGAATACTAAGTATTAAGTATACTTTAGCCAAAGCATTGCAACACAAATACTTACGTGTGATTGTAAATCTATAGCATGGAAGAGACTCAGGGAGAGAGAGAGAGAGCCGCAGCCAGATCACTCTATAAAAGCAAAGCATAAACTTTAAAGTCGTTGCTGCTTGTATTGGCTGCTGCTGCTACTGCACTCAAAAAGCCACTCATTCGCTGTTAAGCATAAAAACATTTGCTCAGAGAGTAAGAGCATAAACTGCAGTCTCTGTCCCTTTACATATAACCCAGTAGTGAAAAGCATAGTAACGGTAAAAGAAAAACGTAAATAAATGTATTACAGTTGAACCTCGATTATTTGGAGCTCCATTAACCGAACAATTTTTTTACCAACGGAATGCTGATGAACAATTTCCGAAAGATCAGATGGAAGGAAATACAAAAGAACTAGAGGTTAGTAGTGTTCTGTTAAGGCTAAAATATACAGGATTTGATGCATCTAGTGCAATCTACAATATTTTATGTAGTTTGTAGTTTAAGGGTTCCATAATCATGTCAAAACGCTGACGCTGCAACCCATTAAAACGCTTTTGGTTTTGCCAATGCTTTTAATATATCTCGTGACTCAAAAGTCGTAGCGCAAAGTAATGTGGTATATTCTGAAGAAAATGGAATGTACGTTGCCTGGAAGAAAGAAAGTTTTTGGATATTTGAACCGAAAAATTTGAAAGTCGGGGGATAAGTAAAGTAAATTCTTGAAATGGCAGCCTACATAGCATACTTATTAAAAAAATTGAATTTTAATACTAATATTAGTTTATCTATAAATTTCTTTGTATTTTTTGTATATTTGAAAAACTAAAATTAACATTCATTTCATCCTCACATTTCTATTTAAAGTTATCTGCTAGTTTTCATAAAAAGTAAAGTTTTAATTATTTTCAACATCATAATCATATCATATCAAATCTAATCAAATCACGAAAAACAAAAACAAAAAACAATTTGAAATTGTCGCAAAGAACTGTCACGAAACTATACGACAACATGACTGACTGAACAGCTAATTGTGAAAACAAGTTGAGAAGAATAATACCATTTTATATTTACTGTAATTATTTGTAAGCAATATAGTTAAAATATAGAAAAATTAGAAATTATTTTATTATTATTACATTTTGAACACGGCTGCTTTTAATTAGCTAAAATACATAACTCTCAAGCTACTTTTTATAAATTAAACTTTATCTAACCAAGGTTTATACTTATATATATTATATGCTGTCAATATGTAGCTTAAAACAAATATCGTTTCAAATGAATGAGTTAAAAGAATATACATACTAAATCGTTACGAAACTAAATCGTATTTTTAATGCATGAAGTTGTTAAGTTTACTTAGCTTAGTTTTTATTTAAATTAAATTATGTGAGCTAAACTAACCTGCACAACAAATGTCTTATGCTCTTTAAATGCAATAAATAAATAATAAAAATAATCCGTTCGAATTATCGTGAATCATCTGTACTACACAAATGCCCTTAAGTGAAACTCCATATCACGCGTTTTATGTTTTTTGGCTTCATGCAAGTTGGGTATAAAAGTTGAATGTACTAGTAGTATGTATATTTATTTATGAAGCAAACTCTATACTCACCTTTTCTCTAGCATTTCGACGGCAAACAGTTGTTTGATGTTTAACTAATGGTAAAGCTGCCGTTGAGGTAATTTTCGTATTTCAGACCAAAATGCAAGAAGCTCACGCACATAACGCGAGTTGTGGAGCTTGTGCCTTTGAAACTTTTTGAAAGCATAGGATATGTGAAGTGTGTGGCATGGAGAGACGCCTTTAAAGTGCCAGCCTGCCTGGCATTACAACTTCTAATGCCGCCGACGACGTTGTTAAGCAAAACAAATTCCTTGTCATGATTTGCTACTGGGGCTTTTCTTTAGTTAAAACGGCAAGCAAACTTGCTTGGCCGGTTGTTGTTGTTTGTCGTTACTTGCTTGCTGTATGCCGGCGTTCGCAGCAGCAGCAGCAGCAGAGCAACAGCAAGCAAAGCAACATTCACTCGCTGTGACGCTGTGACTGTAATGAGTGAATTCAGTTCGCATTCGACATTCGGTTTTCGTGCGTTGATGTCGGCAGACGGCAGTCGCGTTTGAGCAAACAAGGAGTTTTTCATGGGGCGAAAAGTGTGTGTCTCGTTGAATTTGTTGTTTTTATTTTGTGATTCTTGTTCAGCGGCATAGAACGTAAATAAATAAAAAATAGAAAACACACAAGAAAACACGTTTCTCTTCATCATCGTCGTCATCGTCATTTATGCATTTATATATTTTTTTTTCATTAATGTTGTGATTTTCATTATTTTGTTTTTTTTTTTTTAACCAACAAATTGTGGTATTTTTTATAAGGAAAATTTGTTAATATTGAATAAAATTACAAAAACCAAAAAAAAACGAAAAAAGACAAAGAGTATTGTGTTGTTTTTGTTTGTTTGTTTGTTTGTTTATCGTGTGTTTTTTGGTGTGTGGTGGCGATAAAATTATAAAAATAAAAGAATTTATTAAAATTCATACAAAATAAATGAAATGAATGAAATGAAAAATTAAAAATATATGGAAAAAAATAATGCAAAACAAATAATAAAAATAAAAAATAAAGTGATAAATTTGTTGTTGATTTGCTTTTGTTTTTGGTTTTGATATTTTTCTTTGTATTTATTTTTTTGTTTTTTGTTGTTACTATTGTTGTTGCTATTGTTTCTATGAATTTATTATTTTTTTGAATTATTTCTTTGGCCGCAATTGAAATTTGAAGTTTTGTTGTTTGGATTTTGCGCGTTTTTCTTTTATAAGAGTTTTTTCTTATTTGTTTTATTTTGTCCAACATTAGGAATGACAACAATAATAATAAATGGTATTTCTTTTGTTTGTTTGCTGTCCAGGGTTCCGGACCGAAAGGGTACCAAAAGGAACCCAATTGCAGAGACTTCTTTGTCCGTCCGTCCGTTCTCGACTTATATTGTCGAAATTTTAGTTCGATCGGACCACTAGGGAGGGTACCTCCCATACAAACCCCCATTAAAATGCAGGTTCTTATTAGAAAAACTTTGTTTTTTGTTCTATCGAACTGAAATTTAGACACTATAAGTTTTTGATATAGGCGCTACACATCTGTTGGAATCAGCCAAATCGGATCACTAGGGGAGTACCTCCCATACAAACCCCAATCTGGCACGGAACCCTCCGTGTACGAGTCTGGTTCGCACTTGGCCCATTTTATTTTGTTTTTGTTTCGATAATAGGAAATTAATTAATACATAAATATATTAAAACTAGAAAGAAGGTCACTTTCGACTATGCCGAAGATGAAATACTCTTCACGGGATTTGTATGGGAGGTACCCTCCTTAGTGGTCCGATTCGGCTGGTTCCGACAAATTTCTGCGCTAGTCTTGGTTTCAGTTCGGTAGGACACAAAAAAAAAAAAACCATTTCTAACAAGAACATGAGTTCAAATGGGTGTTTTTTATAGGAGGTACCCACCCTAGGAGTCCGATTTGGGTGGTTCCGACAAATGTACTGCGTATGGTAAAAAGAACGGTTCGTGCAAAATTTCAACTCTCTAGCTCAAAAACTGAGGGACTAGTTTGCATACATACAGACATACAGATAATCGAGCTGATCAAGAATATATATACTTTATGTGGCTTTTTTTGACTACTTCTTTTTATTTTTTTTTTTTTTTTCAATTTTACAATTAAAATATATTGATTGGATGTTAAAAAAAACCTGCGGAAATGAATTTGTTATCCGTTGATATTTATAATTTCTAAACTATCACGTCTTTTAATTTCCATTAATATATAAAGAGTTAAGAGCCACAAATTTCTTAATCTTGAAAAATATTAACAATGCTGTGGGACTTAACTCTTCAGTTTATGAATTTTGGTGTACTTGTCTAACAATTTTGGAGTACTTCTTGGGCCAGCTGGTGTATAAAAGTCCGACCAACGATACCTGGTGTCCAGTATAGTGCGATACGGTTTGAATAGCATTTCGTTTTTGATTTCCTTCCAGACGTCTCCTGTTGTATGCAATTCCGTTTGGAACTGTTTGACGTGTTTGGTGAGAAAATTCTTCACAAGCAGACGCGGGGCACGTTGGCGTACTCCAACAGGGTGATTTTCATAATGATTATCGGGTATATGTTGCGTCGTCACTCCGTAAGGTTTTCCATTTAGATGCAATGATCTTGTAATTAAACCCAAGTTTTTCCGCAATGGCCTCAAAGAAGTACCCATATTGATTATGAAATAAAAATGATCTGGACGTAAAATTTCTTCTATAATTTTGAATTTATTGTTTTTATGAGACAGTTTCCTCAAATTTTATTAAATCTTTTCATTTTACATAAATAAATTTTTGACAATAAAATTCAAAATTTCATTTTTGAAAAAATTAAATAGAAGAAAAATAAAAAAAAAATAAGGTAGTTAAAAAATTCTGATAATACAAAAAAGCTTTTCTAATAAAAACATTAATTTGAATCTGGGTTTGTATGGGAAGTACCCCTCCTAGTGGTCCGATTCGGCTAGTTCAGATCTCTAGTTTAAAAAGTCAGGGACTGGTTTGTATACATAGGGACCGATACACAAGTTGCACCAAGGCATCATTAAACACCTTTGAAAAAACAAAAAAGAACAATCGATTTTTATTTATGAGGTTTTTTTCTTTAATTTGTTCTTTGAGAATTTATTTGGACTAGTGGCCGAATTTATTGGCCACACTAAAATGTGCCCTGCTTGTTGGAGTACACTTTGCTTTCTAAGTAACCCCACAAGAAGAAAGTCCAAAAAGGTCAAATCTGGAGATCTGGGAAGCTAGTCAATGTCGCCTGTTTTTGAAATCAGATGTCCAAAGAATTTTCGTTGCAGAATCTGAATTGTTTGATTTGTAGTATGGCATGGCGCACCGTCTTTTTGAAGACAGTAATCATCAAGATCTTTTTTCACTGATATCGATTTCCATCGACTGTTTCGTTTTCTTTGAAAAAATATGCCTCAATGATGGCTTTGGCGCAAACGCTGTCCTAAACAGTGACTTTTTGGTCATACAATGGCGTTTCATGGATCTCGTGTGGAGATTCCGGCAATTTTGTTTATTATTTGCCACTAGAGAGTGTGAAATGAGCTTCGTCTGAAATAAAAATTTGCTTTCAAAAATCGGGTATAGTGTCATTCATTCGAGTGGCGGTTTTGTCCTATTCCACGGTCTGTTGGCAACATTATATGTGTTAACTGCACTTTATTGCAAAATGGTTCCACTGACACCAAAATGGTGAGCGAGGTGACGATACGATGCTTTCGGATTCTGGGCAACGCTCTCTCTGACCGCTTCAAATATTTAATTGGAACGTCTTGAACGGCATATTTATACTAAAATATAAGTGTGTAGAGCATTAATGTCGGTTTACTGAGAAACTTGCATTCCCTTTTGTACATATTTTGTGTATATTTATTTTCATTTAAAATCAATTTGTTTTGTATGAATGAATATCTTCAAAAACTCATTAATATATTAAATATTTGTCCAATTGGTTCAACTTTTCGATTAGTTTTGTAAACTTTCAAGAAAAATTGAATAAACAATAATCATGTTCATGCCGATATGCAAAACTTAAGGAAATAATTTGTTTCTATATATTTCTTTTATTTATGGTTTTCCAAAAAATTTTGTCAAAGCAGTTAAACGAAGTCTTCATTTATATATGTAATCCATTAGTAGATTAATCAATATTGAATGTTTCTATTTGTTCCTTCAATCCACGTTACCAAAACAGTAATAAAATTCTAATTATCTATGTGATCTTTAGAACTGTAATCTATTTTTATGCCATCAATTTATTATTGTTGAGTTTGATCTTTGCTTGTTTTATTCAAAAGTTATTTCTTCCGGAATTGGTAATTTTGGTAACATCAACTTTGATTTTATATCTTGCTCATATTTTCTTTTCTGATATATTTTTTTCCTCGCTTGCTTCTATTAAGTACTATAAGTATACGTTAATTGTGTGCATCTTTTATAAAAAACCTTATTTTCATAACTTCTTGGTGGATTTTTAGATGATCTTTTCTTAGTTCTTAAAAGTTAATAAAAATGGTTTCAAATCAATCAATCCAACCTATGTAAAGACAATCACTTACTAGTGAAATAAAATTATTATTGAGTGTCTATTTTCATTCGAAATTTTCTGATGGACATAGTAAATGTGAGTTCTTGTTGAGTCTTCTTCTCGTGATCTGTCATTCATTGCAAGTTTCTAGCGAAAATAATCTCTAGAATTTTCACTGAAATTTGATGGTGATCATATTTGATTTTGTTTAAGTAACAATTTTCCCTAATGTATACAAAGAAAATGGATATAAAAATAGAAATTGAAGACAAGATCAAATTATCGGTGACATAAAAATTAAACAAACCGCGTTCTAAATTAATGAGTTTGTTTATGGTTGTTACTCTTCTTCTTATTACCAAGTATTTTCTTTTTCTAAAAATGCATGAAAATGAATATTGTTGTAACTATTCTTATATATATATATATATATATATTTGTGCATCTTTCTTTGTACATGATGTTGTCTTTATTTATTTTTTCTCCATTAAGTCAAACGGTGCGTATGATTATTGTTATTTCATAATTTTCACTTTGTTTTTATTTTCAAACAAGAAACACAAAACAAAAGCGACAAAAAGAAAGTGGCACAAGTAAAAAATAAAACGAATATAAAATATAATCGCCTCCCCCTCTTCAATACTCACTCACCCAATCTGTATAAAGCATGCTACTTATACTTAGTACAACTTGAGAGAAAGATCAGTAATTAAGTGTAAATAGAGCAAAAAGAAATTATTGTATTGTACGAGATATTTAAATACAATTTAATACATTTAGTATTTGTATTGTTTAATTTTTGTAACACTCATTTGAACTGTAGTCGGCAACACGAAGAACCATGAAATGCTAAGAATAATCCAACATATGTTCTTTGCCATGGGGAATCGATCTAATCATATACGTTTGTTTATCTGGCAATGTGTCTTTGCTTTCATTCAAATTGCTATTGCACAAATTACTTAGTTCTTTAAGATTTTGGCATGAAATTTTCCATCAAGTCTTTGATTTGTAACATCAAACTGGTTTCTTTCGTCACAGCCAATTTGTGAAATGGTATTCGTGGTACTTGTTTTACCACTGGGAAATATAATCACATACATGTTTCTTACTAGCTACTGTTAGCGACTTTATATCTTCTAAAAGACGGTGAAAACCATATTAAAATCCATTGCGTGGTTTAGAAGAAGTAACCGGAGAAATGACAGGATAACAATTGAATTGAAAACTTAAGGAGCGCAACAAAGTTCAGTTATAACAATCGACAGTCAAATATCTCTTGATATACAATATATACTAAAAGCATAGAATCCAATTTGCCACTGATAAACTAGTAACACATCTGTGAACAATAATTGTCAAGTTAATGTCGTAAGCAGATCCCTGCAAGATATTTTATCGGAATCGGTAGCAGACACTAAGGAGGTAGCAGAGATGAAGTGGACGAAGTTCCGGACTTCCTATCAGTCAAAAAAGACATCTGAATTCCTACACTTTAACAAGAAAAGATTCGGATGATAACAGGAGTTTTAACATTGGCATTGTGCAATCAGGCGAATGGCTCAGAGGCTGCACGTTCCTCACCAGGACTTCTGTCGTAGCTGCCAAAACGAGGAAGAAGAAGAAAGCATTGAGCACCTCCTGTGTGATTGCCTGCACTACTCAGAAGGCGATCCCGCTTTCTGGGAAGACCCATTTTTGAGGACTTGGGTAGTGTGGCGAGAGTTCCACTGGGGGAATCTGGCTTGTTTTGTATCTACAAGGAATCTTCCTCTGGTTGGTTTCACTAGCCAGCACGATCATAATTATTTCCAATTCTTCTTCTCCCGTCCCATCATCTTGTTTGCCCCCTTTTTTCTTCCCTTGTTTTTCCCTTAACAGGCATCACAATGGCCGTAAGATCACTGGGTGAACTCGCGTGTATTCGCGGGCGTCCTGTATAACCTAATCTAACCTAACACATCTATGTTAAAGTTAGAAACTTTAAATCACTGGTCCTGCAGTTGGAAGAATAGATTAAATGAACAAATAAGTAGATATAGAAATATCATTCATTTATACAATTTATAATTTCTATAAAATGGGAGAGAAATTATTATACTTTGAAAGTCACATGATTTTGCAATAGTAGTGGACTTTCTGAGGACATTGAAAAATAAATTATTCAAAATAACATAAAATAATAATCATAATTTTTTTTGTTAATGTATGACTCTGCATTTTACAGCAGCAACAAGATTAGCTACAATTACAGGAAAAAATGATAAAATCCATGAAATATTAAGAAATAGTAAAACCTTTTGAAGAAAGAAAGATAATTTTTATTTATTGTATATTTTTCTGTTCAGCTTTTGTCTTATTTTTCATAACTTTGATTAAGTAACAAGAGCTTTATTAAATACTTTTATTCGGATGCAAGTACTTATCTTTAATAATATGTACATACTCGCATGGTATTTCTTCATAAATGTAGCCAAATTTCAGGTTTCATAATCGATGGAAAATATACCCAACACAACACATGAAACCAATTCAGTTCAATCAAATGCAATTGGTTTTATATTTTACAACTCAAATTTGAATTTGAATTATCTCACTTCATAACATGATAGATACAAATCGAGTAATTATAATGCAACAATTACTAATACCGATTTCAAACCACTTGTTGTAATATTGTATTTAGTCAAGTCGGATGAGAAATGATGATAAGGTGATTTTACTTAGTGAGTATAAAATTCTGATCAATCGATTGCATTATTTCTTTGGATTAATTACCATAGTCAAGAAAGCATCAATTGGTTTATATACTTACCATTTCTATGTATTACATAAATATTTAAAAAAGAAACCCCAGGGGACAATTTTAAATGGATTGGAAAAGGACATGATTAGATCTATTTTTTTACAGGCAATTTTAAAATATTAGATCGATTTCGCATATAAAGTTGATAATTTCAATATTTTCATATAAACAAATCTGGTAGATCTCAGAGGAATTGAGGAACGATCAACATCATCATCATCATCACAGCTCTTTGTGACCCAGTTCGTTGTTGTTCTTTTCCAATTTTTAATGTTAAGCTTTTTCCTATCTTCTACTAAGTATTTCATCGATCCATCTTGATCTTGGTTTGCATATTTCTTCCTTTCTGAATGCCTTGCCATCTATAACTTTCTTTTGCACTCTCGAAGTATCCATTCGCCTTACGAGGCCTAGCCATCTTAATCGTTGCGCTTTGATGAAAAACGTACTACATGCATTTGTGAGTTGGTCTAGTTAGTCGTTCAGTCTTATATGCCATTTGATTGGCCATATTTCTTCTACATTATACTTATTAATGTTGATCACTTCCATGTACTATGTACTATCATAATAGGCACAAATTCCAGTGTGTGCAACTGGAAAAGTGAGAGACAATTTTAAATGAATTGCAGAGGGACATGATGACATATACTAGTATTTAATATAAACCAATTGTGACAAGCTGAATTTTATGAATGATATCTGAAAAACTTATGGACGGCGTTAAATAAATTACAGACCAACCAACATGATAAGATCGATTTCCCATATGATGCTAATTACTTCCATACTCTACTCCTCTCTTATGTGTTTATTTACATAATGTGATGATGGGCACTTTGAAATGTTTTCTTTAAAGCGTTTTACAAACGATAAAAACAAAGTGATAATAACATTCCAACTGTGTTGTTGCATACTCGTATGTGCAGAGAATGTGAAAGGTATTGTATCTCTGCAATGTTTCGTGTTGTTGTAGTAGTATTTTTTTTTCCATTTATACAATATTTCGATTGTTGTTTGTTGTTTGCTTTTTCTGTTTTTTGTTTTATTTGTGGGCGATACTTACACTCTTCTCTTCTTATTAGATACAATTTTTCTTCAGCATTCAATTTTGCGTCTGTTATTTTTATTTTTTTATATATTGTTTGTTTTTTGTGGCTTCTTATTTTCTTTTCATTTCATTTCCCTACTCCCCCGCTTCCCCGTCCGCTTGCTTTCTGTACCGTGCTTCGCTGCCTTTGTCCCCTAAAACCTAAAAAGTTTTACTTAGTTTGAGATTGTTCAGATGCTGATGCTGATGCTGATGCTGATGATGATGATGATGATGTGTTATTTTGTTTTATTTATACATATATACAAGTTTTTCATATTGCTGCACTTCTCTCTCTCTTTCTCTCTTTCTTTCTTCTTATTGTTATTGTTATTTTTGTTTTGTTTCTTCCACTCCATCTGATTCTCTTGCATGTTATTTGTTAGTGCCACACGCGTTTTCGCCTGCTGCCACACAAAAATAAGAAATACTCAAATTTTTTGTTTTATTTTCTCAACTTTATTTTCTTTGCTTTGCTTTTGTGTGTCGTTGACGACGTTTATTTGATTATCACATACCATACTCCTCGTTGTATCTCATACTATGTATCTAGATACATGCATGTAATGTCGCTTGATTGCTTTTCCAAACAAAAGTTCAACAGCAACATTAACAGCAGCAGCAGCAGCAGCAGCAGCAACCATAAAAAGTGGCTGCAAACCAAAGTGGCAGCGGCAATCAAGTGTGACAATAATTATGTCAACGAATGTTTTCAAAGAAATTCCATAACATTTTTCTAGCTTTCGTTTTTCTTATTTTCTCAAAATTGCCTATATTTATTTTGGGTATTGTATTAAGTTTCATATTTCATTGTTTTATTAAAAGAAAAAAATTTGTAATTAAAAAATAATTGACCCAAACACGGTCTAAACTATTCTTTATACCCTTCAAGCAGTGAATAGAATGATATGTAAGTTTGTCAAGAGACATGAGACATCGAAGACTCCATAAAGTTTATACTCCTATCTTTTTGATCAGCTCGACGAGACGAGTTGTTTAAGCCATATCCGTCTGTTCGTCTGTCTGTAACCAAAACAGTCTCTCAGTTTTTGAGCTAGGGAGCACGAACTTCTTTTTTCCCCACGCTGTATATATAAAGGAATCAGTAGAATCGTATTATTAGGGGCGACACCTGCCATACAAACCACCATTAACATTCAGGTTCTTGTTGAAAAACTTCTTTCTTCTTTGTACTATCGAAGTGAAATTTAGACACTATTAGTTATTATGTAATCTCCACCAACCATGTAAATTTCAAGACCAATTGGTTTCTGGATCATATAGCTCCTTTACAAACCCACATTCAGGTTCTTATTAGAAAAACTTTGCTTTTTGCATTATCGAACTGAAATTTGAATACTATAAGTGCCTGCCTGACCTGCCGATTTCGTAATCCTAGGATCTTGAAATTTACATGGTTGGTGAATACATAAATATTTATTTTCAAAAACGTCAAACCAATCAGACATTTGTCTCGTCATTAGGATAATCATATGAGGTTCGAAGAATTTGACATTAATAGAATTTTAGCCGTCCCTTAATTCTGTTGTGAATAGTGGCCCTTGCTAGGGGTTTGGGGGTGGTTGAAGTAATTTTTTTTTAAAGGTTACTAAAGGTATTGAAGATTTGACGAACCATAGTGCGCTCATTTTATGCTGCAGGGCTTTATTTTGCAATGTTTATATTCTTCTGATATTGTAAGGAGCAGTCGTCCCACAGATTTAAATGCCATATTGCGAGACGAGTGTCTGCATATGAGCAGTTTAACCAATTCTAGTGTCTTAAAATTAACACGGTTGGTGAACATGGGTCAAACACTTATCACTTAGTGGTAGAGCCTTGTACATATAACATATGTATGTAAGTTTTGTATATATCAATACAAGAATGGCTCTTTTAGGTATATTAGATGAAAAAGTTTTCATGAAATGGAACAATTTTACCCTGCATTTCCCATAGAGAGTTTATTATGAGTTCTTAAAAGTTAGTCATAGATAGTTTCTTCTATCATTTTATATTTCTGTAGCAAGAATCGAACTAGAGAATAACGTAAATTTAATGAATATTGTAGCATCTACCAGTTGGTAATTTTCTAAACGATCTTGGCAATTTTATAAGACTCTTTAGGACACAAAGTTGATCAAAACCTTTTAGGTACATTTGTACCCCACAGTACAATGCCTTACTTCATATAAAATGTTATTATAAGACCCAATGACTTTATCACTACTTTTTAACTTTTGTTGTAAAACAATAACATTGAACTGACTGAACTTACTGAACCGACGACCAACCTGAAATAATGAAATAATAGAAAACCTTTGATAGAAAATAGACGTATTTGTTTAAATGAAATCTTTTGCATTTCTTAAGTAGTACCCTCGGTACTTTTCAGAAAGACATACTAGTATCATTAGTTTTACTAATATAAAAGTCATTATCTGGGTATATATCGCTCATTTACTGAAACACTATCCCAACTTAAATAACAGTATTTTAATGTACTCAAAAATTTGCTAATTAGAGTAGAAGAAATATTTTCTTATCACTTGGTTATTTACATGAAATTATTACACAATATAAATCATCATATAACGAATATTTATGCATCATTAACACAAACATCGTTTTTTTTTTATGATAGGACAGTCTTGTAGTAAATCAGCGATATATAAAACTAGTTTTTCATTTCATCACTACTTGGAAAGGTGAGTGGGTGGTTATTAGAAAAGTGTACAAGGTTAAATGGAACCAAAGTTAAAGCTTTCTGTAGTTTTTGTTTTATACTTACAAAAAAAAAAGGCAATAGTATTCAATTAAAATTTATTTATTTATTTATATTTCCACAATATTTATTTTAATTACCATTTATTTTATTTCATTATTCTCTTCACGCAGTGAATAGTATTATAAGTTTTGTCATCAAGTTTGTAACAGACAGAAGGAGATATCGGAGACCCCTTAAAAACCCCCCATTAAAATTCAGATTATTATTAGAAATACTTTCTTGTTTCTTGAATCGAATTGAAATTTAAGCACTATAAGTTTCTAATTCGTCTCTACCAACCATGTAAGTTTCAAGACCCTATGGTACAGCTCCCATACAAACTTAACTTCAAATTCAGATTCTTGTTGGAAAAACTTTTTTGCTTTTTGTATTATCCAACTAAAATTTTGATACTATAAGTGCTTGACCTATATTCATTTATCATGCAAATTGCAAGACCGTATGGTTACTGGATCGACAAGCTCCCATACAAACCAAACTTCAAATTCAGATTCTTATTAGAAAAAACTTTTTTGCTTTTTGTATTATCGAACTGAAATTTGGACACTACCAATGCCTGCTCCATACTCATCAACTATGCAAATTGCAAGACCCTATGATTACTGGATTGATAAGCTCCCATACAAACTAAACATAAAATTCAGATTCTTATTAGAAAAACTTTTTGCGTTTTGTATTATCGAACTGAAAATTGCACAGTATACAGTTTCTAATTTGTCTCTACCAACCATGCAAATTTCAAAACCCTAGGATTACTAGATCGTATAGCTTCCATACAAATTCTTCGATCTCTGTGTTGAATGAAATATTGTATCTTTTCACCCCTAGTGCATGAAGAGTATGACAACTTCGGAATAGCCGTAGTTCATCGTTTTTTTCTTTTTCTTGTTTGTTATTGCATTCTTTTTGTTGTTTGCTATTTAATTTCGTCTATGTGGTTTTTTCTGGTCGCATGAATAAATTTGAAATAAAAGAGAATTAAATAAATAAAATTAAAATTGAAACTGAAACTAAAATAAATTGTATATAAAACAAAAAAACAAAACCAAAATGAAATGAAAAACTTTGTAAAGTTTTTGGATAAAAGAGAAGCCAAAAACCAGAAAGGCATAAAATTTAAACGACAGCAAAATGAATAAATGCATAAATGCAAAATTGTATCTGTGTATCTGTACTTACTTATTTATGTTTGTGTGCATATCTCTCTGTCTATGTACCATAGTATCTATGTATGTACTACATATGTGTGTGTATCTGTCTTGTCTATGTAAGTGCATACATTTATGTATTCAGATACATACTTATGTATGTGTGTGCGTCTGTGCGTCTTGTGTGCATTGAATGTAAATTTTAAACAGACAGAAGAGAGACACATGCAAACATATGAATGAAAGCAATTATTTGTTTTCTTTTATTTATTTATTAATAAATGACGACACCGACGATGATGACGAAACGAAAGTCTAATGTTTGTTACTAAATTTTAATGAATTGAATTAAATTAATTAAAGAGAAATTCGGTAACAAAAAATTTGGATTGAATTGAAAAACCTACCATAGAAAATAATCTCTAAGAATTTGTGCAACAACAATGAAAGAATAAAAATAAATACAAAACTGAACAATAATGAAACAGAAATTGAAAATCTATAGAAACTTAATGAAATTAAATTAATTTTAATTAAAATGCTGACTATGCAGCGAAAAGAAAGAAATATAGTAAAACCCCAACCAACGACGACGCAGCATTCAACAAAAGCAATTTGAACACTTTTCGAAGTCGAAGCCGTCGAAGCCGTCGCAGCCGAAAGAAAAGGAGGTCGCCAAAGTGAAGCTTTGTGCAAACACTGTGGGCTATAAGGCCTCACAGGGTTGGACAAAAAACCTACAACAACAAGAATTTCAAAGAAATTAAAGAAATAAGGCAACAAACCGAACATAGAAAAGAAAATCATATCTACTACAAAAAAAAAAAAAAAAAAAATATCAACAATAAGTCGAGATATCACCGGGGAAATAGAAACATGTAAGCAAAATAATTTAAAATTAATATAAAAAAAAATTCATTGAAAACGTTGACAAATATATATTATATCTTATGAGACCCTCAACCGCTTCTTCAGAAAGAGGCGCTCTATCCAATTGTTTTATTTATTTATTGAATATAAAGAATGAACCTAAAAACCGAAAAATATACGAGTATCTGGATATTTTCAATATTATTGCATATAACCAGGCCGTCGGTTTTTTTCTTCTGAAAAGATTACAACTTAACAAATCTTAAAATCTGTTGATTTAAATTATGAACGTAAAATATCTCAAACATCGAATACGATTACCGTAAACAATTTAACTTAAGGTTCATTAGATTACAATGTTTCGGAGACTGTAATTACAAATTAATAAATTTATAATACTTCTATTGTGGCGAGGTTTTTAATTGGTTCTTTAGGTTGATCGGCGTCATACATATCACATAATTGAGAAGAAAAACATAAAATACTTACACAAGATCACTGGTTAATTAGTCCAAAGCAACGGTTTTTATACTTTTCACGGGAGTGAAGAACCAGGGTGTACCTTCCATACAAACCACCCATTTGAATTCTACAATGAAACATTCACTGCGTAAAGAGTATTTCATCTTCGGCATAGTCGAAGATAACGTTCTTTCTAGTTTTCCTTTCTTCTTCTCCGTCTTGTTCTTTCTCTCGTTCTAAATATTCCATGGACACGCTTTGGCAGTGCTTGCTAAACACTAAGATTTTACTTGTCGTAACGATACAGTAAGACATTACTATTTTGTGGAGGTGAAAAAGGTTTTCATATAGTATATTCTTATTATTAGAGACAATCCATATGTTGGGACCCAAAATTGCCGATTGCGTAGGAAATTTTTATCAAAGAAAAAATAGAAATGGGTTTGTAAATGGATTTATATTGTACTTACTTAAGTCTCCTACGCATTTGTCTGTTTATCGGAACTTATCATAATCCATTCTTAATAATAGAAAACACTGCACACTTTTGGCAATATTGGTTTAAAAAAGTCTTCAAAATCTATCAATGTTTTCCATGCGTTACGAAACCTATGAAAGCTGAAATTTAGTATCCAGCGATACACGATAAGGTATGTGAAACATTCACCTTTGCCGCCTCCAACTTCCACAGTTTCAAAAGTTTTTTCACTTCATATGGTACAGCTGTATGGTAAGCAATAACGCCGGGTAAAACAGTTAGTTATTGAATACTTCCGTGAAAATAACATTTCGAGTTTCATTTCTATGGCTAAGAATAAGAAAAGATTGATTTTATGATGTGCCGATTCATGGCATGGCAACGTATAGCTGGCCATGAGAAGATCTACACCAAAGTCATGAAATGTTTGCCTTGGTGATTTATTAATAGTAAGCGCAAAACCTGTTCTGACTGGAAACTTAACTCGCTTAAACTTAAATGGGGAATCGGTTGAAATCATTGGTATCCTGGGAACCATCGTAGTTTCGCCTGCTGCTGGAACTATTAAAATAGTTTCCTCTATAATATTAGGGAAGTAACGCTTAGTTTGTAGTCTTGTACCATTGCATAAATTGGGCGGTTTAAGGTTACGTAGAAATATAATTGGTGTACCAATTTTAAGATTTAATTTATGTGGTGGTAGTCCCGGAGAATTAAGAGAATTAAGGAATTCTTTTGAGTAGTGAACAAAGTCATCTCGATCTGTCAATGCATCCAAAGAGTTATATATTTTGAATTCTGCTGTGACTTTATGTGAAACTGCATCGTTAATCTCGTCTGCGGCTGTAATTGTTGAAATGACGACAGTTCGCTCGCAAAGCAAGCTGGAGTTTTTATGCTGCAAATTTTCAATATCTGGATAGACCTTACCAATAATTGTTCTAACGCAGGTTCCTACAACATCTGATATGGTAAAGCAGCCGTCGTTTGTTATGGTGGTGGAACCATCGCCTATTTTTAAGAGGTACTCTGCAAACTCATATGAATGATGGCGTCCATAAAGATGCACTCGCATATTAACAGATAATTTTAGTTTTTATATATATGGCCAAATTTCAGACTTTTTTAAGCACACATTAAGAAAATCGGCACGTGTACCTTTAGGAACCTCAAGTAAATTCTGTCTAAAGTCTCCAGTGAATACAAAAGTCACTCCACCTATTACTGCCCATTACAGTTGCACTGTTTCTTTTTTTAATGGAACATGCTCAACTCCGTCTGGTAAAAAACTTAATGGCAGCTTAAATGTAGAATGAGCTCTGTTCTACCTCCACACAGAAGAGTGGCTCCGATGCCTGAAGAAGTGCATGCAACAGCAATTTTGTTTTCGCTTCTTATTTAAGCTAAAATTACTGAAGACTAGAAAGTTTTACCAGTTCCCCCAGGTGCGTCTATAAAAAATATTACTGCTGTGCTATGGCTCACAATGTCAATTATCTTCCGGAAAATAATTTGTCGAATTATGCTGTTAATTTTGGTTCGTTTTATTATTTAAATGTGAGTTTTCGGGGATAGGTTTTGGCAAACCGAAATCTTTGAAACCGTGTTCTCCATAGGAAAAAACAATATTTTCAAAAAGAATCAGTCCATCATTTTTAATGTTGTCATTAAAATCCATGTCATGTTGATTACTGACCTCTCTCGCGTGATATAAAACATCACAAAAATTTTTATGAATATTCTTGTGTGTAATACCCGTATTAGACGATTATCTCGTTGATTCTTATTTGGTTTTCACACTAAGAACGATCACAGCGACCCGCGCACTTCTCTTCTAAACAAACCAAAATTGAGAGAGAGCGGAATGGTCTTTGGCTTTACTCTTATGCGTACACAAAAATGAGAGAAAAGGGAGCAATAAATAACAAAAACAACGCAAAATTCAAGTAGAAGAAGTTAAGCATGAATATTGAAAACTCAAATTTATGTTGGTAATTTTGGGAAAACTTAATCCGAAAATAAAACATATTTTAATTTAAGAAATCAAAAATGTAAGTATGCCACTCGATTGTTTAGGATAAAAATATTATTTAAAAAACAAAATTATTAAAATTGGTTCAGTGTAGATTGCGTGAAAGCGTTACATACAATGCCCATATAAGCTATTTTATATCATAGTTCAGATATAGATGTATGTATTTGTTTTATTGGAGTCAATTTCATTGCCGTGCTCTTGTTGCTGTAAGCATTGAAAACTACTGATAGTGGAGTTCAAAAGCAACTTTAATTATCTCCAATCTCAATTCAATCGCCTATAACTATAATATAACAATAACAAATGCAAACATCATGAAATTTATGTCTCGACATGTGTCCATTTATTCATTTATAGAATCATATCGAACCCCCTGATGATAATATTAGATACAAACGTACGAACAACCTCCCAACCCAACTTCCTTTCCCAACCCAATAACCCGATGTTTTGTTGTAATTTGTTTGAATTGCGCTTCTTTTTCGTCATAAACGTTTTCTCTTTGGGTTTATCAGTGTTATTTGTTTTTAATGGAGAGAATCGAGAAAATCACCACCATCAGGTTACAGACGCACACAGAGTTCTTATCTAACAATGGGCATACACTTGTGGAAGTAGTGTGTTAGTCTTGCCTATCATGTGTATGGGCAGCAATACAATCTGCAAATAGTCGCTGGCTTCAGACTTCGTAGCGTCTCTGATAACATGCAATGGGCCAAACATAAACTTAGCTTTCTCCCTCTCCCCTTCAAACATATTTATTGATCTGTCGTTTCGTTTCGTTTCTATGGCCGGGGTCAATGAAAAATACATTGAAATGGAAAGAATTATGAGCTTTTACCTGGTTTCATGCTTCTTATCTAACGATGGATTTAATATACTTGTATAGATAAGTAAAAAACATGGATGGTACAGTTTAATAAATTAATAGTAACATAATTAGATAGATGGTTGGTAGGATAAATAGATTGTAGAATACGCGGATAGTAGAACACGTGAATAATAAGACACGCGAATATACGGATAGATAAATAGAATGATGTTCAAATGTACAGTAAAACACATGATTAGTAGAATAGATAGATGGTAGAATATGTAACTGAAATAATATAATTGTACAATAATTGGATAGATAAATAGATAGATAAGAATGGTAATGCACTAAGTATTAAGCAAGCAACTTTTACATCATTTGAGCTCATAGTCCAAATATGTAGGAGTTTTGAAAGTTATTACTATACTGAACTCATATCCAAGAGTTAAATCATTAATGAAATGAGATAAAAATTGAACTATTAACTATTTAATGAACCACAAATACTAGAAGAAAGAACAATGCTCATTCACTATACACGCAGACTCGTTGTCTCGGATTCTAATTTCATTATATAATACATGTATAAATACTATAAAAGACGATGTCTTTGTCTTCAAATTCCTATATTTCTCGTATCTATAAATTTGTATCTCATATCAAAATCATGAAAAATGTTGAATGAATAATTGTGTTGTACGCTGAGTTGAACAGATCTGAATGACGATGATTTAAAATAGAATAGAACAGTGATGATAATGACGAAGCTCAAAGTTCGATACAAATGATGTTGATGACTTTTTTCATCCATTGTCTTCGTCAGCATCATCATCATCATCATCATCATCATCGTCATGACAACAGTCATTGGTCAATGGCAATGTTTTATTTATACTGAGGTGAGGTAGTAGATAAAAGATACATCAAAATTCACCTCTAAAAATGCACACCATATTCTGTGTGTAGTTGAGTGTAGGCGGACGCATTCAGTTTTTGGATTTTGATTTCCAATTTATTTATTTTGTCTTAAAGATATTTCACGATGTTTCGTTTTTGTTTCTGTGTTTTTATCAATTTGTTCTTATTCTGTTCGCACACTCACGGGAATGTTTGCCAAACGTCGTCGGCGGAAGTCACCAACACAAAATAATGAGAAGAGAAACGAATAAATTCAAGATATACATCAATATCATCACGCCCACACTGAACCCTAAGCGCGTGCTCACTTAAGATCTGTGAACGTGATTTTAATGATATAAGAAATAGATACAATATATTGTACTTGTATCTATGTAGATTTAGTTTTTAACTAATTTCAACACCTGTAAATATTGTATGGTTGCTTTTGATTTTGACTACGATTTCGGATTATTTCATTTTCCATTCATTTTCATTATAACTAAAAAGATACAAATTGTATCTATGTACAATAGTATACTTAGTTTCTATGGAAATCATATAGTATGTAGCCCGCATCATTTTACGTTGCATCGTAACGCAATGGGAAATTTAAACACCTACGACACTCGAATGTTCATTTATTAATTTTTTTTCTTTTCTCTTTATTTTTTGATATAACCAATCTTTGATCAAAATCAACCTACTCAAAATTCAGTTTCTATAGCTAAAAATCAGGTGATTGCATTAACAAAGAAGCAAAGAAAACGAAAAACTTGTTGTGGAACTGTGAACTTTATGTGGGCGCCCTTGGATTATGTTTCTTCAGGTGGGTTAAATAATCCGACAGACCATTCTATCTACACTTATATATATCTCAAAGTATTTAAATCATTTATTATCTATGTATTTAAATATGAAAATTGATCGATCTATCGATTGATTAGTTGAGAACATTTCTGCTTTCCATACAGAAGTATGTACTATGGTTTTGCCTATACCTAATAGGTTGACATATACAATACAATACAATACATACTTACTTATAGTGTTCAGAAATTAAATATTACTAAATATATACAATGCAGGGTATCCCAAAGGTCAATGAGATCCTTTGGAGCGCTGTTAGACTAGCTCATAACTAGCCAGAATAACTAAATGTGACCTCAGTAAAAATTTCTTAGTTTTCGAGAAAATGGCACTTTTAATATTTTCGTTAGTTTTTGAGTGCCACATCTACAAAAATTGGTATTCTAAGATTCTAATTTTTAAACACAATAATATTGTAGAACAACGTTGCTATTGATAACCATCCAAGAAAATGTAGTAGTTTCTATAATCTTTGAAACAAAAAATATCATTTCTCCCTGATTCATGAGCTAAACTTATTTTATTGATAACAAAATTCGACTTTTAATGCTATAAAAAATTCGTACCAAATGGGGGGTTTGTACCTATATCAGATCCTCCACGCCCATCTTCCGATTTGACTGATTCCAACAAATGTACAGCGCCTATATCAGAAACTTAAAAACTTTTTTCTAATAAGAAACCAAACTATAATGGAGGGTTTGTATGGGAAGTACCACACCTAGTAGTCCAATCAAATTGATGTTTGGACACTATAAGTTTCTATTTCATTTTCATCAACTGTGTAAATTTCAAGATCCTAGGTTTACTGGATCGTATAGCTCCTGAGGGTTATGGGTTTATAAGTCTCTTGTATGAGGAACCATTGAAATTTTTAACTTTATCTCTGCTTAGTATTTTTGGATGTAGCCGTGATAGAACTACATATTCTGTGAATACTTTCTACCTATTCCCGAGGACGGACGGATGTTAGTAATAAGGTTCCGTTTAGTACCCTTTGGGTACGGAACCCAAAAAATAATATCATATTTGCCATGCATTAATTACAAAAAAAATAATTTTTTTTGGGCGTCCGCATCTGCCTTCAGGTCCTTGTTGCCCAGTATTGTGTATGTAATGTTATACAATATAATCCTTAAATTATATATCTTATAAAACACATTCCTATCGATTATAATTGCAGTTGCAGTTGGTTAAATCTGGCAAATATGACATAAATTAAGAAGAATTTTATTACGAAATTCATTGATTTTAGTCATAGGCATTAGAATGCAATAAAAATTAAAACTTTGGCCTTATTTTGACCTCTCGGATGTTTTGTAATAAATCAATGCTTCGTCTACGGTGCTGAAATTCTTCTGGTCCCATGAACTCTTCTAAAAAGAAGAAGTCCATCACCAGTCCGTATTCAAATACATTTTGTCCATTATTCACAAAAGTTGTTCAACTTATCTAAATGGTTGCCATTCGAACACTAGCCAGTCAAATAATTTGATATTTACCAAGGTGTCATTTAATAGATCTGATGATGTGATAATGTGTTAAGATGGTAAGCGTAACCTGTTTTAGCAACGCTACGTGTTTTCATATTGTATGTGTATATGGATATTTGTTCATCCAAGAATAAACATATTATAAAGCAACATCCTCATCTTTCTGTCTGAAAGCGATAAACTCAAAGAGTATCGAACGTATTTTTATACGGTTTTTACCAGTTGCCGGAGAGATTCATGAGAAAGGTTATAGGTATATAATTCATTAAGATTTTGTCCAAAAATTAACAAAATATCATGATGATTGTTGAAAATGCCAGAAAAAATAATGCCGAACTGTGTTAACCACAGTCGATAATGTAGAAGACAACAGAAAGCAGTGTTGCAGATAATTCATAATCGGGAATTACGTCGGCGGACATACAGTGCATTCAGCACTCAAACTTCCGTTGAATTTAAACAACAGCAAAGAACCTGATTTGGCCGGAGTCTTTAAAAAAACGCTGGAGTCCCTAAGAGAGAGAGTAGCAATGCACGCCGGGAATCGCTGGCTTGTATATACAATATATTGGAACTCTGATTAAATTTCTACTTTGTATCTTCTATGCCAAAAACAAAATGAAAATTTTAGAAAAATATAACAGAAAATCATAGACCGACGTCTCTTCGCATACATGACTAATAATCATTTATCTCAAAAAAAAAAAAAAAATAATAATAATAATAATAAAAAATCCTGTAGAATTAAAGAATCTTATAAAATATTTTAAATTATGTATTGTATTTTGAGTTTGTTAAGTCGTCGTCATCATCATCTTAGATTATGTACTTCCTATGTAGTAAGTAGGCTTATCTGCTTGTGGAAAAAAATTGAAATCTTTTAATGCATTAGAAGCAATTCAAATTGCTTCATGCACTAAATTATACTTAAACCATAAATCAATCAATAAAAAAAGTACACACTCCAACATGAACTGGAACAATCGAAAAGCACACGCGCGTATTCTAGGACTACTTAAACAAAGAATGAAATTGGAAAACAAAACACTAAAGGCAGTCAGTCTTTCGACTTCAGGGAGTTGTGGGTGTGGGGGAATCTACTTGAAAAACATAATTCACGCATAATTCAACATAAGTTCCTTCAAGTTCTTCAATAAACCGAAACGAAACACTCATCGAAATTTACGGATAGAAAAGAGAAATAAACGAAAGAAAACGAAGAAAAAACAAACAAACAGAAGTATAGTAAACGACTTCGACCACTGAGCCCAAAAATGAATATGAAAACGAGAACGAACGAAACGAAATTAAATGAACTCAAGTAAACTGAACTGTATTACAAAAGAGCGAGAACAATCACGAAAACACGTTGACAAGAAACTCCCGACCACACCGACCGGCACCCAGTTTTACAAAGTTTTTTTAAGCGAGTTCTTTTCTCTGAGTCCATGAAAATCGAAAGCATTCAACTTAACTCAATAAAATAATGTGGCGTCACACCGCAGCACACACCACTGTAGTAAAGAGAAATCACCATAAAGCACAGCAAGATTCAAGGCAGACAACGATCTTCAGGCATTCAGGGAGGCAATGTGCCATGTCAATATTATTATTATTATTTATTTGGGTTGTTGGTTGTTGTGTTAGCTAGCATTGGTGAAGGGTGAGTGAGTGAGTGAGAGTTGCTGTTTCTCTGACATTCAGAGAGACATTCACAGTCATCAACCAGACCACTTGCGCGCTAACGTTCGCTTAATTTTATTGCCCAATTTTCAACTTTGATTGCCACACAATCACAAAAAAAAAAAAAAAAAAAAAAATCAACTACAACATCAACACTAAATACCAAACAAAAAATTAATGGTGATGGTGCTGATGTCGCAGACGCCCCTTACGCGTTTCGACCTGCCTTCCAGTCCTTCTTGGGTGTCTCCTTCATGATGACATACGCCAGCACTTTCACGCTTATTGACATTTACCATATTCACCGCTCAACATTCACAATTTATTTACCATTTTTTTTTTAACATTTCTTTTCATATTTCCTTAAAATATGAGAAAATGAGTGTGAGGAAAATGGTCCCCACACAAGGTAATCAATTTTTTATTATAGCAAAAATTGAATAAAATTTTATTTTGTTTTAGTATGCATTCTTCAATATTATTGTTTTTCAGATTTCTCAAAATTCTTCTTGGACATTTATTTTAAAACACGGAGGTCGACCTAAAGATCTTTTAAAAGGTTTCCTCTTTTTTTTTCAAGAATTCTGTGTGACAAGGTATGTAAAAAATTTCGCCCTGAATGTTAGCTTGTTCGTCGGTCTCATCCTCTAACCTCTTAGACAAATATTTTAGTAGGTAAAGTCATCCATCGTCTGCAGTTTTTATGTATTTCTTATCGCGAGTCTTTGGCGAACATAACAGAAAAAAAAAATAAACATATTAAACTCATTTTGACCTCATTACGAGGAAAACACAACACCAAAATCATTAGACCGAGACATAATGGTGATGATGGTGGTGGTAGTGAACTAAACTTAGAGAGGTAGATAGATAGATAGATACATACTTGTATACAACATGTTTGTTGCCTTCTTAAAATGTTGCCATTGCTGTTTTAATAGACAATTTTGCATAGATTACTTTTTCATGGAACTTAACATGGATGTTTGCGATATATGCGAGAGGCAGACTTATTGGTAAAAGACTAAGGCCTGACTGCAGCCAATAGATACATATTTTTCTTGTTACGTTTCTTTTCGAAGTGATTTTTATTGTATTCGCAACCATCTCAATCTGTGAGGCCACCTTATTTTTGTAAATGAGAGCGTCAATTAAATACTTACATTCATGAACTATTTTATAAATGCATACTCGAACTTTAGATTAACATTGTTATGAAAGTCGATCCAAATTAATGAGATATCGATATAAAACATTCTTGTCAGATTCAATCAATAATTAAATGTATTGTATATGTAATACTTTTATTTAAAATAAAATCAGTTTAGTATAAGAACTATAATAACATTAGGCTCAACTTACTATAGTAACTCATCGATAGCATGGACCTCATAGTTTTTTAAACTATTGTACATACAATACTTGTGTAAAGAAGTTTGTCAGCCAAGTTTAAATATTTTCCTTTTGCTTATACAATATGTCATGTTTCAATGTTAACTTTTATTCCAATGTTATGTTCAGATATTATACGAGAGGAGATCAATAAGAACATACCATTGTTTGAAGACAGATAGCGTTGCTGAGAGAAGTTGGCATTACCATCCTGTAATGCCATCTGTCACTTGACACTAACTAAATTTCAGACCGATTCATTGGTTAAATTTTATTCGGCAGTCAGTTGTATGACACGTATTTCGTCAATGTCGAAACAGTGTTTGGACCTCTTTAAGAGAAATTAGAAAGAGTTTTTGCATAAAGTCCTCACCGTTTGTAAAACCTGAATCCACTATTATAAGCCAGAAACCAAGAGACAGTCAAAACAATGTTTTTTTTTTTTTTTTCCGGGGAAATCTGCTCCGAAGAAAGCAAAGTCGGTCTTATCAGCCGAAAGGGTATGGCCACCATTTTTTTGTTTTTTGAAACTCCAAGAGAATAATTCTGATAGACTTTTTGGAAAAAAGGAGGAACGAACCCAGGGCCGTACTACTGAGAATTATTGGACCGATTCGATACAAATTTAAATATAACGTGGCCCCATTTGGCTAAGAAAAAGTGCTGTTTCACCACGATAATTTAGCAGCACATTCATTCAAAATTATTGCAGCCAAATTGTGTTAACTGCGCTACTAATTGCCGCCACGTCCACCGTACTCGCCTCGGCTGCCTGTAACTTGTTTCTGTCCCCCAATAAGGCAAATCAAATGTTTTGATTTGATTTTTGACACAGATGATTTGATTGATTGAGTTTTATATGCAAAATTTGATCTACCAATTTCTGTGCCACACACACATCCAAAAGATCCAAAAGTATCCTATGTTCAAGGCTGTAACCAACCAACCAAATACTCAAAATTTCTTTGCAATCAGATGAAAGGTATGGTCGCGCATAAGACTCGAACAAACAAATCAATATTCATTTTTATAAAAGTGTATTAAATGTTTGCCATACAGGTGTGTAACCATTTTTTGTAGATTATGAGGCCTCAATTGTCGCATACATGCCTTTGAGACTTAAAGTTTGCTGACCGCGGAGACAAATCCAAGTAATAGGTCGCTGAACTTTAAAGCATCAACGAATGTGATAAGTACGTTCAACATTTATGTTAGAATTGCCACCTTCATCATGAATGAAGGGAAATTCAAGTAAGATTTCTCAACCAATTTATGGAAAACAGTGCAGAGCGTCGAATTTTCATTGAAAGCGAGGAAAAATGAGTTGTAACTGTTATTGTTTTTGTTTTTGATTTTGTTTTGTTCTATTATGAACAGCGATTAATTTACCCAAGTACTGGGGATTGATTTTGATTTCCTGTTTTGTGCTTTGTTTCTTTTTTTTCTCATTTAACTTGTTACAAGTCACGTACATTGAACTTAAGATGAATGCAAAAGCCAACAAAACATTATACGAAACCAAACCAAACCAAACTAACCGACAACTGACCTAACAGATAAATAAAGATGCAAATGCATAAAGCCTATTGGTTGCTTTTATTTTGTCTACTATGCGGTTGTTGTTGTTGTTGTTGTTGTTGTTGTTGTGTTTAACCAGTCCAGCCAAGCCCGCCTGCCAATATTCCTTGCCTACCTTGTCTTGCCTGGTTGTCTTCTCTCATATCTTCTCTTTGTTCGAGCACCTGTTCAATTTTGTGCTTTGAATATGTTTCTTTCTTCCTGCTTTGTCTTCTCTTTTCTTAGACCTAAAACAAAAAAAAAAAAAAAACAGAAACAACAAGAAAACTAAAGGGTTTTGTCTTCTGGTACATGGAGGCATCCATTTTTTTATTCGATTGTAATCAGATACTAATCAGAATTTAGACCAACCTTAGTATTGTGGGTAAAAATTTTGATTTTTCTTCTTTTCTTCTGTATGCTTTGCAATGACACCATTCAAAGTGATTTATTATTTATAAAAGCAATCAAGAACTTTTGGAAGAAATAATCTTCTTTCAAAGGTGATCATCAGAAACTAAGTACATCATCATTATTATCATATTAGAGTTTTGAAATTCCTTCATTATTCAATTTCTTGATGTTTCATAATTGATTGATCCAATAAACAATCAATAAATTTTATACTTTGTCGTTCTCATTTACATATTGTGTTTTTTCTTTCATTAATTTCTTTCTCTTTATTTTCATCTTCTTTTTTTTTTTTGTATTATTTTTCTTTGTTTATAAAACATTCTATTAATATCGTTAGATACATATTGTAGTACAAAACAATTTTTTTAAATTTTTTGTCTAATCATTAAATGATTTACTTGTAAGAGAATGCGGAACAAAAACCATAAAAATCAATCCAGTTATTTTGATTAAAATCTTCCACTTATTAAAAGACCAATTTACCTACTTTCAATGATGATGCCGAATTAATGGATTCGGGCAAAACCAATTTGAGAAATGTAAAAATTTTATAATATTTCGCCTTAAGCTGTTTAAGAGTTCGATTATCTACGAGTATGAAAAAGAATTTGCATAAAAATACAAAAATATTATAACTAACAAACGCAACAACAAAAATAGTTAAAGAAGTAAAAAATTGTTAAATAAAAAGCAGCAAGGAAGGAAGGAAAAGCAGAAGAGATGATATGATGATGATGAATATAATGAATAAAATGTAATTTTCTTATAAAAACAAAAAAAACAAAAAAAAAAAATTAATCGACTTCAAATAAGCGTAACCCAACCAATTTCGTAAGTGAGTACGAGGTGTGACTATAAAGTGTCGGCCAATTTTTTCATGAAAGTTGGCAGCTTTTTGGTATTTTCCTCTTTTTTTTTTATGAAATTTTAAATTGTGAAATTTTGTTCAAATTTTTATAAAATAAACAGCAGGAATGAAAAGGGGAATTGCAAAAACTATTTGCATACACTACAAATTGTTCTGAATCATGTATTTTCTGGAAATAACTAGTGTGAATTGAAATGATCTGTCTAAACGCCAAAATGTATCGTCGTGATTCAGTCCCGTGTAAATTCATATGTGTTATAGATATGCTATTATCCCCTTCTTCCCTACAACAACGCACTATATGATTATCACATAATGGCCTTTTTTTCGCTCCCTCGTTTTTACGGGTACCGGACCCAAAGGGTACCAAAGGGAACCCTATTGCAGAGACTTCGTTGTCCGTCCGTCCATCCACCTTCGGGTCATATCTCATGAACCGTAATAGCTAGAGAGTTGAAATTTGCACAGAATGTGTAGTTCTATTCGGGTATCAGCAACAAGTACTAAAAAGTAAAATATTTTTAAAAACTTAAAGGGGTCCCCATACAAGAAACATTTTGGTTTGTGTGGCAGCTACACTATCCATTGTTTCCACGATCTCGAAATTTGTACAGTTAGTGGCAATACGTTCGAAACTTACATTGTCGAAATTTTAGTTTGATCGGACCACTAGGGAAGGTACCTCCCATACAAACCCCTATTAAAATGCAGGTTCTTATTAGAAAAACTTTGTTTTTTGGTCTATCGAACTGAAATTTAGACACTGGAATCAGCCAAATCGGATCACTAGGGGGAGTACCTCCCATACAAACCCCAATCTGGTACGGAACCCTCCGTGTACGAGTCTGGCTCTCACTTGGCCCATTTTATTTTGTTTTATTATAATTAATTGATACATAAATTAAATAAAACTAGAAAGAAGGTCACCTTCGACTATGCCGAAGATGAAATACTCTTCACGGGACTTGTAAGGGAGGTACCCTCCTTAGTGGTCCGATTCGGCTTGTTCCGACAAATTTCCTGCTCCTGTCTTGGTTTTTGTTTGGTAGGACCGAAAAGAAAAAAAAAATGTTCTAATAAGAACGAGAATTCAAATGGGTGGTTTGTATAGGAGGTACCCACCCTAGGAGTCCGATTCGGCTGGTTCGACAAAAAACAAAAAAGTTTTTCTAATAAGAACATAATATCAAATGGGTGGTTTGTTTGGGAGGTACCCACCCTAGTGGTCTGATTTGGGTGGTTCCGACAAATGTACTGCTTATGGTAAAAGGAAAGGGTCGTGCAAAATTTCAACTCTCTAGCTCAAAAACTGAGGGACTAGTTTGCATACATACAGACGGACAGATGGACATAGCTAATCAATTCGTCTAATCGAGCTGACCAAGAATATATATACTTTATGTGGTTTTTTTTTTTGTCTCCGGTTTTTTATTTTTTTTACAATTAAAATATATTGATTTGATGTTACAAAAAAACCTACGGAAATGAATTTGTTATCCGTTGATATTTATAATTTCTAAATTATCAGGTCTTTTAATTTCCATACATACATAAAGAGTTAAGAGCCATAAATTTCTTAATCTTGAAAAATATTAACAATGCTGTGGGACTTAACTCTTTAGTTTATGAATTTTGGTGTACTTGTCTAACAATTTTGGAGTACTTCTTGGGCCAGCTGGTGTATAAAAGTCCGACCAACGATACCTGGTGTCCAGTATAGTGCGATACGGTTTGAATAGCATTTCGTTTTTGATTTCCTTCCAGACGTCTCCTGTTGTATGCAATTCCGTTTGGAACTGTTTGACGTGTTTGGTGAGAAAATTCTTCACAAGCAGACGCGGGGCACGTTGGCGTACTCCAACAGGGTGATTTTCATAATGATTATCGGGTATATGTTGCGTCGTCACTCCGTAAGGTTTTTCAATTAGATGCAATGATCTTGTAATTAAACCCAAGTTTTTCCGCAATGGCCTCAAAGAAGTACACATATTGATTATGAAATAAAAATGATCTGGACGTAAAATTTCTTCTATAATTTTGAATTTATTGTTTTTATGAGACAGTTTCCTCAAATTTTATTAAATCTTTTCATTTTACATAAATAAATTTTTGACAATAAAATTCAAAATTTCATTTTTGAAAAAATAAAATAGAAGAAAAATAAAAAAAAATAAGGTAGTTAAAAAATTCTGATAATACAAAAAAGCTTTTCTAATAAGAACATTAATTTGAATCTGGGTTTGTATGGGAAGTACCCCTCCTAGTGGTCCGATTCGGCTGGTTCAGATCTCTAGTTTAAAAAGTCAGGGACTGGTTTGTATACATAGGGACCGATACACAAGTTGCACCAAGGCATCATTGAACACCTTTGAAAAAACAAAAAAGAACAATCGATTTTTATTTATGAGGTTTTTTTCTTTAATTTGTTCTTTGAGAATTTATTTGGACTAGTAGCCGCCTTTATTGGCCACACCAAAATGTGCCCTGCTTGTTGGAGTACACTTTGCTTTCTAAGTAACCCCACAAGAAGAAAGTCCGAAAAGGTCAAATCTGGAGATCGGGGTGGCTAGTCAATGTCGCCTATTTTTGAAATCAGATGTCCAAAGAATTTTCGTTGCAGAATCTGAATTGTTTGATTTGTAGTATGGCATGGCGCACCGTCTTTTTGAAGTAACCAATAACCATCAAGACCTTTTTTCACCGATATCGATTTCCATCGACTATTTCTTTTTCTTTGAAAAAATATGGCTCAATGATGGCTTTGGCGCAAACGCTGTCCTAAATAGTGACTTTTTGGTCATACAATGGCGTTTCATGGATATCGTGTGGAGATTCCGTTCCTAAAATTCGGCAATTTTGTTTATTATTTGCACCTAGAGAGTGTGAAATGAGCTTCGTCTGAAATCAAAATCGGGTATAGTGTCATTCATTCGAGTGGCGGTTTTGTCCTATTCCACGGTCTGTTGGCAACATTAAATGTGTTAACTGCACTTTATTGCAAAATGGTTGCACTGACACCAAAATGGTGAGCGAGGTGACGATACGATGCTTTCGGATTCTGGGCAACGCTCTCTGTGACCGCTTCAAATATTTAATTGGAACGTCTTGAACGGCATATTTATACTAAAATATATGTAGAGCATTAATGTCGGTTTACTGAGAAACTTGCATTCCCTTTTGTACATATTTTGTGTATATTTATTTTCATTTAAAATCAATTTGTTTTGTATGAATGAATATCTTCAAAAACTCATTAATATATGAAATATTTGTCCAATTGGTTCAACTTTTCGATTAGTTTTGTAAACTTTCAAGAAAAATTGAATAAGCAATAATCATGTTCATGCCGATATGGAAAACTTAAGGAAATAATTTGTTTCTATATATTTCTTTTATTTATGGTTTTCCAAAAAATTTTGTCAAAGTAGTTAAACGAAGTCTTCATTTATACAATATTTGTAACCCAGTAGTAGTTTAATCAACATTGAATGTTTCTATTTGTTCCTTCATACAAACCACTCATTTGAATACTGAGTATTTGATCTTCTTGATAGTCGAAGATAACTTTCTTACTAGTTCTTTTATAGAACCATTTAACTCATCACTTTTTAAGCACACCTCGTACATAGATTTACGAAAAAGCAACAATAAATTTGTTAAAAAAGCAAAAACATATTTTTATTACAGTATTTTTCTTCAATTATTTTTTAAGGTTTTTTTCCTTTTGCTCTTTTGTGGTTGTTTTGTGGTCTTTCATTTTTTTATTATTATTAATTTTTATTTTTATATATTGCGTTTTTGACTTGTTGAATCATTGACAACAACAACACCAACAATATCAGCTTGGCAACATCATTTGCTGCCAACAGCTGCGTCGCTTAAGCAAATAGATATCAACTATATATGCATATATGTACTTATAAATATATTATATTTATTTACATCCAAAAAGACTCAATGACTCCTCCATTCAATCCAATATAAGGATATGTTGCAATATAAGTCAGAGGCAAACAAATACAAAACGAAATATGTATTAATAAAGTGCCAACCGAACAAAAAAAGATAGTAGAAAACGGAATCACTTCAAACAGAGGTTCTCTTCAAAGTAATTTTTTTTTAAGTGAAACAGTTTTAGCGATGTGAAGTTCAAAAAAGTGAAACGAAAATCAAAATAAATGAGGACGCGTGAGTGACGTAAGAGTAGAGTGAGAATTTGGGAGTTAAAGCGAAATGCAATGACAACAACAACATCAAAGTAACAAAAGTAACATTAGCACAGCAGCTGCTGTCAAATATTGTGCAATATATGAACGAATAATCGTTTATTTTTATACCCTCCACAGTTTTATGTGAATAAATGGGTATTTTTATCATGTAGATTGTTGAATATAAAATGAAATTTTATAATCTAATAAGTGAAGTGCACAGTATTGTTTGACATATTAAGATGAAATTTAAAACAGAGTCATCTTCTTGACATTCTAAGCAGTAACAAATAATAATAATAAATAAAAGGTGTACGCAACCTTTATAAGTTACAAATCAGGGCACCTCACATTCTGTGAACTTAACTTGATAATTTAATCTATAGAAGGGTTATACAGACTTAAGAGTTCTCAGACTACATAGAGTTCTCATGGATCATGGACTTCTTTACGTCTTACTAGTTTATTCAAGATAACAGTACCGGACGACCGAGCTTTGCTTGATGTTTGAAATTTACATGCTTGGGGAATATGGTTCAGATACTTATAGTGTCCCAATTTTAGCTTAATAATTCAAAAAACAATAAAATGTTTCTCATACGAACATGAATTTGAATCTGATGATAGACGACTATTTTCTTGTTTTCTGCAATCATTCAAAAGTTGTTTGATTGATAGATTGTTACTGCATAATGGAAAGAGTGGACCAAGGGAAAACTACATATGTATTTATTTTACATAGTAAAGACATTTTCCATAAATTTTGAATTTTATACAATAATAAATAAAATGATTTTGGCTAAGTAATCTATATTGTGAATGCTCTCTAATTTTCACTAAAAAGGGAAGTACGAGCACATACTATACTATACTATACTATACTAAATAATATAACGTATGAACGCATCTTGTTATGAAAGCATAAACTATTTATTTATTTATTAATTAACAATATTAAAATTAAGTAAACTTAAAACTAGTTAGGGGGGCTGGGTAGCGCTGGATGGTAGGGCCTAAGGCTAGCATAGACTAGTTATTGATCTCATACAATAGATTGTTATCGGATTGAGTGATATAAAGAGAGAAGCTTAAGTAAGAGAGAGAATAGTTTGTAATATTTGTGCATACTCTCTTGAAGACATACGAAGTAGGTGAGCGTATTAGTACTTATAAAACGTAAATGTTACATATTTATCATGGCAAGTTTTCCTATGGTAAATGGCCAGGGTCCTAAGCAAAAGGGGGTCCCAAACAGAAATCAAAATCTTCATCAGATTTTCTGTTTCAAAATTTTATAGGCATATCGGAACATGATATTTATTAAGTCGATGTTATAGGCTTGGAAATCTAGTTTTCTCCCCCTACAAGTTAAAAGGCGCCACTGATAATCACATTTCGTCATTAAAATAAAGTGCATCGCATTTAATTGCATATAGTAATATTTGATTGTCTTGCCCAGCTGCGTACCTACCTCTGTCGCTAGTTGTTGTCAAATTCAAAATTCTCCGATTACTGGATGAGATAGTTTCCTTACAAATCGGAGAATTTCTAAATCACTTCATATACAAAATGTGTAAGTTGCGGGGGATATGTAAAATTCAGCGAACCGAAGTCAATGATTTCTCCCATCTCCCAACATGAAGTAAATAGGGCCATTACAAAAAGAAACGAGGTTTAATGGAATTTGATGAATAGATCTGTAAAATCCTCAAGATCCGCTACTGAAATAATATAAATACATTGTTTATTTGTTTGTTTGTTTATTCGTTGAATGACTTTGACAACCCACTTTACGCTCCAGCAACATTTGGTATTGGGTTGGTTGGAATTTTAGTTGGTTTGAATTTTGGTGCCGATGTTGATGTTGGAGTTGTATGATTATAAGTATCTGTGTATCTGTGTGAGGTATCTGCTTGTGTAAAAGTTGTTTAGCAAGTTAACTTTTGTATTGACTCATTCTGTGTTTTTGTTGTTACTGTTGTTGGTTTTATTTATTATTGTAATGCATTTTTATGTGGCCTCTGTTGTTGTTATTGTGGTTATTATTGTTTTCATTCATATTTTATATGCTCATATCTTGTAGATCCACACAAATACATATGCGTACACACACACACTGAATAAAAACTTGAACGAAGCAGTTCAAATAATTCGAAATTTTATCCTCTACCTATAAAATTCTTATGTTTCTAAAATTTTACTCACATTCATTTTCTTATACGAGACCAAGTCACGTTCGTTCCAACGTTCTTTCGTTCTTTGAGTACACGAACTTTGCACCTTTTATTTTGGTCTACTACCAGAATTTTTTTCTTTTTGCAAGGAGTTCAAAGTTGCAACTTCAACTTTGCCCTTAGCATGGTTTGTTGTTTTTGCCATTGCCATTTGGCACTTGACATTCACAGCAACATTGGTTTCGTAACTGCATTTTTTTTTTTGTTTTTTTTTTGTTTTTGGTAGACCAAAGAGTCCGCATTCCTGACTCACAACACCCATAGAGTCGTCTTCACTACTTACTTGGGCATACGTGGCACGTTCGCCAATTTTTCCTTAAGTTTGCTGAAATATTTATAAGTACGATTATGTACATATTTATCGTAGGTCTGCCTGTACTATAGTTCGTATGGCATTTTGGAAATGGAAACGGGTTTGAATTTCAATAATCTTTTGTGTTTTTAAAAATCTTTTTTCTGAATTTGTTAAAAAAAATCCACTTGGAGAAGGGCATGACCTTCACATATTTGATTCCAATTTTTGATTTTTTATAACCAAATCTCCATTTGACGGACCACCCCAATATTTTGTTGACTTTTTGTGGTAGTTTTTCAATTAGAAAATAAAAATTAAATAAATAAAAAAAAACAAATATTGTTGTTGTTGTTGTTGTTGTTGTTTAAATTGTTAGCGCTATTATTACTGTTAGTGTTGGGGTCATTTATACCATTTACCGTCCGTACGCGTGTGTGACACGTGTCCGGCATGTTGCATGTTATGCAGACTTATTGAGATTACGTTGAGGGTTTTATATATAAGTATATACTTATTTGCCGTGACTTTTACACATGAAAAGATATGAAAATTTTAATGGTTATAGAAAATGTTTGTAAGCAATTAGAGTACCAGTTCCAGTCACATACGAGTTTATGAACTTTTATCATCAGTATGTTCGTCAACTTGTTCTCAGATAAAAAGATTATTTCGCTCAAAATGGCTTAATAGTAAGTACCTTCAATATTTGTATTTCAATTTCAGGTTTCGGTAAAAGTATTATAATAGAATAAATTCTCTTTTTATCCTATTCCATGACAAAGAAGTTAGCTTTCAGTCCATCAACCCTGCTCCAGGTTTGGCTTGTTAACAACTAAATATATGAACAACTTGACCAAAATATCATTAGCATAGTTCAAAAAAGGAAAGTGCTATTCCGAAATTTTCGTAGTCTTCACGCACCCCTAGAAAATGTTTTTGCCCACGCTACTGTGATTAAGCATACAGAGTCAGTACACAAAAGCATTTCAGCAATATTTGTATGAGAGCTTTACGATACAGTAATCGTAGCGTCTTGAAAATTACACTATTGGTGAATATGAGTCAGACACTAATACTATCCAAATTTTAGCTCGATAACACAAAAAACAAAAAAGTTTTTCTAATAGAAACATAAATTTCAAATAGGTTTGTATGGGAGTAAATCTAGGGTCTTGAAATTTACATGATTGGTGGACATTGGTTCCCCCTAATTCTTTCCAAATTTCAGTTCGATAATACATTTTTTTTTTTTTTCACTTTTATTAAAACATTAAACAACCCGAAGGTTTTCAAATATTGGTATTGGTCTTTTAGGAAAGTCACATGTGCTTAAAGCAAAATGATACCTTACGTATATATTTACAAACTCCTTTTGAGGTAATCGTTGGGATGCAGCCGTTTTAGCCGACGGGGAGCTCTGTTGTGAATTAGGGCCCTTGCCCTTGGGGTTGGGGTGATTTAGCAACCATTCATTGTAACGGCTGCTGAAAAAATTTATTTTCTCAATCACCGTTGACATCTTAAGGTTACAGTGTAATACGATGTTTCTAACATACCATGGTGCACCAGTTAAACGTCGAAAGGCTTTATTTTGAGTTGCTTGCAACTTTTTGATGATATATGCCGCAGTCCTCCATATTTGAATGCCGTATCGCCAAACTGGGGCCACAACTTGTTTATAGATAGTCTAGTCTATTTGTTGTTTAAATAAAGAAAAAAAAAAATACTTAACGCGGGCAATTTAAACGACAAATTCCGGGTACTTTATTGTCTTAATACGTTCTTCTCTGCGGTGTTTGAAAAGATACAACACATGGTTTTATTTAGAAATTTACCCATTTACTGCTCTGTGGAAATCTTGCTTTGGTCCCAATTGATTTGTTTGTTAAAATATTACGAATATTTGCTTCAAATTTCTCCTAGTTTTTTCTATTTCCTTTCCTTTTTTTTATTAAATGTTTGATTGCAGTACTGATAATGCTGGCAAAGCAACTTTTCATATTAGTCATCAGTTTACCTCATGTACTACTTAGAACACAATCTGGGTTCTCACGAGTTTTCTTAAATTGCGTGCGTGTGTTTATTTAACTAATAGGTCTTTCGCTTGTTTTCGGTGTTTTTTTTTTTTTTTTTAGTTACATTGGCAGTTGTGTTTGCCAGAACAGCTGATTGCATCTATTTATGCACTGCTACCCGTTTCGGTATCTTCACGAGTTTGCATAAACACCCGCAATCACCGCACGATATTGCTCTTTTTCCATTTTTGTAAAACTGACCGACACGCTCGCTTCCAAAGGCTATCAAAACAAAAGTAATGACGGGACTTGACTGAAACTTTGACAGTAGGCTACTAAAAGAATTTACTGCACGATGGTAACACTCTTTTGTAATAGCAGCGTCATCGGGCATTGAGGCTAAGTACTTGTTGATTGACACTCGTGTTATTATTGCAAATTTTTGGTAATTACGTTGGTAAGAACGCTAATATTTTATGCAATTTACTCAACTCAATCGTCGCACACTTTTACGCAAATGTTCAAATTTTTTTTATATAGACTAACTGTCACTTAGTTTATGCAGCAGTTGTTTATGCAGTTTATGCAATCTCGTGAGGACCCCAAATAATTTCTCAAATTCAATCCCAAACAGTTAATAATGAAAAAGTTTGCACAGAATTACATTTTCATTTGTTTTGTAACGCAAATTTCTCGTAATATTGTACAAGTATGTCGTATTACTTAACCAAGTGATTTTTCATTTAAAATAACAAATTTAAGCACAACTCGCTCCATAAAATAGTCGTCAACACTTTGCATATTTTTAAGCGAAATATGTTCCATGATTTTGTACATTGGATGGCATTTGTACATAAATATATACTATACAATAAATATTCATATGCCTATGTTTTGTATGAAGCTTATTCGTGTTTAGAATATTTTAAGTTGAAAACAATCTCATTTGAACAAAATAATGGAACTGAGCAATTCAATACAATTGCTTGTTACATTAAATGTGATGTGTCGTGTGTGTTTGGGTCTCTGTATTTACAACAATAACATCAAATAATAGCACCACAATACTAAGAGTATTCCATAAGCGTCTTTAACATATTATAATACTACATACTCGTCGTGCATGAGAGTGTTGGCATAGAAATGGCATAGAACTCTTGTCTATGCAGGCAATAGGCTTTTTCTCTGACATGCTTCTTTGATTATAATGCAAAGTGGAAAACCCAATTGTCAATTCGAGTAAAACAAACCATGTTGAAATCTTGTTAATTTTTTTTTTATTGTATATACGAGTATATTAGATTTTCGGTCCAATTTTATTCATTCTGTGTTTTCAAGGGCAACGAAAATGCGATAAGAAGAAAACATTTCATGTAGAAAACAAAACAAAAATTTAAATGGGACATTTTAAAAGCTTTGCGTCACATAATTTCATACAAAAATAATAATTCTTCAAGCGATCTCCTTCAACTATTTTTTAATCGGTTCAATAATTATATATGTCATGTTAAGGCTAATTAAATACATTTACAAAATCTCATTTTTATACTCTTCATGCACTGAATAGTATTATAGTAGTAGGTTTGTCATCAGAGAACCCATAACGTATATAATATATTCTGGATCATCTCGATGAGACGTGTTAATTGAGCCTTGTCCGTCTGTACTTCTGCCCGTTTGAATATCTGCCCTCAGTTTTTGAGCTACAGAACTGAAATTATACACGAAGTTTTTTGTTCAGCAGACGCTGCATATTTGTCGGAATCAGCCGAATCGGATCACTGGGACGGGTACTTTCCATACAAGCCTAGACTCACATTTGTTTTATGCATTATCGAACTGCAATTTGTATACTCATGTTCACCAGCTATTTAAATTTCAAGATCATAGGATTATTGGATCGTATAGGTCCCATATAAATATTGTTGAAATGCAGTATGAATACTGACTCTACCCTAAATTTAAGTCAAATCAATAATAATGTAATATTTCTGTATGTTCAATCACAAAAGGGAAAGAAAAAAATATGAATCGTGAAAAGTATAATAAGTAGCTTCGGCATAGCCAAAGATAACCTTCTTTTTTCTTGTTTTACATAAGTATTATGAATTTATACAGAATTTCTTTGTATTTTGGAGTCTTGGTATCTATCTAATTTATAGACATAATTGCAAAAGATATTTTGGTAATAATTATTATAGGCTTAAAACCTATCCTTTTATAGACATTGGATGGGTACTATATATCTGCCTGTAATGGGACTTTTATCAAATTTCAACTTAAAAACTGAAGAGTAAGTTTGCCTAGAAATATTCGTCGTACTGTACTTATTTCCTTGTATACGTTTTGGGGTCTCCGATGTATGGCATCAGAAACATTAAAAACGGAATAAAATATCTAAATGGTTATGGTTACATTTTTTAAGCAGGTTTAGAAATTTTATTGGTAATAAATATTTAGATAAAACAAAGGTTTAAAAGATATTAAATACGAGGGTCGGTAAAAAACATAAATTTTATATATTCGTTTTGTTGTTTTATTTTCCAACGTCATCTCTTCCTTTTATACCATTTTTGCAATACTGCAAATGTTGATTTTTTTAGGTAGTCAATCATATTGCGGTTTCGCCTGCTGATTTGATTATACACAAAAAATGAAAAATTTCGCGCACGTTGCAATAAGTTCAAAAGTAAAATTTGTGAGAAATACATGATTTCGAACAATTTGCGATGTATGCATATTTTAGTTTTTATTAAAATTTGAAATTAATTAACAACAACATCAGCTGTTTTCTGTATACGCGAAAAAAAAAGAAAGAAGAAAACAACAATTGTGAAACTTTGGCAGCACGGGCAGCACTTTTACAGACCGCATGATTAGTCTGACTACAGAAAGTTCTTGCAAAGTGACTTAAGCTGAGGAGTAGCAGCTTAAAAATCATATTTGTTTTTCAACAACAACACTTCACTTTCGTTATTTTCTCTGTTATAGTTGTTGTTGTTGTTGTTTTGAGCTGTTTGCAAAATAAAGTAGCTTATGGTCTACTGCGAAAACGTGATTATTTGGAGATCGTTTTTGTACTTAGCCTAAAGTTGCCCCGTTTCGTCCTCTGCCGATCTGGTAAATCAAACCCAATTACATAATTATTGGAACATTGGAATAGACCTGCGTTATAATTACCATTAATTGTTTGTTTTGGTAAGAGATAAGTATTCGATATAAATGAATGATTAGTGAAGTTGACTATTTTGACTATTCTTTAGTTTTGGGTGAAAAATAATTAATCCATATTCCATTTAAATCGTGATGAGAGAGCAATTGCAGCAATATCTCGCCGATAACTAAATACATAATGCAGTGTACAAATGAAATCATTCTGCTATGGGATATGCTTATGGCGGCCTTTATCACCTCGCAATCTTAATCCAAAATGCTTGTACAGATACGTTTGAATTCATTTGTCCAATATTGAATGTTTCTATTTAAATGGTTGTCATTAAAAACTAATTATGAAATTTAGTAAAACGCGGTATGTTTTTGTTAGATTGCTGTATTCAGTATGTACTTAGGTTAGCAACGTGTAATCGATCTTCGTAAAATTAATTTAAAATGTAGTGAACCATTAAAGAAGGCACGAACTTAATAATGAAGGTGCAAATTAATGAAAGAACGGAAAATCTGTTGAATTCCAGTTGGCGAGATATTTGTAGGCAAAACGTGACACGTCCATCATCATAAAATGGTGCATGAAATATAATATAAGAACAGTCAGAAACAACCACTTGGGTTCTTATCTAAAAACAAAAAGGCAGTGCGACAAACTTATACAATATTATTATAATCTTTTATTGTCGAAACTACTTCTATATTAATATTGTACGTTTTTTTCTTTATACATTATGTCTAAGATTTTTTTGTATAATTTATATGTACAATACATATTTTACTCTGGGGAGTCTGGAAGTCACTTTGACATCGTATATACAAACTCATATGGGTGTATACTTATGTTATATGTATGCCGATGATTAAACTGGCAACCCACGCATTTCAAGTTTTTCTTTGTTACATATTTCTACTTCTTTGGCAAAAGACCTTGAGATGCATAATTTTGTATTTATTTTAAGTAGATTTCATTTTGAAATATCAAGACATTTTCATATTAAAAAATTTGTGTAAAACAAAAACAAAAGATAAAATAAATAAGTAAAAATAAAAATGTATTGAGTGACATCATTTAGTAATATTTGTGATCATCACCGAGTCTCTCGCACTCACTAATCCAAAATTTCAAAATATCGTTGCTTTATGTCAATTGTTTCATGGACAAATTTCTATGCTAGAATTTAAAACAAAAGAAGTGGATTCGTTCTAAGTGTCTTCATTATTCATCTATACATATTATTGGGACTATGCATTAATTTTAAAGGTTGCACACAGATGGCGTTATTTACAACAGTATCGCATCTGGCAATACTGTAACTATATTCATGTCAAAGCCTCATCATTAGGCTTTGTTTACCAGTATCTGTCATTTCGCTGAAGTGTACACAACATAGTTTTTTTGTGCTCCGAGTATGTCAACTTTCGTGCCGTCAAAACGCAATTTGCGGGAAGCCTTGCTTTTTTGCTTCAATTTGAAGAAAAATACCACCCAAGCCCGTCAATTGCTGTTGGATGCCTACCCGAACCATACTCCATCGATTTCAATCTTTGAGTACTGGTTTCGACGCTTCAAAAGTGGTGTTTTTGATACCGAGGACAAGGAGCGACCTGGCCAGCCCAAAAGGTTCGAAGACGCAGAATTGGAGGCATTGCTGGACCAAGACCCGTGCCAAACGCAAGAAGAGCTCGCCGAAACGTTGGACGTTGACCAAGCAACCATTTCCAGACGTCTCAAAGCGATGGGAATGATCCAAAAGCAAGGTAATTGGGTGCCATACGAGTTGAAGCCGAGAGACGTCGAACGCCGATTTTTCACGTGCGAATTGCTGCTTGAACGACTTGGCCGGAAGGGTTTTTTGCATCGTACTGTGACTGGCGACGAAAAGTGGATCCATTACGATAACCCAAAGCGTAAAAAAACATATGTCAAGCCCGGCCAACCGGCGCCATCGACGTCCAAGCCGAATATTCATGGTTCGAAGCTCATGCTCTGTATTTGGTGGGATCAGAAGGGTGTGGTGTACTATGAGCTGCTCCAACCCAACGAAACCATCTCTGGGGAAGTCTACCGACGTCAATTGATGCGTTTGAGCCGAGCATTGCTTGAAAAACGGTCGGAAACTGTCGAAAGACACGACAAGGTTATTTTGCAGCATGACAACGCTCGGCCGCATGTTGCACAGGTCGTCAAAACATACCTTGGAACGCTCAACTGGGAAGTGCTACCCCACCCGCCGTACAGCCCAGACATTGCTCCTTCGGATTACCACTTGTTCCGGGAGATGCAGCGTAAGCTGGCTGGACACCACTTCTCTTCATATGAAGAGACCAAAAAATGGATCGATTCATTCATAGCCGCCCAGAAGCCGGAATTTTGGAGAAACGGAATCCGGAAATTGAAAGAAAGATGGGAAAAGGTTGTGGCTAGCGACGGACAGTACTTTGAATGATGTATCAATCCATTTTGAAATCGAAATAAAGCCCCATTTTTGGTGAAAAAACCTTTAAAATTAATGCATAGTCCTAATATAAGACGGCTACGTTTGTCTGTCTAAAATTCAAAAATTACCGAACGTATTTTCATACGGTTTTCGTCAATGATCGAAGTGAATCATGGTAGAGGTTATAGGTATATAATTCATTAAGGGTTCTTGTCGGGAAAAAGAAAGACGTGAATTGTGTTAATCATGTAACCAAGCAGTGTAGCTAATAATGCAGTGTGATGTGGGTTACACAGTTGACTGTTTTGATTTCGGTCGCATCATCGGGAATTGACTCAATACTACTCGATGACGGACATAACATATAGCGCAATCAGCACTCAAGCTTCCGTTGAATTTTATGAAATTTATGAAAATTATGAATTTATGACTTACATACAATATTTGAAATATCAATACACTGTGTTCTACAATAAATATAAGAAGTTTATGAATTTTGCAAACTATAATAAAAATTGTAGTATTTTATTGCAACTTAAAGAAGTAAGGATCTTGTGTGACAAAGTTACTTAATTGTAAAAATATTGGATGCAAAAACACTTTACCCTTAAGGTCTCTAGTTATACTTTAATATTATAAGTTTGTCATGAAGTTTGTGACGGAAAGAAGGAACCCCACAAAGTATATATTGTACTTATTGTATATACTTGATCACCTCGACGAGACGTTCGTCAATAAGTATGCAAGGTAATCTCTCAGCTTTTCAGCTAGAATGAAATTTATCTTGAAGTTTTCTTTTCACCAGACGCGTTACAATTGTCGGAATCAGCCGAATCGGACAACTAGGAGGGGTATCTCCTATACAAACTAAAATTCAAATTCATGTTCTTATCAGAAAAAACATTTTGGTTTTTATATTACCCGACCCATATTCACTAACCATGAAAATTTCAAGACCTCAGGATTACTGGATCGTATAGCTCCCTTACAAACCCAAATTCCAATTCATGTCCTTATTAGGATATCTTTTTTGTTATTTGTTTTGTCGAACTGAAATTAAATCCTATAAGTGTCTAACCTAACCATGGATAACTAGGTCGTATAGCTCGCATGCAAATATTTCGGTCTCAATATTGAAATGCTGTATATACTGGACTCTACCCTAAGCATAAGTCAAATCAATAATGTAATATTTCTATATGCTCAATTACAAGAGCGTTGGCAAATAGTTTTTGAGGGGTACGTGAAGAGTATAAGTAGTGATGGCAATGATTAATCGAAAAGTACGATTAATCGGTTGATTCGTTGAAAATTATGATTAAAGTTAACCGACCTTTTCAATTTGCGTGTTTATTAAGTTTTGTGCATAGCAGAAGTTAACCTTCTTTTAAATTTTTTTTTTTTTTTTTGTTTTTGTTTTTGTAAAGCTTTTGAAAATTTCCAACCATTGGAGCCCCTACATCCTCGCAAGTCAATAGGCAGTTGAATCATGAAAAACAAAAATGACTAGTTTTGGTCTTAGCAATTCTTGCACATTCTTTATCCTATCTGATTTTATTTGAATTGTCGGCAACAAAATACTCTTAATGTTGTATTGTGATATGACGTGTAAAATAGATTTGTGTCTTCATGGGATCGGATCATCATCTCGATCGGTACTTTAATTATTTGCATTTAATTCTTTATTTAAAAAATAAAAATAAAAAAAATAAAATTTTAACTTAACATCATGCTGTATAGTCTCATTAAATTTCCGGAATACTTAATGAGCTATAAAGTTTAGGATTCTTGATAAAAGTAGTTGGTAAGTTACGATAAATTGTGTAACTAAAAACTATTCTTCTATTATACACTTCACATTAGAATGAAATGTGTATGATTTTTCATTACTCACTTTGTACCGCACATCGGAGCTGCCATAAAAAATAGTTTTTTGTGATGATTATTATGGCGAGGGGAATTGAATTGAATTCGATTGAGATTGAGTCATACACAAAGGTTAGAAAAACAAGCAATTTTAAAAAAATATTCGAAATATTTGTTATCTTGTAAATAAAAGAATAAATTGCTTAAATCAAAGTGAGCATTATGATTTCTTAGATGATTTTTGGGACACAACCCCTCAATTGCACGCTGAATGTGCACCAATTTTATTGTAAGAAAAAGAAAGATTTTCAAAGATGCCCTTTGTATGGAAAGCATAGAAGTTTTGATTTTGCATGTATGATACACGTAGATATTTATACTTGTGTGTCGGAACGTTAACCTTTCCTCTTCAATCCATTAATTGAAAATCACAAATAACCTCACGAAATTTTCGGAATTCCAGATTATGCGAGTACTCAACTTCAACTCTAAACATATCAATTGGATACGATTCCACAACCCCCAAAAGGAAAACATATCCGTCCAAACATCTATGCAATCTGAATAAAAACCACATGCAATCTGATAATATTTTAAGTATATATTATATACATACATATCTCGTATATTTGTTTGTAACATATTGTCTAATCAACACGATGGAAGGTACAAATTATCTCGTAATCATCGGGTTCACCTCAGAAAGAGTGGCACACTAACTTGTTAATTTTTTTTTTTTTTGTTATGATTGTATAATTTAAATTTAATAGAGGAAACAAGAAAAGTGGTTTAGCATTCGCTTAAATTGTCATATGATATACGAGAATGTAACCATAAATACTTATATATGTCATACGACGAGTCGACGAGTCGATGAGTACACATGGGTGTGTTGAGTAATTCTTTTGCCGAAGAATTTTACTTTATAAAAAATAATTTCATGAGCTACAAATATTATTGCAGATATGTAATGAATGATATACATAGTACAACAGCTCATAAATGTTATTTCTGTAAGTATGCATATGTAAGAAGATACAATACATAATATGAATATGAAAATTAAGTGACAGGTGTCGTCGTCGTCATCGTTGATATTTATTGAAAGCAACTTAAATATATTATAATACAAACGAATGGCATCCAAATACCACCGACCTATCCGTTGAAACAAAAAAAGGCCGCCTCCATTCATTCCAATCATTCCATTCATATCGAAGCAGCCAGCATAGAGCAAGGAGCTATACAGTTCGTTTTCTTTTTATACAACTTACATCAATATTCTGGCCAAGGCATTCGCTGCTTTCGCCCTTTTGCAACCAATTTTTGCAAAAGCATTTGTTGTTTTCTCTTATTTTTTGGTCGTCGTATATTGTTGTTTTGTTTTTTTTATTAGTAATAACATTTTAAAAGCCTCAACATGCTCATTAAATTAAAATTTATTCATACTTTTGTATGAGATACTTAGTGTTCATGATACACGATGTGACAAAAGAGTAGAATCGAGTTATGTTGATTGAATATGGCACATTTGGGGTGGTGGTTGGTTTTGGTGGTTGCTGCCCTGTTTTGTAGCCGCATTGGATTTAAGGTGAGGTGGTTGGTTGGAAATATGTTTGATTGTATGTATGTATGTATGTATGTACAATGTAAATGACACCTGCGGGGCGATATTAAATGTCGAATTTCATCAAACTGATTGACACATGTGTGCCTTTGGTCTTTGGAATAATGTAAGCATAGTTAGAGAGATACAAACAGACGACCAGAGAAATTCTTAAAACACACTTAACATAATATGGTAACAGAGCAGGATCTAAAGGGTTTTGTTTTAATATCCCGAATTCATTGAAAAAGAACCCCTCACAAGAAGAACAATTGTCAACGTTTTCCAGTAAATTCAATAAAAAAATATTCAATTAAATTCACAAATTTACAGCAAAATGTCATCGACAACTGAAGCATTGGCCAAGGCTAACCCATCAGCAGCTGTTGTTGATTCATCCAAGGTAGAGGTTATAGTCTTTACAAAATCCGATAAAACACTGAAAAACAATATGAATGGCAAAGATGAATCCTTACGCAAACGCACTTCATTAATCATTGTCCCGCAAATTGATGATATTAATGATGATACCGATCGAAATTCTAGTGAGTCAAACCAGATGCCGATAACAGCGACGACTGGAGATTTGCAAAATGATAATATAAATATTGATAGTTCAATCGATAATAGTAATCGAAATTCGATTGCAAGCGTTGATAGTTGTGTCTCAAGAACATCGTCGCGTACGAACTCAACAAGAAATGACAGTACCACAAGCACATCCAGCGATGAGGAGCACAATGCCACTGCAACTGTAACGAAAGGTGCCGTTACCTATCAGGATTTGCAAAACGGCAATATACATGGCGATAAGGAAGATGCAATCACATCCACTGAATCCGATGTGTCCTCGTCTAAATCGACAACATCTTCCTGTAGCGTAAATTATTCATTGCGTGAGCAATTAAAGAATTTTGCAAATCGTGATGCTACCACCGATCATCGTCAACGTGATGGTAAATGCATTGATGATTTACCAACGGCTGCACAACTCCTTAAAGGCATAAAATTACTACAAAACAACCAAACTCATTGCGAGGCATTGCTGAGTCCACAGGAGGTGCCTATGGGTCGTCGTTATGCAGAAGTGGCACAATTTAAGTCCGTTGTGGCAGCCAAAAGGTAAGCGTCATGAAATATTCCGAATACCTTTAGAGAGACCTTTACTTTTTACAATATCCTTATGGTTATTCTGCATGACAATTTCTATTTAAATATGTTAAGTCCTGGGTATATTTTGTACTTTGCTGCCAAAACATCTGTCAATGCATTCTAAAATATTGTAATTGGAAGAAGAAAACCTGTAGTATGAATACATCAACTTGTGTTGTGAATAAGGACACTCATCCTGGTCGCAGTGGAAGTTTGCTTAAGTGCTGTCATAACTGATTTGCATTTATCAAGTTTTAATAAACTTATTGAGAATTGAAAGACGGGCAGCCAATTCCCAACTCTCTGTACAAAGTGTTTTAATGGTAAGACTTGAGTACCTTACTGGTGGTGACCGTCTATTTTGTCGCTATATAACCTGTTTGAACAAAGAATAACAACGACAATAACAAAGAAGACATAGCATTTTGTCCTTCTCAAACATACTGAGTGTCATACTTTGCTATTTTATGTTTAAATACACCAAGTTCTATGCGTGTATCTGCTCGATAACAATGCCACTTAAAATGTTGTAATTTATACTTGATTCACTTAGAAATATTTGGGCGTGAATTTGACATGATTCTGTCAAAATTTTGACAAGACTTGTCATATTGTTGTAATAACAACAATTTATGTATTATAAATTGTTAGCCTGATGTTTGTTATGCATAGTACGAAACATTAGAATAAGATGTGTTTAGTGTAAATTGCTACGATCAACTTGTGTATCTTTGTTTCTTTTTAGTAAATATTATATGTCTATTTTAATTCTCATAAAAAGTTTCTTAATTTCTAGAAAAATATCGTTCTGAAATATTGCACAAGATTTGAAAGATATTATACTTAGTTCTTAAATTATGCATGGTTTTACCTTTTACACTATTGCTAATATCTATGCACTTTGTTGTGTGTCCGACAGTTTTTAAATGCCTTCTACACATCACTTCAAAAGTCCCGAGCATAACTACGAAACACATACAATTTTAAAAATTTTTTTTTTTGGACAAAACTATTTTATTGAATCATTTTTTTTAAGATCGGCAAATAGGTAATAATTCCATAGATTTGCAGAATATGGTTCTCCTCGTCCGACTTAGTCTAGCATTCCTTAAGTGCCTTCCAATCTATACGAATTAAACCCCCCCACATTGAAATTTGTTCCTGTTCCATTTTCATGGTAACAAAAGTTCCTACATTTCTCCACAAACTAGGGACCTCTCGCCAGAAATGTGGTTTTTACGTTAAAAAAAAAAAAAAAAAAAACACAAGAAGCTCTTCGTAGATTCCGATATTATCCACAATATTTTCTTAGTATTTGAATCGAACAAGTTACAAATACTGCAAACAACCAAAAATTGAATAAGCGTGATTTTCTGAGCGGTTTTTACCATTTTCCCATTGTCGATATGTGTAGTTTCCCCAGAATTCTGGTGCAATGTTAGTGTTACGTGGGCCTAATAAGAGTTATTCAAAATATGCGCTTGAACCAATTTTCGAAGCACTTTTTTCACTTCGATTGAGGTAACTCCTCGATTTGGAATTGTCTCTTTTTTGAAGGCCCATGAAGTTGATTTCTGTTTTGATTCGGGCTCATATGCATAAATCTATATATGATTAGCCAGTAGTAGACGTTATAAATATACAGCTTTTGATGCACCTTGAACGTATTTTTTCAACATTTCCTTCCACCAATCGACACGAATCTTCTTTTAAGCATTTGTCAGATTATGCGTAATCCGATCATACTATTGCTAAAAGCTGTTTCAAATCACGGTATGTTACATGACGATCTTGTATTATCATGCAGTTCACGCATCGATATTTTCTGGCAGTACAACCGATTTTAGACGACCTTTACGGAATTTGGCAAGGATCGAACATCAACCACGATTGAATTCATTAATCCAGTTTTTTTACAGTGCTGTAAGATGGCGCTTTATCGTTGTATAAAGAATTAAGTTAATCGGAGTAGTCTTGCCTGGATAGTCCACTTCGAAAGTTATGAAAAATAATTGCACGAAAATGTTCACGAGTCAATAACATTTTTTGCTCAAGATGAATTTTTCAATTTATACGAATTCCGCTAAATGGCAAAATGTAAAAATATTAAATTATCGTTTGGAACACTTACTGCTGCCAAGGCCAGAAATATAAATAGGAACCATCGTAGAACCAACAGATTCACTAAAGTTTTCTCGGTTTTTGGCAATTTATTTTATTTATTTACTTATTTACAAATTTAGACATCTTTGAACATACTATTTATTTATTTATAAACAGTTTGAGTGCACTTAAAAATACATACAAACTGAAGCAAAGTATGAAGCTATAGTTACGATGAGCTGAAGCTTACTTACTACTTACTACTTATTTATAAAGTTTAATTAGATGAGTATTTATTTTTTATACAGGAACCTATTATATTTACAAGTTATATATATATAACTAGAAATCTTATTAATTTTATTATTATTCGAAATTGCTTATTTATTTATATACATTTTTTTATTTTTTAAATTTGATTATACAATTGAGATTCTTTCAAAAACTGAATTAGTTTGATGATCTTGTCATGGGATGGGTTGGTTAGGGAATGTATGGAGTCAGAGGAGGGGAAGTGTTGGAGTCTGTGAGAATTAAAGTGTGGTCAATCAGATAGGATATGATGGACGGATAATGTGGCATTTAGGTTACAGTGCTTTGAACATACTAAATAAATAAAATATACAGAACAAACCTCCAGTTCTAAGATGTTGAAATTAACAGCGATTTTCTAATGGTACCTCCCATACAAACCACCCATTTGAATTCATGTTCTTATTAGGAAAACTTTTTTGCTTTTTTGTCCTATCGAACAGAAACTTGGACACTATCAGTTTCCAAGGCAGGTGCAGGACGTTTGTCAGAACGTAAGTAGGTAAACAAAAATGTCGACAGCGAAATATGTGTCCCTGGTACATCAAACCGAATCCAACCCTCTAAGCCGCGTGTTTCCTTTATCAACAAAAAAGTGTCTCAAAATCTCAGAATGAAAATTGAGACTTACAAAGAGCCAAATACGTGGAAAATTTCGTTACTGGATGTATTGCATTGAATGGCAGAAAATAGGTCTACCACACGCTCCTATATTAATTTGGTTCGTTCAAAAAATGTTTCCAACTCAAATTGTCCATAGTAACTAAACTAAGCTGACCGACCCAGAAAAAGATCCAGGGTTTTTTGAAATTATGGAATACATTCGCATGAAACACGGAAAACGCATCAAAAAATATCCACGCGAACTGTTCAATGAAACATAAACTGATAGCAATACTTATCCGCTGTATAGACGACGAAAACTATGTAATGGTAGACACATAACACTTATTAAAATCATTAACTTTGATGTCACCATTCATAAACAATGGATTGCGTTCTACTCTCCTATGTTTTGCAATTCAGTTAAGTCCATCAAATACATATGTAAATACGTGAATAAAGGCAGTGATTGATATGGCAGTTTACGGACTTGCGAATTTCAATGCACACGTCAATGAAGTCGAAAAATTTCAAATGGGAAGTTATATTAGCAGCGAATATTGGGTTTCCACATTCACGAACGCTTTCCGGCTTTACTTCACAGAAGAGAAAACCCGCAGTATTACGCTTGGAATCAATCGGCGAAGAAATATTGCAGAACAAAACAAGGCGCTAGACATTTTTCTATAACTGACATATTTTCTACATATACATTGGGCGAGTATATACTATTCATCCAAATAATGCTGAATGCTTCTATTTAATAATGCTGCTTCGCATGATCAAAGGACCAAGAACAATACCATTGATGGTCAAGATTATCAGACATACAGAGAAACCTGTTTCAAACTTGGTATGCTTGAAAATGGTCAACATTGGGAAAACACATTGGTTAAAGCATCGGAAACTCGTGCATACCGTATACGAACTCTATAACTTTGACAACCTGTAAGCCTTCTAATTCGAAATATCTGTAAGTAGAACAAAATAGAGTACTTCAAGCAGGCCGAAACAACATCAACCTCGATGTACAGTATTCCGAATACAGTTTCAATAAAGCACTGATACAGTTACAGAATAAGATCAAACTGATTATTATAAACTCGAATTTCTCAATTACATGCACCCACTTGAAATGCCACCGCACAAACCGACGTTGAAAGTTGGCTCACCTATAATGCTCCTTCCGATTCTGAACACGCGAAAGTGTGCAACAGAGCCAAACGATCCGTGAATAAAGTAATGCCAAATGTGATTGAAGGAAAATATAAAGCATCCAGTGTTTTTTCACTGACTTGCCCTTCATATTCATAGACTTTCCTATGCGTCTTACTTTTGCGATGACAACCAACAAAGCTGAAGGGCAGTCGCTAAGCGTTGCTGGATTAACTTTAGAAAATTCTTTACTTGCTCTAGAGCAAGAATTCCAAAAATTCTGTACATCTATACACCGAATCATACAACCAGAAAATCACACACTAACACTACGTCGGAGGCATACAACGGGCGTTGGGAAATTGCAGTGATGATAACACAATTATAGTCCATTCACAGTGATAAAAAAGTTGATCGCTTTTGTAATCAGATTAAAGAGTTAATCATTTTCTACAACAACCACAGGGGCAATGTCGTAATTGAGAACTTATACAAAACAGGTGATACAAAATCTGAATTTTATTATTAACGTAAAAATTTTAATAGAAGACGTAGCAGGGATGCCTAAAATTTGTGGAACATATGTATGTACATGACTTATTAAAATTTTGAAAAAAATGTTACAATTTGAAATTTACTAAAATCATGATCAAAAAAACTTTACAACACTGACCAAAAATATAGTAGCCCTGGCAACAAGTTGGCAGCTCCAGTCATTGAAAAGGTGATCATGATGAATGATCTGATTTTTAATCACCTTTTTTCTATTGGACCAATCCGTAAAATACGTCATTTTCCCTGTCATTTGTGTAGAAAATATTCACCCTTTTCATGTGATCACCAAAGTAATCTAGTTTTTAATCATCCAGCTAAGAAAGCTTCCGAAACGAATACTATTGCAGGTTTGTTTTAATTAAAAAATTTTAATACATTATGCACAAAAAAAAAAATAATAATAAATTCAATATCAAAACTTCAAGTTAAAGAGAAGAAACTTTTCAAAATGAAAATAAATAATATAAACAAAATCACTTTACTGAAACGTCCAAATTATTTCAATCGAAATTATTACTTAATCAGATACCGAATTCTGCATTAAACGTAAGCACTAATACTAAGGACTGCTACTGAGATCATTCTTTTTATCAAAATTATTTATTACTTGTGTTGAAAACAGTTTCACAGACCAGAAGTAGAAGTAAAAATTAAAACCAAAGAAAATCAATTGGACTGGTAGTAAATTAATAAAACAAATAAAAGATTTAAACTTATATTGTTGCTTTGTCGCACACTTTTCGAACCCATTGCAGGTTTGTTTTAAATAAAAAACTAGAAAGAACGTTATCTTCGACTATGCCGAAGATGAAATACTCCAGTGGTTCGATTTAGCTGGTTCCGGTTCCGACAAATGTACTGAGTATAGTGAAAAGAAAGGTTTGTACAAAATTTCAGCTCTCTTGCTCACAAACTGAGGGATTAGTTTGCATACATACAGACGGACATGGCTTAATCAATTTGTCTAATCGAGCTGATCAAGAATATAAATATATACTTTATGTGGGTTTTTTTTTGTCTCCTTCTGCCTGTTACAAACTTCACTCCCGTGAAGAGTATAAAAAAGAAAAGCTGCATTCAAATCGGTTTTATAATATGTGTTGATTAGCAAAACTTAAGACTGAATAAAAATTTCCATTCTGTATAGTAGTAGATTTTGAATCAGTTTGTATTATTTTTTCGGTCGCGCGTGTATCGATTTGCCAAGTATTGAATGCAAAGAATAAAATTGAATTAAAAAGTATGATCTAAAGCGAAAGTGTTCGATTGATGTGTGTTTTAGTTTATATGTAATTTTTATTTTATATTTTTTTTTTTGTGTATGTTTATTGAGATTCTGTTTTTTTTTTTTTGTTGTGCTTCTTTTATACCTCCCGATTAGAAGTTTGTCTTGAATCGTCAATATACCATTTCTGGTATGTATACAATAAGAATATAATTTTCTTTTTTAAATCAATTTAACGTATTTATTTTATTTGTTTTATTAAGTTACTACCAGTCCAATTGATGTTCTTTACTTTCAATGTAATTTTTACTTCTACTTCTGTTTTCAACATAAGTAATAATTTCGATTGAAATAATTTGGATTCGTTGGTAAGGTTGATTTTGTTTATATTATTTATTTTCATTTTGAAAAGTTTCTTCTCTTTAACTTGAAGGTTTGATATTGAATTAAGGTTTTTTGTTTTTTTTGTTGAGACTTTTTTTTTGCATTATGTATATTTAAATATTGTTTTGGAGCGAAAATAATTGAACATGATGGAAGACGTTACCCACATATGAAATTTATTTTTTACGACAGAGTTTGAATTTATGATATGATTTTTATTCCTTTTCTACTTTACAACATTGATTAAATTTTTTATTTAAAACGGACTTGCAATAGTATTATGGAAAGCGTCCATGGATTAGTGAATATGCGCTGAAATCAAAGATCATCATAATTTCAGTGTGTTAGTGAATAGTATTTATTATAAGTTTGCAATGTAGTTTGTAACATACAGAAGGAGACCATACATACAGATTGAAATAATTTGGACGCGTCAGTAAGATGATTTTGTTTATATTATTTATTTTCATTTTGAAAAGTTTCTTCTCTTTAACTTGAAGGATTGATATTGAATTTATTATTATTTTTTTTTTATGCGTTATGTATTAAAATTTTATTAAGTTACTACCAGTCCAATTGATCTTCTTTGGTTTCAATGTAATTTTTACTTCTACTTCTGTTTTCAACATAAGTAATAATTTCGATTGAAATAGTTTCGACGATTCCGTAAAGTGATTTTGTTTATATTATTTATTTTCATTTTGAAAAGTTTCTTCTCTTTAACTTGAAGTTTTGATATTGAATTTATTATTATTTTTTTTTTATGCGTTATGTATTAAAATTTTATTAAGTTACTACCAGTCCAATTGATCTTCTTTGGTTTCAATGTAATTTTTACTTCTACTTCTGTTTTCAACATAAGTAATAATTTCGATTGAAATAGTTTCGACGATTCCGTAAAGTGATTTTGTTTATATTATTTATTTTCATTTTGAAAAGTTTCTTCTCTTTAACTTGAAGTTTTGATATTGAATTTATTATTATTTTTTTTTTTGTGCATTATGTATATTTAAATATTGTTTTGGAGCGAAAATAATTGAACAGGATGGAAGAAGTTACCCACATATGAAATTTATTTTTTACGACAGAGTTTGAATTTATGATATGATTTTTATTCCTTTTCTACTTTACAACATTGATTAAATTTTTTATTTAAAACCAACTTGCAATAGTATTACGGAAAGCGTCCATTAGGTTAGTCAATATGCGCTGAAATCAAAGATCATCATAATTTCAGTGTGTTAGTGAATAGTATTTATTATAAGTTTGCAATGTAGTTTGTAACATACAGAAGGAGATACAAGAGACCCTATAAAGTATACATATATTCTTGATCAGCTCGATGAGACGAGTTGATTAAGCCATGTCCGTCTGTATTATAAGTTTGCAATGTAGTTTGTAACATACAGAAGGAGATACAAGAGACCCTATAAAGTATACATATATTCTTGATCAGCTCGATGAGACGAGTTGATTAAGCCATGTCCGTCTGTATGTATGCAAAATAGTCCCTCAGTTTTTGAGCTATAGAGTTGAAATGTTGCAAGAACCTTTCTTTTCACCTTACGCAGTACATTTGTCGGAACCACCTGAATCGGATCGGAATAGGACCACTATGGACCTCTCATACAAACCCCCTATTAGAATTCAGGTTCTTATTTGAAAAACTTTTTTGTTTGTGGTCCTCTCAAACTGTAATTTTGACACTATAAGTTTCCAAAATAGGGCCTGGACACTTGTCGGAGCCAGCCGAATCGGATTACTAGGGCGGGAACCTCCTATACACACCCCCAGTAAAATTCATGTTCTTGTTGGAATAACTTTTTTGTTTTTTGCCCTATTGAACTAAACAATGTCTACGAAATGCGTAAAATTCAAGACCTTAGAGTTACTCGGTCGTAAAGCTCACATGTAAACCCAAATTAAAATTTCTGTTCCTATTAGAAAAACTTTTTTGTTTTTGTGTGCTATCGAACTGATTTGAACAGTATAAGTGTTTGACCCATATTCAACAACCTTGAAAAATTCAAGACCCTAGGATTACTGGATCGTAAAGCTCCCCTACAAATATTTCGGTCCTTGTGTTGAAATGCTGTATGTATACTGACTATACCCTAAACATAAGTCGAAGCTTGTTTTCGGCTTAGGCGAAGTAAAACTTCTTTTCACTTGTTTATTATCAGTTGTATCGGGTTTCCCATTAGGGACTTGACAACTTTGAACGTTCACTTTGAAGGCAACCTTAAACCAATTACATAACTGTGAATGTCAAAATAGTCAGTAAAGTTAACATTTTCATCGTGACGAATGTGAAACGTTTACAAAGAATTAAAATTTATCACAAAAATCCCAGAGAGTCTGAGAACTGCAACTTTTAGACCGTTAACGCCAATTTTTGGTCGTAATAAGTCCCTAATGGAAAACGCTTTATATAAGTCTAAGACCGAATTCGGTATCTAACATAGTTTTAATTTTTTCTTAAATGATTTGGTTTATTTTGTATATGATTTTTGTTCTGATGGGTCGTGGAATAGAGAGAGTTCTGCTGCGGAGCCTTGGCAGATTTGGTGCGTGTAATACCCGTATTTTACTGCTAGCAAGCATCTAAGCGGCGACGTTAAACATTAACTAACGTTGCTATTTGTGTTTACAAGCAAGCAAAGACAATTCGAGAAGAATGAGTACAAAGAGTAGTAAACAAAAGAAGGTTTCATTTCTCTGTGTTTCAACGGCACAAGTTCCACAACGTGCAGTAGATGCGTTAGCTTCTTCTTCCACAATGCCACGAAGCAGAATTCCCATTGTGAATGATTTGACGATTATCTTTAATTTCGTCACTGTTAAGTTTTAAGTTTTCACTTCGGTCGGCAGTCCTCTTGACTGACTCTTTCAAATTTTTTCGTGCACAGTTCACTTGTAGGAAGCAGATTTGCTCGCTTACTGAACAATTAACACAATATGAGTACATATATTCAATAATTGAAATGATCAAACTGCACTGAAAATTCCCACAATCGTCAATACATACATACTCCTTGTATATGTTGACCTACCCTCGTCATTTCCATTAAAGCATAAACTTTCTTCCATTGAGTTAAAGTCAATCAATCATTTTGTACAGATGAGCATCGTAACTCTAAAACTACAAAAATTAGTCAGTCCACTTCTCAATTTTGCTCTGAACTTCATAAATAATACAATTTTTATTTTATCCCTTTTTTTTTTGTGCATTTTTCAATATGTTAAGTAGAAAAGAAACATTATTGTTAAAATGGCATAAAATTGTCTCTTTTAAAACCAGTTAGCTGTTTATAAGTTCATGAAGACTGAGTGTGTTGCTTTCGGCGGATGCTGACACACGTCTAGGCAAAAGGGCGCAAGTTATGTCGCAAATTAACCTTTTTCGTTCATTTAAAGATGAGTAGGAAAGAATGTAGAAAGTAGTGGATAAGATGAAAATGTGCGAGTATTTTAAATTTTAAGAATATTTATATTTTATATGCTAAAGCTATAACAACAAAGGCCTTAATAGCATTTAACTTTGCAATAATTCGCATAGAGCAAAAAAATGGTATGTGCCTTAAAAATGCTATATAAATAAAACGTGAAAAGTTCCCATGGATCCGAGGCTCGACACAAAAGTTATTCAAGGTCAAAGGTCAAATATTCGATTTTTTACATTTTTCTCGTAAACGGTAAGTGTTATTGAAAAAATATTGTAGATCATACAATTCTCTACAAAATCCATTATTGAACTTTTTCTCGTAAGAATCACCATTCCCGAGATATCGGGAGGCTATAAGTTGAAGAATATATGGACTTTTACACGGTATACATGCCGTTCATCATTATTCAATGTTATTAAAAATACTTACGTTTGCACCGCTCTCAAATCGCTCACAATGAGAGAATTCTTCTACTTTTAACTATAAGTAGCACGTTAAATGTTCATAAAAAGAACGTACCCTACCCATAGATCCTTTATTGTTATTTCAACGCATGAGTATCACTGAGACATTTGGGGATGAACTTGAAAAATTCTTCGAATATGAATTAACGGCCTACCCATTATCACTCGTTGATGCAATTGGAATGCGTAAAACACAGAAGTCACCTATTTATGATTGATATCAATCTGTGAGCATTGAAATTAATAACACAAATGCTACTTACATCATCGATGGAAGATATCTGTTACACCACGTTGTTTGGGATCGGGAAGGAACATATAATGATATTTTCGATAAATACGTTCAGTATGTACGTAGACATTTTGATCAAAGCGTGATTATAGTATTTGATGGGTATTCTAATTATAAGAACAATATTAAAGCTGCAGAATTACAAACACATCTTCATTTTCTGATGTCGTTTTTGATCGATTTATGACAGTTCCAACAAACCAACAACAATTTCTGTCAAATACTCACAACAAGTCTCACTTCATTTCAATGTTATGTGAAAAATTCACAGCTATGAACATTTTAGTGAAACAAGCTGATAATGACGCTGATGTCCTCATAATTGAAACAGCAATAGAAAAATCCAATGGAACAAATACAACTATCGTTGCTGGTGAAGATGTTGATTTGTTAATACTACTGACTGTACGAACCCCAATTGATAGAATTATTTACTTTTTAAAACCAGGAAAAGCTCAGGTACAAACGATAATATATTCTTCGGAAATTTTATTTGCATATGAAGTACCAGTGTTTTACGTGCTCGCCTGTCTGTGAAGACTTAAGAACACGGTGCCAATCACGTGGATTGACAAACGTCAATCAACGTCCCCTGGGATTTATATCCGCAGGTCCCAAATTTAAGTCATATTTATTTTGGTAAATATGACTCTCTCCTTGGTGGGGAGCGAGGCCCATCTTAAACCTCTGCTGCTCTCTGGGTCACAGCACCCGGTTGTATAACGCAACTCCACGTCGAGTTATTACTCTACCTGCATTTGGGTATTAAGCCACAGCCACCACGATACTCCCACAAGGGGCCGTACCCGCTGGCCGGGACGGAAACAAGTTCCGTGGGCTCCTGACCACCCGTGGTACCAGAAAATAGCCTCTGGTCAGACTTCGTACCCGAGGTACTACCAAATTCGAACTCCAAAAAGTTCATGGGTTGGTGGCCCAAATTAGAACATAGCTCTCTGGAATAGCATGCAGGTTGGTAGCCCACAGATGGCACAGTATAAAGCTATACTCATGGGTACAGCTTCCTCACTGTTGGGAGCAAGGTCTATTCCTACCTCTTCCGCCAATTTGGCAGCATTTATTTGATAAAAATCAGGCGAGCATATGTCCCCACTGTCACAAGGACTTTAGGCGAAAGGGTAGTAGGCTGAGACCGCTACAAGCCAGACGCCCGTGGTACCAGAAAATACCTCTGGTCAGGCAGCGTAACCAAGTTACTACCAGTAGAGCTAGTTTATTTGCATATCCAAAATCTCAACCACATAATTTATTTTTGCATGCAATAACTGGCTGTGATACAGCATCAGCAATCTTCAAAAGGTGTAAAACAGCAATGTTTAAATTATTAGAACAACGTAGTTATTTAATTGATTGTGCAGAAATATGTAATAAGATAGACTCTTCTACAGAACTAGAAGAAGGTAATGATACCACAAGTTTTATTCACTTTCTTCTAGCTATAAATGGAGATTCCAAAAAATTTGATTCAATTGGCAAGTTCAGATATTTAAGTTTTGTAAAAAATACACGAAACAATAAAAGAGTACGTGCAACTATCTTGTCTTCATCCAACATCTGCTTCTGCATATCAACACTATATCAATATATACCTTAAGACAATAAAGTACCCGGAATTTGTCATTTAAATTGCCCGCGTTAAGTATTTTATAGGTTTTCTTTTTTCTTAAACCAGCTGCTGTAAACAAACTAGCTGACAGATCGCGCTCATTTTTGGCATAGTATTGTAATTAAGGATAGTCCTACTAGCATACAAAAAAATACTTAACGAAGGCAATTTAAATAACAAATTCCGGGTACTTTATTGTCTTAAGGTTATGTACCTTCACTATATCAACATATCAAATCCATGTGTGGCTAGGCAATCAACTGGACCCAAAAGACTGGGGTTAGAAATTAACAAACATTACTCGCACCTGCTTCTTAACACCAATTTTGTAATTTTAAGAAGGGTTGCAGTGTGGCTGTAGAAAAATCTGACTATTTTGTTCACCAGTATGCACCAATTGTCAAGGCCAGTCTTCCTGCAATGTGGAATCAAGTGCAAATTCAGGTGAGGATTTTTATGATATAAATGAGGAGGCAACTGATCCATCTTTCTTCTTAGAGCAATATTTACAAGTTTAGGTTGTTTCCAGAAGATTTCGATAAGATGATATAGATTAGTGGCTTTTAAAAAATCGATTACTTTCTTTATGTTTTGGTGGGAGGGGTGGGAGAGGATCTCTAAAGCGTTTGTGCCAACGTGATTTTTGATGGTTGGTTAAGTGGACAATCTGATGGTATGCGGTGGATAATTAGGATTACGTTGCATGTTTTGCAGGTAGGTATTAGGGTTTTTGTTTAATATATGGTTATGTGTGGCCGAGGCGCAGTATGGTGAATTTGACAACGTCGAGACGAGATGTGGTTGTTGTTGATGGAAGAGTGTATTGTTGTATCGTAGTTTTGTTGTGATTAACTAATTGATAATGTTGCGAGGAGTTGGTGCAAAGTTGTTCTTTGTATTCCGAGTGATTAATTCTAGTGAAATTGAGTATGTCTGTGTCTGATCGCGACGAAGTTCCGTTCAAGACTGAAATTTTAAGAATAATAAAGTAACATGTTATAAAATGTTGATACTTTAAGAATTATTTGTTCTGGTAACTAATCAATATATCGTATTTCCTGTATCATTTTATAGAACAAGTGACTTGAATTCAACGTTGTCAGCTTCACAATCTAGAGGATCAACAAGAGGAGGAGGAGAAGGATCTGGATTGACAAATGTTGCGCATCAACAACATCAGCAGCAGCAACAATCACAGGGATCTACGGAGGCCAACAAACAAAATAACAATAACAGTAGTAAGAACAACAACAATAATTTAAGTCAACAACAATTAATCTGCCAACGTACGCCATTCTGTGAACGCGATTCCTATAAGGGAAGTGACAATGATGGCAACGGCATCGGGGGTGGTAATGAGACTGGGGGAGCTACAAACTTATGCTTTGAATTGTGTAGCGGCAGCGGTTCATTAGATATTGGTGGTGGCGTTGGAAGCGGGATTGGCAAACAAACAGCTGTGCCACAAACACCAAATCATAATGGAAGTAATATCACTGGAAGTAGTGGCGTTGGATTGATGGCGGCATATAAAGAACAACAACAACAACACCAACAGCAACATCACCATTTTCATCGTACTGAAGCACATAGTGAAAGGAGTAGCTGTTGCGGCGATATTGATGCAGAAGAGAGTGGAGCATTTGAGGATGATATGCAGGCATTGTTGCCGCCAAAATGCTCACGACACTCAAGGGATGAACTCAGTCAGGTAAGTGAGTGAGTCAGCAAGTAAGATTTAAATGAAATGGATTGCTCATACGAAGTGTACTGAAGGGATTGCTACTAATCCTACTTATCATATAATATACTCGTAAGTGACGTAGGATGAATGTAAAAGTTGTTGTTGTCAAAGCCTAAAAGTAGGCAACACAAACAAACTCCTATGAAAGCTTACCACGAAAATAATGGAATATACTTTTCCGCGCCACTTGAATAGGACACCTAACAAACTTTATTTGAAGCTTAATTTTGCAGATCCAGTCAAAATACAATACCTCTCCTTTTTTAAGTTTTTAATAAAACTATAATTAATCCCAAATCAAATACAGAAGGATTTGTTTTTGTAACTGATAAACATTTTTTGGTAAATTAACTATAAAAACACGAAGATTTATGCGCCACTTGAATAGAACACCTCTTCAAAAAAGCCGTTTATTAAAATTCTTATGTTTCAAACATGTGTATTTCTTGTTTTTTTTGTTTTGCGTATATTTAATTATTGTCAAATGCACTTGAAATTTTTTTAGTAGTGGGTGTGGCCCACTTTTGCTTCATAATTTCGCAGATCCTTATTGGAATTGATTCGTACAACTGTGCTAAATAATTGAGTGGTAATGAACTCCAAGCTAGTGTGATGGCTTCTATTAGTTCAGGTATGGTTCCGTATTGCTGCCTGGCTCCATACAGTTTCTCTATTAACCGTCCCCAAACATTTTCGATGATGTTTAAATCCGATAAGTAAGATGGCCAGCGTAAAAAATCAATTTTCTGGCTTTCAATACAGCATTTGACGGTTCGGGCAGTATGGGTTGGCGCATTGTGATGTTGATATGTCCATTGCAAGGGAAAAAACCGTTTCTTTTAATGTTAATTCTTGAGTGATTTGCATTCAAACTGACAGTTTACAGGGTGTCCTATTCAAGTGGTGCGGAGTGTATGTGATGTAATGTAATATGACTAACCATTGTCACAACTTCCATCCGCTTATCTCACTGTTTCAGAGATTTGTGTAATATTATTGATTCCATTATCATCCTTGGCATATTGTCCCCCTCTGTCCATCCGTCTGCCTATCTGTTTGTGTCCATAAGTGCCAATTACCAAAGCCATTTGCTAAATATGGTTTCTTCATGCATTCATTCACTGAATCATTTTTGCAATGATCATTAAGCAATTCATACATTCATTACTTAATTTATGCAAGCAAACGTGCCGCACTTGCTAACGGGCACGTCTCATTCTTAAATTGACTGACAATAAATTCAGAACATGATGAGTATACACAGTGCACACACAGAAATTAAGTAAAATGTTAATAATAATTTTCATGATGATTATAAAGGATGATGTCTTTATTTATTTTAATTCCTTTTTTATCTGTTCCGTTTCTTTGTAATGAACGAATGAGTGAATGAATTTGTTGTTGTTGTTGTTGTTGTTGTTGTCTTCTTGAATGCATTCGTGCGTAAATTTTAATGCATACTTTCAGGCGACAATTCTATTCATCAACCTGCAGTTAGACAATATATTGTGTCACGGGGCGGGGCCCATGCGACGATAGGAATTGGGATTCTTCTTGGGCATTGTTTATGGGTTTTTTGTATGAGCTTTCATTAAAAGTTTCTTCAATTAAGATTTACAAACTCGTAAATGGAAAAATCCGAGTTGTACGTGAGAAAATCTTCTTATTTTCATCTTGTTGTCAAAGTGATAGAAATTTCGTTATGAAGAATGCTGATAATGAATATAATATATTGTACATGTACATAAAAACGTATGTACAAGTATAGATGCGAGTATTGTATTGTATTGTATTAAATTATGTATATGTGATTGCATAAGGACAACAGTTTGACAAGTTCAATTTAGTGCAATAATTTGATATGCAAAATAAACCTTAATAACAAATTTATGCATGATTTGTCAATTCTCATCAATGCAGTGTGTTACGTGCTACACGCATTTATTCACTCATGGTTGGACCAGAGACCGGGTGTGGAATATCAAAAGTGTTTTACCTCTATTTACCCATTTTTTAAAGCACTTGATGCTTACGCAATTTATCTTACCTTGCTTTGTTCATCTTTTATAATGTGTACAGACTTTAAGTCATTTTTAAGTTTGAGTTGCGGTTATGCACTTGTAAAATGGCTGTCATAAAAAAAACCTACTCCTCTTCCTCCTCCATCTTCTCCTTTTTGCACTCAATCTCTTCAACAACGCCAATGGCATCAGACAGACAATCAGACTTTCCATTTTTAAATGCCTTGCCATCGTCTATTAGCGCCGCATGCACAGCTGTGACCAAACAATATTGATTTCAATGCCAGTTACCACACCAAAGCAGGGCAGGCTAGACCAGACCAGACCAGAACAGGTCAGGCGAGGCCAGGCCAAACCGCAAGAGCCAGACAGAGTTTGAGTTGCACTCTTTTCCCATCCACAACCACTCCCACCACCTCATTCCACCCTATTATTATTTGTTTTTGATGTAATGCAGGTGTGTGAGTTTTATAGGCCTCAGAAATAATAGACTTCATGACTTCTTTTCATTTATAAATATTTAATAAAAAAAAAAAAACATCAAAACGATAAAAATGTCTGATTGTCGGTCTGCCGGTCTATCCGTCACTACCCCTCTTTACTCCCTGATTCATTCGTTGTCATTCCTTTTAAATTCGCCTAAACAACCAGACAAGTTTCAGCTGATGATAGTGCGGATGATGATGATAATGCCGTTGATGATGTTGTATTCAATATGACTCAATGTTGTAACCACAGCTCCAACGATTTTATCTCTTGTGATAGAGTTTTTGCTTGTTTTATTTTTACACATAACGGCAGAAAGAAAGACAAAAAGACTTATTGTACTATACACTGGATCAGATACTACGTCAGCATTTTTCCATGCATATGGTTAAGCATCCACCCATTACCATTACCATTACCATTACCATCACCCTCACCCAATACCATCGTGATGATGATATTGAAGTTTATCAACAGTTGAGATCAGCTGAAGTTTATTACATTCATTACAGTTTACCTTGAGCACTTGTTGTTCGGGCTAGGTTGGTTGGCCCCTTTACTCTGCTAATTGCACGCATGGTTTATGTACTATTTCGTCCTGGAATTACTACCCACCTACTACAAGAGGACTTAATCCATTCTAACTTTGTTTTTTTCTGGATGTCGTGTGTTCATATTGTTCTTAGTCATCCTTTATCTATTAATGTATCCTGTTTTGTAGCTGAACGAAAAGCTGATTATTTGCTGCAAAGTTTACCGTTTTTGTGTGTGCGAGCAAGGTTTATTTTCCATATAATGTTGTTGTCTGTCATATGTAAGCGACAAAGTGTTTTTGATGTTGTCAAGTCCGGCAAAAATTAATCCAGCACACATTCACTGGCTTGATTGCATTGGTTGAGTATCATAAGAGGAAAGAGAACAAATAGTGTTGGGGTTCCAGAAGGGGGTAAACATAGACAACTTTCAACTTTGGCAACGCCCAGACCTCAAGCACTGTTGCTCTTACTGCTTTTATATTGGGACCGACACCTGACCACAACAACAGCAACCAGCAATCGTCAGAGCCACTCAATGTCACTTCGTGTAACTGAGTACGACAACGCCGACGACATCAACCGACTTCGCCATTTGGAGCTGAAGATGAGCGGCAGCTCTTCTTAAAGTTACTTGACTCTGGTGATGGTCACTTGGGAATAAGAGGAAGGGAGAGATGTCTTTTGGAGTTCTTTTTCACTTTTAATGTACAACGGTAGCAGTAGAAGCAACACCTTTGATCCTTCAAACTTAAATTTTCATTGCCAAAATTGTGTCGTATGTTTGTCACATACGCCTCTCCATACAAGTTATCTACAGACTCGACCTATCTGTCTATCCGTATGGCCATCCAATAGACATTTACTCACTCAAGCATTCTGTAATGCATGTATTGTAGCTTACCTTCATGTCTATACTAAATATATATATAAATATATTTTGCGGACTCTTACTTCAGCTTTCATTGCAGAGAATATATCGTTCGTGCCTAATGGGTGTGACTTTTTGACAGCTCGCAAAGTGTGTCCTGCATCCTTGTTATTCTCTTTTATGTTGTGCGTGAGTGAGTGGCGATGAGTGTATCCTGTTCATTTAACAAAACTTTTAGTTGTTTTACATACACTCCAAAGAATGCCACAACTACTGACCAAACTTCTGCCACTGGGACTGGAATGCAATCGTCGTTAGCCTTTTGGCATTTTCTCGTTGCCGTTTCCCCTGAAAGTCTTTCGTCTTTATCGTTTACATATCTGATTTTATAGTTTTTATGTTAGTTTTCAGTTTGCCGACCTGACTGCCTACTCTTGACTCAAACTTTTATACGCTTGCTTGGGTGGCAACCCCGTAGTTGTTTGAAATTTACGACCATTTAACGTTCATTGCGGCGAATTCTTGTTGGCCACATCCATGAACCATCGTATGATCCTTTTCCCATTCATTCAATTGGCATTCGTTTGGCCTCTTTTAAGTGTATTGCTGTTTGAGTTGTTGGCTTAGTTTATCTCTTGTCCTTCTGTTTATTTCAGTTCCGTTCTCATGTGCCTTGCCTTGCGCATCGATTTAGACTCGAAACGTTCTCTTATTTATGACATCATTTTTGGTCGAGCAATTCCATCGATTTGCCATACGCATAAAATTTCAAAATTAAGTTTTTTCCATTGAAAATCGATATGCAATCTTCAGTTTCTTCCAACGGTTTTCGGTTAAAGGATAAAAAATTTTGTGTGTTTTATGTTGAAAGGAATTGGGAAAAAAGCCTTTGAATTATGCATTATTCATAATGAAATGTTTTCACTTTATTTTATCTTTGAATGGGATAGAATTTATGTTACTATTTCATAGAAGATCGAGGGGGAAACCCACTTCATCAAAACTATGTACATATGCAAATAACGTTCATAGGTTTGAATTTCTGTCAGCACATAAAGGAAGTAGTAGTAATCCTTTAGGGCGAATCCATTCTAATAAGAATATATATATATATATATATATTTTCAACTTTACATTATTACTTTCTCGTAATGTTATTAACACATTAAAAAAGACATCGAAGGCCTCAAAAACTATTAAATATATAAAATTATTAAACAATTGAAGATGCATAGTCTATCCATCTGACCGTCTTTTGTTATGCTAACAAATCTCTCAATTTTTAAGCTATCGAACTGAAATTTTGCATAAAAGCAATATTGTATTGTATAAGCAAAAGTTTGTAACTTAAAGCAATTCGTTATTTATTTTTTTGTGTTGTGTCTTTGAGTGATTAGTAGCATGACCCAGCTAAGACTGAAACCTATTATACTAATGTTAATTTTTGTGTCTACTTATAGTAGTAGTACAAAGGTAAGACAGAAACACATTATACTGTGGCTGATTTTAGCGCTGTCTAATATAATACATAAAGCATGATTGTCGTCCAGTTCGGTTTCCTGATGGTGGCACAGCAAACGTGATTCATTGATTGCTGCACTAGTCATCGCAACAACGGATCAAGTTTCATTTCTCTCCTCCTAAATTATTTATTTAATTTTTTTTTTTATTAGAACTAGGATTATAATTACAAATTATAACCTAGTATTTAATATGTGCAATAGCGACAGAGGCCTTCAGCTCAGGGGAAAGTTAAGAAGGAAAGGAGCAAATTAGAAAAGTGCAGGACCAGACTTGCCGTGAGCGGTAATCGAACCCTCTTAAATTATACCTAATGGTTTCAAGCAAAAAATATGGTAGTATAGCAATATTACTCCAGTTTTTGTTATGTAACGATTTGTTTTTGCTTCTGAACTGGGATGCAGTAAATAAGTTTTGTCATAATATGTAGTTGCAATGGGTGCTCTACAGCCAACCCCAAATGTGACACTCTGACTGACATTCAAATACAATGAGTAGCAGCAACATTATACATATTTTGGTGACAGATAAATTATTCATAATTGCTCTTAAGCGCCAAGAAAACTGAAGTTTATTTCTAAAATTTGAGCAGACGACAAATGGTGAGAACAAAACCAAATTACACTGCAAGAAATTATCTTTGCTATAAACAGACAAATATCGAAAAAAGATAATTTTATTCACTTTTACTGTCATAAAAGCCATGCTATGACATGTGGCAATCGTAAAATGGAAGATATGATGGTGAAATTAAATAACAATTGGTAAAGACAACTAAACTAATGAAATAAGTAGATTTGGTCTAGGATGGGCAATTTGGGAAAATAAAAGGAATATATCCATTGAGCCTTACCAAACATACAGTTCACAATTTGCATTTGCCTTAGAGAGTTTGATCAATGTTCGGAGTAATCAGAAGAGACCCAGAAACAAATATACATAGTTCATATAGCTCACGTGGTAGATAATCGGTGGCCCAAAACAATTATGGAATGGAAATCAGGAGAAGAAAAGATGAGATAAAAAGAATGAAAAGCAACTGGATAGGAACAACTGTGCTTAGGGAATATTATTATTATTACAGATAGCCTACGATATGTATTCCTTAAGAAAACTGTTTGGAAAATGTTATTTAAATTTACTCTGCTTATATACATATATGCGTTGGTTAAAAAGCTCGGATCGAGTCAAACATTTCATTAGTTTCAGACGTGAAATTTTATTTGGAATACAAAATTTTAAACACTTTGTTATTACACACGATTCATTTGAACTACTTTTTCGGATACATTTTTTCACCGTGTATTTCTTAGTTAGGTTAGTGCCCCCAGTAAGAGGGCGTTCTATAAAAACTAGTTATACTCATAAACTTTACGAGTATACAGATGATGATGAGTAACTGTTTCTGAAAGCTGTAACTGTTGTTGATAATTGTGACATTGTACTTCGGTTGATGCACGCATAGTGATGATGAGATGTTCATGTTGCTGTTGGTGATAATGGTGATGGCGATTATATTTGTTCATGTTGCTGACATTGATGTTGGCAACATTTCTATTCCTATAAATGTTTTGTTAATTCAACCTATGAGGATGATGATGCTGATGATGACAAGTTGTCTATACATTGATTTGGACACGACCGGAGTTGTCATGTGGGGTTGAAAGTAGATTGCAGACATCCGTCTGTCTCTCTCATTGAATATAACCACATTTTATGATATGTACTTGTTTTGGTGAAAGCAACATAGTTTTTAAACATTCATTCAACCTGAAATGAGTGTCTACTACACCAGACGTGTAGTACATATGCCATGTTGCCATGTACGAGTATGCATTCATGTATCGTCCTATACATCTGCATCTTTTATACTTGTAACTTGTTGTTGTTGTTGTTGTTGTTCTATCTAAGTCTGTCTGTTGCCACTGATGGCATCCCTTGTGTGTCATTGCTATATTTTGGTTCTGGTTCTGGCCAAAGGTTCCCAGCCGTACTCGTCCTATTACCGTTTGCGGTTTTGTGCGCGCCATTAAAGTAATTTTCCGTGGTTCTTATGGTTTTTTAAAACATTCAACAACATTTTACGTGCTGCTATTTATCTTTTTTTGTTGTTTGCTGCATGCACCATGCAATAATTCAGTTGCTATTCCACCATTCATTCCTCTGTCGTCTGCCTGCATCCGTGCGAAAATGCTGTATCGTTTACATCTAAGGCACTATATTTTGTATTTTTTCTTTATGAGATCTGGTATTATCACCTTTGCCATTGCGGCATGCGGCATTTTTTCAATTTGTTCCGTCATTTGTCAGGTTGCACTTTTACTGTGCTAAGCGCACTAAATTTATACAATACAACAACCCTGGATGAAGAATTACTTATTGTTTGGTTGATGGTGGATCGCATGGTGTTGGTGGATGGGTAATGTTGGCATCATCTAGAAACGAAATAGTTCTTTAATTTTTAAATGTTAAATATTGAAGCGGTATTACGAAATTTGACTGCATCTCAACAGCTAGCGCGTCAGTCTACATTGCTTGCTTGTTGAAAAATTTAACGAATTCGCGTCTATTATTTTTTTTTTTTTTTTTTTTTTATTTTGTATTTACTGAATCTCCTATATAATACATAGGACTAACAATAAGGTTACAAATCTTATAAAACTAATACACATGTGTCCCTCCTACAATGAAGAGGAAGGAGTTCACTTGGCACTACGAGCCTCTAATTAATCAAAAGGGCAGCACGATCATTACGGATCAGTCGAGATGAGTTCCTTGTATGGATAAGGACTCTGGCTAGGGGATTAACATGCCGAACTAATTTATCCATGTAAATAGCTTTACGCTTGGAACATTCATCTTTGACAGGTGGTACTTCCAGGTCCTTGTGAATGTCTTCATTCCTGATATACCATGGCGCTCCCGTGATTGTTCTAAGTATCTTGGATTGTGCTCTTTGTATAACTTCAATGTTACTCGCGCTCGCGGTACCCCACAATTCAGAACCATAAGTCCAAATTGGTTTAATAACAGAGTTATACAGCATCACCTTGTACTCAAGTCTCAGTCCAGATTTAGAATTGATTAGCCAGTGAAGACTTTGAGCCCTTAGTTTCATATGTATCTTTTTAGATTCTATATGCTTCCGCCAGGTAAGCCGTCTGTCAAGGTGAACGCCAAGATAAGTTACCACTTGGGTTTGAGGAATTGTAACACCATTTAATGTTACTGGAGAACAAGTCCGTCGGTTCAATGTAAATGTAATATGCTTACATTTCCCCTCATTGACTTTAATCCTCCAGTTGGATAACCACTCCTGAAGGCTTTTAAGATGAGCATCCAAGCTTGCGGAAGCTTCAACTGGGCAACGGGAGCGACTGATTACGGCAGTATCATCAGCGAAAGTCGAAGTAACAATTTGGACTACTTGTTGGAATGTCGGCAGTGAATAACATGTATAGAGTTGGTCCCAAGACACTACCTTGAGGAACTCCTGCTTTTATCTTAAATTCATTTGAAACGAAATTTTTCTGCCTTACTACAAACACTCGATTTGATATGTAGGATTGCAGGACTCTATGCATATTTTGGGGTAGTAAACAATTTATTTTGTAAATCAAACCCTCATGCCATACTCGATCAAACGCTTGTGCTACATCAAGGAATACTGCTGAGCAATATTCTCGCAGTTCAAAGGCAGTTCTTATTTCCGAAGTTACTCTGTTGACTTGCTCAATCGTTCCATGTTTTGCTCTAAAACCAAATTGATGATCAGGGATTGAACTATTTGCTTGTAACTGGTGATTGAGTTTGGCTTTAAGGACCTTCTCAAATAGCTTAGAAAGGCATGGAAGCAGACTTATAGGCCTATATGAAGAAGGACATGTCTTATCCTTCCCGAGCTTTGGAACCATTATAATAACAGATTTCTTCCATTGCTTTGGAAAGTACCCAATTCGAAAGATAGCATTGAAAAGACATGTTAGAAAAACTATTGCTGCATTTGGAAGTTCAGTTATCATTTTTGGCACAATTCTATCATAACCAGCAGATTTTTTGGGTTTCAGTTGAGTCCTTATAATAGATACAATCTCACTAGCGCTTGTTTTTAATGGAGACATATTTACTGAATTTGTGATTGTCTGTTGAGGAAGCACAAATTTGTTAGTAGGTAGATTAGGTTGAAACACGTGCTCAAGATGGTTGGCAAATACATTAGCCTTCTCTTCATCAGACCGAGCCCACATTCCGTTTCTGTCTCTAATAGGTGAGTCCAGCTCCATAGGAGTTTTTAGCGATTTTTGCGCTTTCCAAAGTGAAGATCTAGTGTTTGTGGGTGAAAGGTTAGAGATATAGCGCCTTTGTGCCTCGAGCTGGTCGCTTAAAAGAGCTTTGGCTAGTTTTTTTGTTGCATCTTTTAGCCTTTGTTTTGACGAAGGAGATCTGTGCTGTTGCCATTCTCTTCTCAATCTTCGTTTAGAAGCAACCAGTTCTTCAAGTTCCCTATTTGAGAACGATTTTCTATTGAACTTGTGAGCAACAATCCCAGGCGTTGATACCTCAGCTGCAGCTACCAATACGGAACTTAATTCATTAACAGATTTGTCAATATCGCTTTCAGAGTTGATCGCAGGTGCAATTTCAATGTGAGAACTAATATACTTTTTATATTGCAACCAATTAGTTTTATTAGATATGAGACTATAAGGGCGATCCTCAAATATTGGAAAATCGAGTAAAACGATATCAACGGGGGAGTGATCGGAAGAGAGTTCATCGTGAGTAACTGCTGATATGAGGTTTCTTGGTATATTTTTTGTGATACCGAAGTCGATGATATCAGGAGTTTTTCTTGGATCCGCCGGCCAGTATGTAGGCCTACCCGGAGAAACGAAGTCTAGCTTGTTTTGACAATTTACAAGAGTGCTGTAAAGTTGCCGGCCTTTTGGATTTACTAAACGTGACCCCCAATAAGTGTGTTTAGCATTATAGTCACCGGCCGCCAAAAATCGTGCTCCAAGGCTATCAAAGAAATTTTTAAAAACATCCGCAGATATAGCAAATCGTGGAGGACAATATACAGCAGATAGCGTCTATTATTTGATCCTGCAAGATTTACACAATCCTTCTCCTTGATCCATAGACTGAATCAAAAATGTGGAATGTAGTAGTGGTTCTTTTGTCTTCTCTTACTTCTGTCTGTTTTTTATCAAATTATTTCAGAAAGAGACATTGTGCCACCCAAGTTTTATAGCTTAGAATTATAATATACATAATGATCCCCAAACTTTTAAAAGCTGCTTAGCTTACGATTTGTATCTACGATTAATGTAAATGCAAAATCAACCCCTCAACCTTTTGTCTAATAAAAGTGACCGATTGATATACGTTAGGATATTATATATTGTTAATTTTAGATTTTAAAGAAAACTATGTTGATATGGTTGTGTAGCTTAAAATTAAATCGATTTCAGTCTATCTAACTTCAATTAGTGGAAAATTTATAAACTCAGAGAAAGAAAATCTCGGTAACCATGGTTAACTCGATTGCACTTGAAAATTTTACTTGCGTACAGTATTCAAGACGACTTTTATTGTCTGTCTATCTAATTTTTTTTTTTTTTTTTTTTGTATTGTAGGTATTTCTATCTTTGCTTCTTTAGTACTTTCTCCCTTTGACTGCCAATATTTCTTGCTTGTGTGCAGCGACCATGAAGATGAAAGTATATAGCAAGTAACATTTAGTTTAGGGAATCCTTTGTCGTACTTCGGTCTGAGGTCTGGCAATTGTCTGTTGTTACAGTTGTTCATTTATTAAAAACTTGGCACAAACGCCAAGAAAAATAACCAAAACAAAAGAAATACCAAAGCGAAAGCTTCCATAGACTTGCTTCTTTCCCATCATCATCATCATCATCATCATTATTATTATTATTTTGATCATTATCAGTTAGTGACTTTGCTTGCTTAAGAGCAATATTGTCTGTTGTTACTTTCACTCTTTGGTGCTTCTTTTAATACAACTAAGTCATTGAAGTACTACGAGTATTTAAGAGTCAAAGGCAGAGGAAAGTGTGCCGCAATTTGTGTCGCAGTACCACGTGCATAGAAAATGGCGAAGACGACAAAATTATTTCAAGTGTACACAATCCCGAATGGGAAAAAGGTAACTAGGGTTTCCACAACTCGAACAAAGGTTTAGAGTATTTTCTCGTCTTGGCATCGACTGTGCTCGACTCGACTGAATGTTGTATGCCTCGTCGAGTGGAGCAAAGAGAAATGGAATGAAGAAAAATGCGCTTAAATATTTAAACTTCAATACAGACTGAATCTGCCCGGCTACCCACGGTTCTATTGAAAGCTTAACTTCTTTCTGTATTCTGGTGTAATAGAAAACGAGCCACTGTTTCTTGTTTGCTTTACATTAGATATGTAATGGTAACGGTAATATAACGTTACGTTATTTATCCATCCATATACAAGAACTCGCCACAAACGGCGGTAGTAGTTACACTTCGTAACGGCGACATACATATGTACATACATGGACCCGCAAGCAAAATCAAACACATTTCGATGGCAGTTGCTCGACCTCGTCGTCTCCCATGTCCCCAATTTCTTCTTCATAGTCTTCCTTTCTCCTTAAGAGCAGCATATCAAAAGAAGAAGAATATGGGGGGAGCGGGTACGTTGAACCCCAAGCCAAGTAACCCAGCTACTCAATGGTAACAGACAAAGCCAAGTTATTTTATATGGCAAAGCATAAACAGCAACAACAACATCATAGTCTTTGTTGTCGTATATCCATTTCCCATTTGATATACCCCCATTTTTGCATTGCTCTCGTTAAGGGTAGCATTGCTTTGTGGGGGAGCGCCTCATACTAGCAAAAAATAATGCAAAAGAAGCAAAACCGACTCAACTCAACGCAACTCGACGCGACTCGACTCGACTCGATCCTTCCCAACCCCCGACCGCCTGCAGAGACTGTGATTTTTGATTTAAGTATTATTTTGCAACATTTCCTTTTTCTACAATATTTTTAAGTGAGTTGATGGAAAACCGAATACCCTTAAAACTCGAAATTCAGTGACGTTTCAAGGCCCAACCTGTGAGAGATTCTTGTGTTTTTTCCTAAATGCTAAAAGTTTATGGTTTTCAGAAGAATATGCAGACTTCTTTGGTTATGTATTTGGTTTAGCAAGACCACCGATTCCTCTACTGGTGAATATCTTTTAATGCAAGCAATGGGCACGACTAAAATGAATTTAGCAAAAAAAAAAAAAATTTTTTTAAACCTGGGGAAACCCGAGAAAACATGATTCTTTTAGGGATTTTCACTTTCGACGCGCATATTTTTCTGCATTTAACAAGCAAATGTTAGGCAAATAAACACAACACGATTTTCATATTTTCATTTTTTCTTTAACTTCTTTCTTGTAGTATGTATGTATGTATGTATGTATGTATATGTGAAGTAGTGGGTGTAAGCAGTCTCCTTGTTTTTGATGTTGTCAGTCTAACACATTTCAATGGTGCAGCGCAGCATCTTTGAGAAAAATGAAAAATAAACGAAACGCAATGAGATGAAATGAAATGAAATTGAAGAAACAAAATATATTATATATAAAAAGAAATGTGAAAGATGCAAAATAAATCCTTGATGATGTCAGAAACAGAAGCTGAAGAATAAATAAAGAAAGGATATGTTTATGCAGATGATGCGCTCGCTCCACTCATTTTAATTTCCTGGTTTATCTTTTTCCTTTCCTTTTTCTGTTTTTTTATTTCCATTTTCTTTGCTTTTGTCATTTTCATCATCATTCTTTAAATCGTCGTCATCGCAATCGCAATCACAATCATCATCATCAACCTTATCGCTTTTGTTGTTGGTAATAATCTTATTTTGCTCCTTAACTTGTTATTGTTGTTGATTTATGATGAGTTGTGCCTTTCATTTTTTCGTGTCAGTTTCAAAATCATTGGAATTTTGGAATTCATTAGGCCCTTTGTCTCATAAAATGCCCTGCTATGAACGGCACCTGTCAAAAAGGCAATTTTGACTGTACTGCTGGAATATGTTGTTAAATAAAAGCGTTAATAAATTTTATCAAAATTAAAATGATTGCCAACGGAAATTTAATTGTAGCCTTCATGTTCTTTCCTTCTTTTTTTTTTTGGTTTTGTTTTTGTTCTGTTTTTTTTTTTTTTTTTGTAATGAAACGTAAAGTTCATTAAAAAAGGACATTGCAAAAACTTAAATGAATGACTGAATGAATGATAGAACCATCGAATGAAAGGAAAGAAATACAATATTAGAAAGGAAGTCAAGTGTAGCAACCTAATTTCAGTGCTTCACCAAGGCACAAATAACTCAATTAGTGGCGGGTATGATTTTCACTTCATTTTGGTTTTCCTTTTTCTAAAGGCAAATTTTTTTCCATGGCAACTTCATGAAATATAATTTAAAACAAAAAAATGGATTTGAAAGGGTTTGAAGCACAATATAATAGTGTAAGTACCAAAGAAGACCAGCAATTGAGGGTAAAACCTTAACAAGACACTAAGTTCATATTCACATTTTCTGCTGCATGGCTTTTTTTTTCGTGCCACTTAATACTTTACTTCAGATATAGATATGTATACCTAATTAGATGGCCCAAATCGCCATCACTATTGCTAAAACTATGCAAATACAATAGAATATATGATCAGTGTTTATGAATTTGGCCTCATTTAATAATGAAAAGACTACAGGTCTTAATGCAGAACGTGTAGAAATTATCCAATTTAATCGACCTTCTTTGGGTTCTATGTAAATTTTATAGACCAAGTGCGGGGTCACGGAATCAAAGTGTACGGGTATGTGATCGCAATATGTAGTTTAAATTAGAAAGAGAAAAGAAATTACAGAAATATCGATGATGATCCCAAAAAGATTTTATTTACTAGGTGTCCCGGGGTGCGTTGCTGAGCCCTCGTTTTCTTTGTTTGTTAGTTTTTATAATCAGCATTGCAATAAAATAAAATTATATGTCTATGTCACAGCTCTAAATACATGTGCTCTCTTACTTACCTTTTTAGGATTCCGGACCCAAAAGGTACCTCACGGGACCCTATTACAGAGACTTCGTTGTCCATTCTCGGGTTATATCTCATGAACCGTATTAGCTAGAGACTTGAAATTTTCACAGAATGTGTAGTTCTTTCCGGGTATCAGCATACTAAAATATTTTCAAAAACTTAATGGGGTCCCTATACAAGAAACATTTTGGTTTATATGGCAGCTATACGATCTTGAAATTTGGTTGTTTGGTGGAGGTGGATTAGAAACTTATAGTGTCGAAATTTCAGTTTGATTGGATCTCTAGGTAGGGTACCTCCCATACCAACCCCCATTAAAGATTCTTATTCGTAAAACTTTTTTGATTTTTGCACTTTTGAACTAAAATTTAGGCACCATAAGTTTTTAATATAGGCGCGGTAAAATTGTTGGAATCAACAATCGGCCAAGTAGGGGGGTACCTCCCAAACAAGCCCACCATTAAAATTCAGATAATTATTCGAAAAACTTTTTTGTTTTTTCACTATTGAACATAAATTTAGACACAATAAGTTTTTAATATAGGCGCGGTACACTTGTTGGAATCAGTCAAATCGGCCGACTAGGGGCCGACTCCCATACAAGCCCCAATCTAGTACGGAACCCTCCGTGTACGAGTTTGACTCGCACTTCGCCGATTTTCTTCGTTTTTTTATATTTTTAAAGGAAAATTTGGTTGTTTAGAGTGATCTTATTGTCTTTTCTAAACTCCTTTTTTACGTTCTAAAAAATACTTAGGTTGTGACTGTCAGTCATGACTGTTTAAAACAAAAATTATTAAAACCGGTTCAGTAAATTTTGGCCACTAGGGGCACCCCCCTTACAAATACCCCATTAAACTTGCGGTTCTTATTAGAAAATTAGTTTTGCTCTTGTAGAATGAAATTTGGACGCCTGATACATATTCATCAACCATGTAAATTTCGAGACCCTAGGATTACAAATATTTCGGTTTCTGTGTTGAAATGCTGTATGTGTACTGATTCTGTATGCTTAATCACATTAGCGTAGGCAAAAACGTTTTCTAGGTAGGCGTGAAGAGTATGACAACTTCAGAAACCGAAGCTTACCTTCTTTTTACTTGTTTTTTTGTTTTTGTTTTTGAAGGTTCAAATTAAAATTTGAAAAATCATACGGTTTCATCTATTATCCAGTTATTGACTTTAATTTGAGTGAAATCTTAAAGTTCTTACACCTTAAAATGAATGCAATTTCATGTTTTTACTGCTATTCCGAAAGATGTGCACTTGTGAATCATGCTTGCAACAGATTCATTTAACCACCAAATGCAACACTCCTTTCATTCATTCATCCATCCATCATCAGACATCAACCATAAGAACAAGCATCTCTTTTATATAACGGGTGTTCCATCTCGTTATCGACACCCGATAAATTTATGTTTTGCAATAAATTTTAAAATATTTTTTTTTTTAAGGATTATGATTCCCATGAGCTTGTCCTTGTGTCAGCTCCGTGATAGGATTGAATACACAGCTTGATCGCCACAAGGCAATTTTACTCAGAAACATGACGTTCCTTTGTGTGAGTGAAATGGGAATGATGGTTGGATATCTTCAACTAATCTTATTAGATGCTCTACTCCTTGCAAACTATTTAGCATAATCTATAAAAGAGACAGGTCTCCCAATAGCAAGTTTGCTACACCAAACCAAGTATTCGGAGAAAGGTTTCCTGAATACTGAATACCGGGTCTGTCCAATTGTACGGACAAAGCTATTGCATAGGAAGTATTTGGTGCCTTCTCTTTGTTCTTCATTTACACAGCTTAGTAGCTGAAGTCTTTTTGGGAAATATGCATCCTTTGCTTAGTGCAGAGTAAGCTCTCTTTGTCATCCAATTCTCTCTGTTTTTTGCCAAAGTGTAGCAGTAAAAATGTTTCTTTTAGTTAAAACCTAGGTCAGGAAGCTTGAGAAACATTAAAGCGTAGTTCAGTGCCCACTCTATTGCCGATACCCTGGTTTTCACTGCCAGACTTTAAGGCTACAATTATCAGTAATCGCTGGTAGCGCCCATATCTTTCTAGCATCCTCATCCAGAATGTCCACTTATTCACATGAGAACGATTGAGTGCCGCTGCAATTGGGTTTAAATTGTTACTTTTCTCTTGTGTTCAAAGCATCGACAATTTAGATTTGGCACCCTGTATAAACGAGTATGTACTTAATAGTAAGTACATCATTTGGTAGGATATTATGTTTGATGTTGTTTTGACATTTTACAGCTTGATGCGTCACCATCATCATCATCAACATTATTATTAATATCAAACATTTAATTTCGAATCAAAGTGAACATATATATTTCATACATAACAAGATGAGATAAAATAAAGAAGTATGCACCAGTACACAAAATTTTATTAAAAAAAAAGAGTGGTTGCCTTGACGAATTTTAATGGAAAAGTTTTTTCAACTTCTACAACTCTTTGACAGTCTCTGCTGCTTACTGATTTCAAGCAAAATGGGCGAAATAGGCATGAATATGCATGCCTGAATTCCACGTAAATTCAAATACAAAACATATACGCATACATAGATTAAAGCCTAAAGCTTATGACGATCCAACAATATGTAATGTAATTGAAACAAAGAAAAACAGAAGAAAGCTTAAAGAATATTTGGATGCCTTCAGGAGGCTTAAATTGTTCAAAAACTTGCTCCACTCTGACAGGCTTTATTTGCTGGGGGAAAAATAGCGTGACATGGAAATGCACTCACGAACAAATGATGTGCGTGAGTTGTTGTTTGCGTTCTTTTCTTATCTAATGTACGAATATTGTACTACAATATGATCTAAAAGTACTTACACATTGCCCTAAAGTAATATATCAAGGGAATGAAGGTAAACACATTTAGTTTAAAAAGGATGAAATTGAGAAGTAAACAACTCTATTCTCTGCTCTCTGCTCTCAGCTCTCGGCAATATTAAGTTCTAAAGTGAAACCTTCAAGTTCAAGTTTTTCAAAGTTAAGCCGAGACTTATTTTTATTTTTTTTTTAATTTCTTGCGTCTCTCTGAAACTTTTTAATACCACATTTTTCCCATTCTTATTATTACAAAATATAATATTTTTCTTCTCTTATTTATTGTAGTCACGCACATCCCTTGTATCAAGTTCGGAGGACGGCATTTTGGCTGAAGGCGAAACCTCAAGTGAAACTTCACGTGATGTTACCGATGAATCGCCACCATGTGATTTGGGACTCGTTGAGCGTTTATTGTTGACACATCCGGTCTGGTTTTTACCTGGCATACAACGTTCCGGTGCTGTGCATTTTCTCCAAGGCAAAGAGGAAGGCGTAAGTACTCACTCACATACACCAAGTATAGGTATATACATACTCACAATTACAAAACGAAACAAAAAAAAAAACGGGCGAGACAGACCCGTACACGAAGGGTTCCGTACCAGATTGGGGTTTGTATGGGAGTTACCCCCCATAATGATCCGATTTGACTGATTCCAACAAATGTACCGCACCTATATCAGAAACTTATAGTGTCTAAATTTCAATTCAATAGTCTAAAAAGCAAAAAATTTTTCGAATTAGAACCTAAATTTTAAGGGTGGGTTTGTATGGGAGCTACCCCTCCTAGTTTGCCGATTTGGCTGATTCCGACAGATGTGAAGCGCCTAAAAAAAACTTATAATGTCTAAATTTCAGTTCGATAGAACAAAAAACAAAAAAGTTTTTCTAATAAGAGCCTGAATCTTAATGGAGGTTTGTATGGGAGGTACCCTCCCTAGTGGTCCGGACCAACTGAAATTTCGACAATATAAGTTTCTGATGCATAGCCACCAAGCATCCAAAGTTCAAGATTGTGGGATTACTGGATCGTAAAGCTGTCATACAAACCAAAATGTTTCTTGTATGGAAACCCCTTTAAGTTTTTCAAAATATTTTAGTTTTAGTATTTGTTGCTGATTCCCGGATAGAACCACATATTCTCTAAAAATTTCAACTCTCTAGCTATTGCGGCTTATGAGATATAACCTGAGGACGGACGGACGGACGGACAATGCAGTCTCTGCAATATAGTTCCGTTTGGTACCCTTTGGGTCCGGAACCCTAAAATTGAAAGCTAGAAATTTGTGAATACAATTTGCTTCTTACCCTCACTTAACCATATCCACAGTCACAGGATGGATAAATCTGAAAATAATCTATTTCCATGTTCCATAAAAATTGCAAATTGCAATCAATTAACAAATAAACAAATGATTTTGTTTTTATTTTAATTGTATTCCACATATTAACTACATGTGAGCGAGAGTGGCAACTCAGTCACATGCATTCTTATAATCTATGAAAAGGATATGAGTGTAAAATCAAGCAAAAATATGGTTTCAACCTTAAATTCTTTTAGACTATACTGAGGTTGGGGAACAATGTTGGTTGGTTGCCTGCCTGGTTAACATTTAATATTACGCATTCATTAAATTTTTGTATGGCCAAAGTAAATATCAGATTCATTAATATTACAAACAGGAATCGGTGCTTGGAATTGGGCCCAACCACTCACCAGGGCAACGGACCAAAAAGACTAAAATGATAATAACGTTTAAAAGTTCGCTGGAAAGGGAGAATGGAGTAGGGTGTACATATGTATATCCTTTTTAATTGTGAATGTGTAAAGATAAACAAAGAAATGTATACATCAAAAAGCAGGAGTTCGGGACTAGAAGGAATGGGACACAGATTGGACGGTATGCGGGCAACAGACGACACACCGCCATATAGTCTATGACCAAACAACCAACAACGATAAATGTTGTTATTTGTCGTTTCGTTTCAGATCGGGTCGAGTCGAGTCCAGTCGACTCCAGTCCAATTGAATCGAGTCGAGTGTTACTGCTGTTCATGCAACGTTTGCAAAATTCATTGAAATTTATCTGACATTGTACACAAAGCATATGAGTCCAAGTCTGGGTGAGGGAGTAGTACGTATATCCGCCAAGCATGTTTCGAATGATAAAAGCCAAAACACTTGAAAAACGAAACGAAAAACTCACAACAGACCGATAGACAGCAGGTGGTGGAGTCTTTTTTCTATTGTAAATGAGACAATGAAAGATAAAAACAATTTGTTCAAAGTACATACATAGTACTACGATTAAAAGAATGTATGTTCTGTTTCTAAAGATAATTTTATAAGCACTGTACCATATCATCTGTGGGTCCTCTACATAATCACAGGAACACACTTAGATACATACGATTACCATATTAATAACTGTATTGTAAATAATGTTTACCATCGAAACAACTTACTATCCACACAAACAAAAAGGTGCATCATTGTCTATAACATTGACCAATGTTTACTTAATAAAATACTGAACTTGAAAGGTATTGCAAAATAAAAAGAAATGCTAAATTCAAGATTAATTCGTCATAGTTTTTTAATCCTCATAATACGAGTACAAAAGATGGGAAACAAATGAAAAGCAAATTGAATATACGATGAATCTAATTCAGTTTGAAAACTTTCTTTTCCTGATTTTGTTGAACAGATTTCTGATTTATGTTACATTACATATTGATTAGTCTTTAACCTCTACAAGTATATTGACAAAATATACTTGTATAAATATCTCTTATGGGTTCCTACAACAATAGAAAGAAAGTTCAATAAGTTCCATAAAATGTTTTAAAACTATTGTGATGCAACATACAAGACATTTTCAATTTTATTTTTTCATAAGTATACGGGTATCATAGCATAGCGAAAATCTTTCGAGTATTAATCGCTCAAATGCATTGGCCTGAAAGAAATAAGCAGCAGAAAGCAAGACTGAAACTATTGATCTATTCCTATGACACTGCCGTTTGCCAATAGGTGGCGTTAGCTTCTTTGTGTTTAAAGTGTCTATGATGCAGCTGTAAAACACATTATAAGTCATTTGATTGCCACTGCAATAAGAATTTTTTTGTTGTCAAATTTTGTGTCAAAAAAAGAGTAGTCTCGGGAAGTTTTGCATTTCGTATTTCATTGGAAGAAAATAGCTTCCAAAGTGACTACGGCGAACATGCAAAGACTGGTTCGAACGATTCAAAAAACGTGATTTTGATCTTGAAAACAAAGAGCGTGGTAGACGTGAGAAGAAGTTTAAAGACGACCAAACGCAAGCATTATTGGATGAAGATTCATGTCAAACGCAACAACAGCTTGCATTAGAAGTTGGTCAAGCAAAAGTTTCCAAATGTCTACGAGCCATGGGAAAAATTCAAAAGGAAAGAAAATGGGTTCTATATGCATTGAGGAAAGGACATTGAAAGACGAAAACCCCCGTGCGAAATTTGGCATGGTGGGTATCTTGTAGGATCAGAAGGATGTCGTCGTTACGGTTACTTCTGATCGCAATAGATAACAAATCATTGATTTGAACCGAACATTGAATGAAAAACGCGAAGAATGGGCGAACAGATATAGGAAAGTGATTTTGCTTTATGACAATGCCCAGTCACATATGGCTAAACCAGTCCAGGAAACGTTGGAAGCACTACAGTGGAAAATCTTACCTCACACCGCGTATTCACCTGACTTAGCCCCTTCAAAGTACATTGGATTGATGCAAAATAAAGAAGAATTTCTTTGCCTTAAAAAGACTGAATTTGGAGGAAAAAGCTTGGGAGTTAGTTTTGATGAATCTTTGATCTACTGCAATTCTAAGCGCTACTTTAATATACCATCATCATTTTGTAGGGGATCTATTTAGGGGTAGTGTACATATTGCATATTATACTATAGTGGGGTAGTTTTGCTATGCTAGGTTGCCACATTGCCATAGTGATTACCTTTTGTCAAGTTTTGCTGACAACACACTAAAAAAAGGTAGTAGATAAAAAGACTCAATGAAGAATAGAAAGAACAATGGGAGTACTAATTGCAAATGAGCATTGCCATTGCCTTTCCTGTTATTGTACGTACATCTGTGAATGAGGTATTTCAGGGTTGTTATAACAACGCCCAGAACTACCTGCCTGATACCAACTGATACCCAAGTGGACAATAATTAAAAAGCATCGAAATCAATGAGCAAAAGTAATTTATAAACGCGTTTTAATTTTATTTCTCATCGCTTCTTTTCAATTTTCCATTTCCATTTAGTATTTTCTTCGATGTTTTCAATTAAATGCACTCAACGCCTTCAATAAGTTGCTCTGTCTGTCGGTCTGTCTGTCGGTCTGTCTATATACCCATTTATCCATTTGTCTGCAAGCCTGCTGTAATGCCGGTCTGTCTCACTTTGCGTGTTGGTGGCAAGTTCAATGTTTCACTTGATTGCAACTGGCGTTAAATGTTTCTTTGCCGCTTCAGTGATTGCCAACAGTTGCACCGGTTGGTCCTCTCCTCCATTGAGGCTAAAAACTTTCGCTACTCGCCTCCAACTTATTTAGTTGTTTGCTTGTTGACTTACAACAACCAACTTCTCTTATCTTATGTGGCTAGTGGTCCGGGAGGCAATGAGCTCTATGTGGAAAAAGTAATATACAAAACAAAAAGTAGAGAAAAAATTAGATGGATTGAATGAGGTGGGCGGAATCAGAAAAGTAGATGTATGTAATTAAAAATCAATCATTTTGCTTATTGGAATGTGTATGCGTTCGCATCTCCCCCATTCTAGGTTTTCATTGCTTTTTGTGATTGTTTAAATATTTCAATAGCTTTTTTCTATGAGGGCTAACTTCAAGCTATGGACTCATGGAGGACCTTATGTTGGGAATCACCTTTCTGGTGCCTTAATTACTTCACCCATCCATGCACACACTGACATATGACCAAGAGTTCCTTTGTTGTTGGTTTACTTAGTTTCTCAGTGGGTTGGCCAAGCTCCCTTTTTTTTTTTTATTGTAATGTATATTTTTAATAGATTCCATGCCAGTGATCAGAAGGCAAAATGCCTGAGTTAGCGCTCATCATCATAGCTCCAACCATCAACATCAATCATATTGGTGCACATATGTATGCACAATGTTCATGTACTGTATGTAAGAAAGAAACAGTCAAAGTGGGGACCTGACTTTGATTTTTTTTTTTTTTCAAAGTTCGGTGGTGAGTCTGGCAGTCAATTTCTCCCTGTTTTCTTTTCAATACTCATTGGTGGACATTGGTCAGATTAGAGAGGAGTGAGGCAGAAGTCAGGGAAGTTGGGTTTTGTTATGCCAACCACAGAATGTAATTAGCAACAAATGCTGTCGTACATATCAGAAATAAATAAAATCAATAGAGATGAAGAGACCCGACCAACGTCCAACTGCTCTAAATTACTAAATGAATCACATGATGACACGCGTTTACAGCCACCCCAATTCAATATGGCAGCGGCATGTTCGATCATTAGCACTGGGATTTACTGGATTTTATTGTTGTTTTTGATTTAAAAGATTTGTACCTGGTTCCATGGTTTGAAACAAATCATGACATCATGAGAGTGGACAAGAGTAATGGAATTAAATAGAATAAATCTAAGTGAATCAAGTGATGTAAAGGAATTTCAAAAATACAAATTGAAAATCCAACTGAGTAACCAATATATGATTTGATTACCCAATGGGTTTTGGTATCATTAATGAACCATGATGAAAACTTCAATTTTCACATTTTATTTTAGATATTTCCAAAAATGAGATAAAACAAAAATGAAGAATATATTCGTATTTTTGTGGTCAAAAAATTAAAAGGACAACGAAAACATAATGACAAATAAAAAAAATACAATAATGAAGGCTTTTAGAAGAATCAAAAGCAGTTTTCCTTTTCTACAATTTTTTTTTTTTTTTTGTTGGGTTGCAATTTCATCCTTTTTTTGTTTTCGTTTTGTTGACGCTAATATAACCCCATTGGTGGCCATTAGGCCACTTTGAACTCCTCTCTACTTATACAAATATTATTCACGCTTCTCTTTTGTGTTTGTCCTTTTATCGTTGCCAACAACTAGCCTGGAATAAAAATCTCATATTTTATTCAAATTGGTAATATGAGCTTTATTATGGAGCCAGAGCCAACCCAGAACTTACAACATTCAAAGCAGCACCAGACAAGCCACTTTCTCCCCGCAATACCATTTTCTTCAAGATCCCTTAGTCTCTCTAAATAAAAAAAAGGGCAAAAAAGGAGCTTAATGCGTGGGCGCTTTTCAAATAATGCACAACGGGACACTTGCTGCGTAGAGTTCCCATCCCGGCTGCATCACTGACAAAAAAATAAAAATAGATATAAATAGAAAATAGAAAAAAATCTTTCATTCTCATTCGTATTCCGCTTCATTGTTTTATTCATTCGCCCACTCTTTCATCCCTTCAGTCCTTTCATTGACAATACAAACGTTTTGCATTTTTTCCAGAACTTTAAACTCTTCAGCTGAATGGGGAGCATCCTTCCTTTCTCCTGCTGGTCTCTCTCCATTTTATCCTTTCAACTTGGTGTGCAACTTAGCGTGTGTGTTTTATGGTATAATCACTTTGCTATGATGTTTGTAACACAATGAAAATTTATAGTGGAGAAGCGAGAGATTTGTCTTCTTTTTTAAGATTTGATTACCAGAAAACTCAAGTTATTTTACGTTAAAAAATGTTCACAGAAATCTTATAATTATTGTCCAACACTGTCTAACATATCTCAAAATCGCGATTTATGATATGAATTTTTTAAATATAATAAATAAAACTACCACACTTAGTTTTAGTACATATTATGTTTTCAACACTCATTTGTGAATATAAAAACCCATATTCATACATCAATGTGAATGACACTATGCACTCCAATTTGAATATTCTTAGATTCTTTCTTATAGTGTGTAACATTTCGTGAAGGATATTTCAATGGCTATAGAATCAAAATTAAAAAAGGACTTTACCATTTCTAGTTGTATTCTTTTGTTACTTGATTTCCTTTCTTTCTTTTAACTTCATTTTTTGTATTTTTCATGATTCTTTGATTTTCATTTAATGCAAACGCTTCAACGAAATGAGATTGGACATTCCATTCTAGTCTTCAGTCTAGTACTTTGCATAGGAAATTGAATCTATGTATTGTACATAGTTGGCATCACAACGGACATCATGCGCTTTGTTAATACGCAACCATTATCTCCTACTCCAACAGTCTGTGTGGCTCTTGTTGTCTTTTCAGATCTGTAATTTTTTTTAATTTTTTCTTTCTATTCCACACACACACACACACATACAAAGTTGTCAATTTTATTATCACATCGTCGTGATGAGTTAGAAAACTCATTTAAGACAATGAATCAAGAGATCCCATAAAGCATATACATAACATATGGAATTCAGTCTCAGTATCGTAAAGAGAATTCATTTCATTCAGTTACTGATTCATTTCCATACAAATTAGTCTCATCTTCAAAGTTCCTTTACCTGTACCTTTACTAATTTTTTTAGTTTAGGTTAAAGACTAAACAAGACATCAGAAAATATATATCTACAATAAATTTATATTTATTAAATCGAAGCGATTAAGATTTGAAAATTTGAAGTTTAATTTTCTTTTGGTGTTTCCACTCTTTGTTTATGAGAAACAAAGAAAAAAAAAACAACGAATTGTCTTCAGTAAATTAGGAAAGTTAATTGTTTGCATTCCATGTTATGAGGGACTTTCAACTTAAAATTCTAATCGGATTTTAAATTAGAGATTAGACTAGATTTTTTGTACAAATACACAAGTATTACAATATTAACTGTCATTCACAATGTTCGCATGGGTAACTACATTGTAAGCAAATGACTTTCGTTTATAAATTTGTTTAATATTTCATTAGCCAAATGGGTCTTGTTGGTTTCGGTTGTCCCTGTTGTTTGTGACAGACCACAAAATGGTATAACGCAACAAAGATTAAAAATAACACAAAACGTATTATACAAAACAAAAAAACATAAACAAAAAGAGAACAAAAATCCGTTTCAATTTCAGCCTGGGTCTGTCATGAAGTACTCAAAATGTACAATAGCACTGTATTGAGGTTTGAGCAGTGTTTAACAATGGATCCAGATGCGTTAATGTGTCTCGTTCGTAGGCCATCGTTTGCTTCTCTTCTCACTCTGCTTCCCTATGCTCGTGGGTGTTAATGACATTTTTCCAACCATTGGGGTTTCTCCATTTTCTTTCTATAATGTAACCTTATCTGGTTTGGTCATTGTCATCGTCATCGTTTGTAGCGGCTAGTTACAGTCGCAGTTACTGCTGCTTCTGCTGCTGCTGCTGCTACTGCTGCTACTGCTGTTGATGATGGCTCTCTGATGGGGTGATAAATAAAATCTGTCTGCGCCTATGCACCAATTGTGCCGACTACGATGTAGCCTCATGCCTCTATTATTCATGCATATTGTTTGCTTTTTTATTTAGTTCATCCATACTGTGTTGTCAGTCCAGTTCGTCTAACTAAATCAGAGACTCAGAGTTGGAGTCTTCATGCTGTTGTCACTGTCGACTGTGTGCCAACTTGTTTGACATTCACTCCATGACGCCATAGCTTATAGTCTACCTATTCCAATACGAAAAAAAAACAGAAACAAAAAAAAAAAAAAAAAGAAAAAAAAAACACAAAAAATGTGTTTTGCTTCCGTTAACATTGGTCAATTTCAATTTCATTTTGTCTTTTTTCATTCATTTCTTTCGACTTTTGTTCCTCTGGACTATAAACGACTATCGACTACGACTGTCCTTGATTGTATTTTTGTGGTTTCAGCCACGAACGGCAATAGCAGCCAACACCAACTGTTGCTCAAACCAAATTTTGTCGTCAAATGGCCACAAAAGCCAGACACAACATTGAATATTGGTAGCTAAAGTTCCACAGCTTCTTACTCATGGCTGCATATTGTATAGTATTGTATATACTATATTTTTATTTTTTTTGTTGTCAAGAAGCAAACCATAAATCGTTTGGCAGCCATTTATATTTGGCTAGCAAAAAGCAATTCAGAACAAAAAAAAAAAAAATGTCAGTTCCACCGAAGTTTAAATACCGCAAGCAAGTACAAAATAAAAATACAATAAGTGTGTTTTATTTTAAAGAAGATTAAATTTTTTTTTTTATTTTTTTATGGATATGTTTAGTTATATTGAATTCGATTGTTCCAATTTTCGCAAATATTGTAGTCACTGAAATTTCGAGTGACGCATTCATTAATAAATTAAGAAGTTGTCAATACATAAATATAAATTCTTTGATCCATTTTTTTGCAGTAGGCAAAAATGGAAGACAACATTCAAAATGGCCAACCGTGATAGCATAAGTGAGGTACATGAGTACCAACATAACGCCACAAAAAAATCAAAAACCGAATATAAGTAGCCCGCGTAAATTCAAAAATCGCGGTATGACTTCAACAGACCTCGTACATTTGTGTATATTCTATAAGAAAAGTATTTTATATTCCACTAGCGTTAACCGGCGTGCATTGCTACACCCCCTATGCGTTAATTGGGTGTTTCTTATAAAAAGCTTTGTTGTAAAATGTGTAATTAATAATTACAATATATTTTAATATTCTATTATAACCTAAGCAACTTTAAGAATCATTTGTTCTTTTAAAAAAAATCGGTTCATTATATTTTGCACCAAATAAAAAACAAATTTAAAAATGGCATAAAACTATCTAAATATGGATAACAGTATCGAAATCGAAGGATCATAATTCATGGCAGAATTTTCTTTATTTGCCCATGAATTAGTAACTCGTCCTGATGATTATCTCGCTCTCTCAGCTCTATATCTATCCCGAGCCTGACTGAGGCGAGCCTCACGTTCCGTTGACGATTCTTCACATCTTGCTGAACGTACTCTTTTGGCATGTCTTCCAGACATGACTTTATAATTTCTTGATAGTAATAATCAGACTTAAATAAAAAAAATCTAAAATCACATTTGAAGAAACTTTGCTGTGTAAATAATGAGAAGCTGGAATATTGTAGTGACAGTAAATGCTTTTTCCATGAATTATAACACTATGCCAACTACATTAATTTTAAAGATAGGCATATAGGTATATGTATAGTGAAAATAATAGTATTTCTCCACTATTTAATGGATGTTATTATAAATATAAACCTTCCTCTTCAATCACTCTATCTATTAAAAAAACCGCATCAAAATACGTTGCGTAGTTTTAAAGATTTAAGCTTACATAGGAAAAAAGCGACTTTGTTTTATAATATGTAGTGATGATGATATGAAAATATTATTTTCTGTAGCTCAAAAGCCTAGATTAAGCATGATCACTTGTTTCTTTAAAACGGCTAATTGAATCCGTACACCTCATTTTAGCATTGAATGGTAAATTGGGTTAAAACTCAGACCTATGCTCCATTTTAATGTCCATTGACTTGTAGGTCAACCAACGTCTTATCATCAGTAAAATTGCCTTTCCGCTTGTAACAATTTTAGGTAATTTCAATAATTTTGTGGACACGATGGTCACAAACTATAATTATTATTTAATGTAACCGAATTTCGGCTCTCTAACTTTAGGTGGGGGTTTGTTTGTCAGAGGCTTATTAAAAAAGAAGACTATAAAATGTAAGATCCATATATAAATAACTGCATGTTTGAAGGAGAATATGAAATGGAATAACCGTAAATAAATTTAAACTTCGCTCACTTTAAATATAAGTATGTAGAGGGTAAATCCAGAAGGTCTTTTTGGGTAATGGGAGGTACTAATGTTGAACATATAAAACTGTAGTTTTAATCTCCATCACTTGAGTATAGAAACCGCAAGGAATTAATTGACAGCAGATTGAAGTACATACATATATCGAATGGACATGCGAACTCTGTATAATTGGCAATCAATCAGAGTGCATAACTAGCAGAACAGAACAGAACTGACAGAGACTGATGAGATGTTATGTGATCTGATGTGATGTGTGTGCGAAATGTCGATATAAAAGCTTAACCCCTTCGATAAGGGTACCGGTGTGAAGAAGTGAACTGAAATGAAATGAAATGAAACGAGGAACCAAAGTGCAATCAGTTTGCGGATTAATTTCCTGCATTCATTTTCAATTAAAGCACAAAAATTAATTCAAAAACAATTGTGGAAGCCAAGCGTATACGACATCCACAAAGGACCACCGACCAAAGGATGCTTATTGCTGATAGCCGAGAGACTATAACACCACTGACCACATTTGTATATATTGTATGTGTGTATGAGGATACAGGGTCCTTCAAGGGTAATAATAAATTCAAAATGAACAACACATTGAACAGAATGACAATAATGGTTATGACAATAATTGAGATGGTGGCGATGGTGGAAGTGGTGATGACAATGGTAGACAACCATTAACAATTGTGGACATCTACTTTATGCTCTTGATTGTAGCAATTTCAAAACTTGGTATTTAGCACCATAGAATATACATTTTATGTCACAACATCATATCCTTGTAGTCAGTCTCCTGCCTCCCATTGTTTTGCTTTGTTGAGAACAAAATGCACTTTTCGCGATAAGAACTGATAAAATTACCAAATAAATGAAAATAAAAGAAAACACAGGCGATTATGATGCTATAAACAACTGATTTTAGTGGCCATCATCATCATCATCCCCCGTGGTTCCGTCAGATGAGGCGGTCTGCAATAGCGTCTTGTGGCGGAAGAAATGTATCCCATGCATCAGAGTAAAAATTAATATACATGGTGGTTGAATGTGATGTTGGTAAGGATTTTATCCCTGGTCTCGGAAGAATGGGGTTTTAAAGGCTTGACAACATATACATTTCTGTTTCTTATGCACATTATGTATGCATTTTTGTTGTTTATTACAATTAATTTAACGGAAATCTTTTATGTTGTTGACAATAATTAAACATGAATTAATGTTCTGTCAACACTCCACTCCATTCCACCACCATGTAATACAGCATTTACAGTGGCCCATGATTCGAATCAATTGTAATGTGACCATTGATCACAACAGGGAAAATCACATAATCGAGCGGTTGTTCTTGCAGAATGTGATTCGAATCAAATTCAATTCAAAAATTGATACGACATGATTTGGATTTTTCGGCCTGGTCATGCTCATCAGTGTTGGGCAAATTTTTCATGAACGTTGGCTGCTTTTTGGTAATGTCTCCTTTTTTTGGTGATTGTCAGATGTCTTCAACTTCTTCCTTTTTTGTTGCGTACCAACAGATGATGATGACTTTAATATATTTCCAATTGTAAATTTTTGTAAAAATTTTAATAAATGTCATTAGCAGAGATGAAATAGAGAGTTGCCGAAGAAAAAAAAATGTATTTCGAAACAAAAAGGACTTATCGTGATTTATAAACCTCACTGTAAACGCCAAAACACATCATCGTGATACAGCGCCACTGAAAACGGGCTATAAAGCAGCGGCATTCCGCGACATAAACGTGATTTTTAATTTCTGTTTTGTTAGCAGTTTTGTTGAGAAAATTGGACCCATGTTTAAATGTGGGCCTATAAGATTATTGAGCTAGAAATAAAGTTTAAAGAACGACGTACATATAATGTCTAATATTTGATGTGAAAAACAAGTTGTGTAAAAGAAAATAAGCTAAAAGTCTATTTATGAGTTTAAGTGGTCAGCGCTACTCGGAGTTACTAGTCTAAAATAAAAAACTCAATTTTTTTAATATAATATCCATCGTCCAAAATGCCAACTTCTGCTCCAAATTACAGGTTCTATATAATATTTATTGAATATACACAATAGAATTGAGTTTATTGATGATTTTATGATGACTATATGACTGGATTATCAGTATGAATTGTTTGATGCACATTTGCGCTCAAATCACCATATCAGAAAGAAAGAATCAGGTGTAAATATCAGACCAAAATCATTTTAAGCAAAATTTTTATAAAAATGTTGTAGATTTCATAAATCGTCCTTAAGCGAGTATCGATTTATGTATTCTAAACTTCAATATTCATTGTATGCGTAGTAGGCTTTAATAATGTTAAATAAATCAACTACGAAATGCATGCATGAATACATCAAATTACTTTGGGGCAGTTCGAGATTGATAAATTCTTTGGAAAGTGGAGCAGAATGAGAGGAAATAACACGATGGCATGTGCAACCAAGTAAACTACAGGCAGTGAATTGAGTGGGGAAAGGGAGGGAGGGAGACAGTAATGAAGAAATTCACAGCTTATTCATGTTGATGCATATACTCGTATATTTGTGCGAAGGACTCTTAGTTGGATGCTGCTGTTGTTGTCCACACGCAGACCACACCACAACTTAAACTTCAATGAAATTTTCGGTAACATTCGTAACAGAAAACAGAATTTCCGGTTTCCATTTCGTTTCGTTTGTCGTAATATTCTGACAACAGAGCATGTCAGAGCAAGCAAGTTGCAACTCTAACATGGACCATAGAAAAGCCTCCAAACCGAAGGGAGTTTGGGATAGCACTTGGCAGGCTGTTCAAACGGACGTAAAGTTGCACAGACAAAATGAGAGACAGAGAGTCAGAGGAAGGAAGGACCCTTGGGCGCAGCTGTTAGTTGTCTGCTTTGAGTTGAATTCATGTGAGTGCGGTTGTGAGGAGTGTCGACCGATGGTGGTAGCGTCGTAAAGCATACGTTACAGTATGCTATGCTTCTAAGCCACATTTGGTTATATAATCAAGTTTGATAATAGACTTGTCGATGCTGATGATTCCCTGTTTTAACGAACGCATCGCAACAAATTTCCGCTTCTCTAGTTCTATCAATCATCACAGTACATACATAGAAGATATTGTGGATAGTCAAGGCCGCCGTTGTTTGGTTTTGTTGGCATTCAACTACAAATTACAATTGATTCAAATCATCGTCATCGTCGTCATGCACATAATCATCATCATCATCATCTTAATCAATTGAAGTATGCACACAGTTGTAGTCAATCAGGCATCTAATGAGGGTCGATTCGATTGTGATATGTCGAAAGGTTGATGTGGCAACAAAAGGGTTATTTATCAATGAACAAACAAGTTTATGTTGATGGTGTATATAAAAATTTTTACTAGAAGTTATCAAAGATCTATGATTTCTTAATTTAATATACTTTTTAATAATCTTCATTGTAATCCAAAAACAGGAAACTCTTCCGGACATGACTTAAATCTTTGTTCAATTTGCCTTTTGATATCAATCAAATGATTAGATTTGTTCTTTCTTTTCATTTGACATGAATGATGCTGTCTCCTTACTTATTTTGATTAAATTTCATCAATTTGACAAAATAATAGCAAAATACCAAGGAACCAATTGTTATTTGCTACTGCTGCTGATCCATGCCAAATAACCGACAACTTCACAAACCTTTAGACATCTTTATCTACAATACTTACTAAATATCTTCCATCCTCTTTTCTTTCTTTTTTTTTTTTAATTTTATATAGTCGTCGTCGTTGTCGGGGACTCTCTTGTTAACGCATTTTTCCACTCGTTTTATTTCATTCCTCTTTCTTCTCTTCTCCCATCATTGAAACTTCATTCACTCTCAAATTGCATTTCCGGTCTGGACAGCTGCTGACTGCCTCGAGCGTAAAGTATAAGAATCTTGGTTGGTATAGGATAAAATGCCACAGTCCTTTGTGCACACATTATTAAATCAATATAAAACGCCCGAACATGTATGTGTAATAAAATCTCCTTATAGAAAGCTTCACTGAACGAACAGCAATAAAGATGCTTCCGTTTTTCTTTTCTAAACTAATAAAATCACACAACCGAACAAAAAATTGTGTATATGTATATACAATATGTATAATATATATATATATATATATATATATATAACCTTAGCCATACCCCAAGCTGTGTGTTTGTGGCTTTTTGTACTCGAATATAAAGTACTTACTGTAAAGACACTTTAAACTAACGTAAATAAACCGAAAATGCGCATTAAAATTATTATTGCATACTTTTAGGGGTTACTATTGTCACATTTATCTCATATTATTGTTCTTATTTGCTGCCAGTGGCAGTCGTAAATATAATGGTAGCGAAAAAAAAAAAAAAAATCTAAAATTCATTTGTTCATGAAAAATGTTTGGTTGCCCCTGGCATTTAAAAACGTAACTATTTCAATTCCTTTTACCGTAAAATTGGATGTGGTGAGGTGTGTAACGTTGGGACAAAGGACATACTAGGCCAGACATTGACCACTTGTCGTCATCGTCATAGCCATCATTATAATCATCGTCTTTAAGTCGTAAAGACGATTAGCGCCATGCAACGACGATAATAATCTACGCAACATTATGTCGTGATGTCGCCGCGCAACCCTCGAACCTTAAAGGAGGCTGTAAGAAATCAACAAAACTAAACTAAAGAGAAAGTATCTTAGGGTTTGCATAGAGTATTTCTTTCTGTCTGGTCAAGCATTACAAAAGGGCAGCACTCATTATCATCAGCATCTTTATAGTCATCATCATCATTGTGTTTTGTTATTGAACGATTAAAATAGCGGCCGCTTCATACTGGATGGGTGGGTCGATTTGGTTCGCATCGAACTGGGTTGGCTGTCCTTCTGTCTACGAGTTTATGTATATCTAAGTTGAAATAGTATGGTGTAGTCTTGGCGATAGACATTGGCTTCAGCAGTAATTTTTTCTACATTGTCTGCAAAGTTTTACAGCGTTAAATAGGAAGTACCGAGTGTGTAAGTTTAACATAGACTAATGTGGTATGACTTTCACAGGAATTTCTTGGCTCTTGCTCAAGATGCTGACGCTGACGCTGATGTTGATATTGATGTCCATGACAACAGACCGAAGAAGCAGTAGAAAGCACTCGTGTATTAATTTAATGCTACTCAATTGCTTTTCACTTTTTCACACGCACAAAATGCTTAAGAGAAGAAACAGGAATGGTCTGAGATGAATTAGAGCATCAGTTGGTGGTATTTACTGCAGGGATACTTAGCAACGGCTAGAACACGTCAGAAAAAATGGCGTATGGCGTACAGACATGCCAGCCAACCGTTGCACCAGCAACAGCGTTGCTGGCAATATCAACAGAGGGAGATACGGTCTAGAAAGGAAATATCTATCTGGGAAAAATACCAAGAGAAGAGGGTTCAGACAAAGCGCAGTTTGCGCATGGAATAACAATTTATCATTGTTTTTGTGATAAATTTATGAGTAGATTTTTAACGCAACATTAAGTTTGTTCTTATATCAAGTGAGAATTCGCTGATTTACGGCATTTAAAGCTAAAGAATGGGTCTGAATAAGTCGGATGTTAAGAGAATGGAAAAGGAATAAAGTTGTGATTTTCATTTTTTAAACTTTGCTTTGTATGCTTTCCTATTCCTAAATTGCTCACACTTGTTATTTTAATTACAGAACTTTATAGTACGTGGCTCCAGTCAACCCAATACAATGGCCGTCTCAGTGCGCCTTCCACCCGATACTGGACCGTATATTGAGCATTATCTGATACAGTCAAATGATGCCATATTGAGTCTGGAGAGTTCACGTTTTAAATTCGATTCAATACCAGCATTGATTGCGCATTATGCACAGTGTTGCGATGAGTTGCCGGTGCAGCTATTATTGCCACGTGCATTACGCGAGGCTAAGAACCGGCAACAATTATCATCGCTGGCATTACTTGGGCAAGAATTCTGGCGTTATGCTATGCAACAGCCTGCATCTACCGGTTCGACGACAGCTGCAATGTTAAATGCCACTGCAGGTGCTATAACAAGCGCAGAGGCACAATTACTCGATGCTAAGTCTCCGAATTCGTTGACGGAAACAAGTGGCCTCGGTACGGCTACTTTCTTTAGCGATGGCCCAGTGAATGCACCTTTGGTGGCTGTCAACGCTAAAAATAATGTAACAACAGTGGCTGCATCAGCCTCATCATCGGTTTTCAGTCCCACAGGCAGTGCGAATCTGTTGGGTGGCTTCTTTAGTCAGGCCGGTACACCATCGGATACAACATCAAGCATGTCATCGTTTACGACAAGTGGTGGTCAGCACATGCATCTAATGAGTCCTGAATCAATTGATTCGGTTATACTTACAATGTCACCAGTTTCTGATGGCACCAGTCAACGCAATGCGCTTTTGCCGTGTCATGTTGGTGGTGTGCGACCTACTGGTGGTGTTGTTGAAATAGGTAGTAATCTCAGTACTTTCAAGGCATCCAGCGGCGGTAATGGCTCGAATGGCAGTGCAAGTAGCATTGGCAGTGGAAGTGGTAATGTCAATAAAGCGTGCAATATTCTTGAATTATCGAATGATGTTCGTCCACAACGCCCAAAACCGCCGAATACGCTTAATCTCGACTTGAATTTACGTAAGCCACCAGCACCGCCATTGCGTTGGTCAAAGCCGCTTTCGCCTCACAGTTCGGTGCCACCAGTACCTCTACCCTTAACAGATCAGGCTCATAATCCCACTTCCAATAATGGAAATTTTACTGTAACAACGACGGTCACTTTTTCGGTGGATGGCAAAAGCAATGCACCTCAGTTTCTCGAAGTGAATACTCCAGCGACTCCAAATCCCTTCAGCTCGGTACTCAATCAAAATGCATCAACATTTCAAACATTTTCCAAACGGCTGTCTCCAGAAGGTGAGTGTAAGGACACTATTTCGTCACAAGGATCTTCGTCGACAAATGACAGTCGTTGGCAAACGCAATCTCAAAGCAGCCGCGATTCGAATAACAGCCAACGTAAAATACTCTCTCCGATCGCGGCCACACCTACTAGCACTGGTGGCGGAGGCGGAGGTAGTAGTAAATCACGCAAAGCTAAAGCTCGCAAGGAATCGAAGCATTACCAGGAATCGGATATACTTGAGAGTCCACAGATTTACTGTCGAAGTACATTGGGCGACAAAATCAGCGACTACGAAGATCTTTGGTCCCATGATCCAAGTGATCGCACCAGTCTTTTAACCAGTTTTAAGCCACCATCAACACCAGCAGCGCCACCTGAAGGCATTCAGCAAAGCAAACGTCCAGATTTGCTAGCTGAAACGCGTAAGTTTCAAATTTACTTACTGAATTTCACCCAATGTCACATCCAATCTTTTACTTTCAGCAAATATCGCCACGCCAATAAATATTCACTCGACTCTGCTGTCACCCACCATTGAATATGCTGCCTCAAGTGAGAACACTTATAATACAGATACACAGCAATTGCTGCAATTTTCTGGTGATGCACCTCCACGCTCACGTGCCGGTCTACTCTTGCCACTTGGTATGAGCCAATCGCTGACCGATGAACAATTGCATACCAAAACCCAACCAGTGACTGATTGCGGCACTGGTGATGCCACGCCTACTGCACAAACACCCGTATCGCGCAGTAAACAGGGCAGCCCGTTTTATGCGGAGCCTGCCGATACGCTGCGGCAAGCCGGTTTGACAACTGCTAATATCTTGCGACGCTCTCAGCGCAACCAACTCTTGCCAGCAAATCATCGACATTCGGAACCGCTTAAAGGTGGCGTGGCAGTTACCACTGGCCCCATCCTTGCGACATCAGATACTCCCGATAAGATTGCTGGCAGTCTAGATGAGCTTAAGAAGCAAAAGCCACAAGCTCAATCGCAGCAGCCGTCAAAGCGCGCTCGCAATCGCTTCGAGCACTGGCAACTTGACAGCAGCTGGGAATTCATGGCCAAGCACGACGATACAACTGATCTACAGCCTCTTAATAGTGCTGGTAACGGCAATAATTATGGTGACTATGATTCATCTGCTAATTGGCAAGATAGTGCCGAGAAACAGAACTCACAGGGCCGAGACATACCAAAAGAAATAAAGCAACGTCCGCTAACCGTGCATCAAATCATAGCTAAAAGACTACCCGATTTAAATCTGCCAGAACTGGTTCGATGCTCAACACCACCACAACAACAACAACAGTTACCGCAACCATTACAGCCCCTTCTAAACGATCAAGGCCAAAAGCCACACGGCAATGAATTCAATGGTAGTCAAAAGTCATTCCAGAGTCAAAATGGATGCCGACTATCGTCTTATGACAATGTGGAACGTAACTATGCAGCCTTTTGTCAGACTTATTTCAATGGTATAGATTCGGCGCAGTCTGATGATGGTACTGTATTTTCTGAGCCTTGGGACTCTTCTCAATGGGACTCATTTATACCACAGGATGGTATGTTATTGATCATAATAAGGCCAGCTTAAATATACTCAATAAAAATAATCATTGTAATTCTTACAGACCTCACTGTCAATTCTGATACAATTCATCTTTCTAAATGTCGCCCGGCGGTTTCAGAGGATGATACCATAATAGAAGAACTGTGTAGCACCAAAGATAGCAATCAGGATACGTTAAAAGCTCAGAAAACGAATGGCAAAACGACTCGACCGAGGGTGGCTACCATTTTGCGTAATCCAAGCATTCGTGATCGTGAGATACTCTGTAAGTAATTTATGATACAATAATAAAGTTGCAGTAAATCCGTAATAACCTTAGAGTAATTAGTTTGGTCATACTAACATGTACAATATTTATATTGTATCTTTAAAAACATCCAAACAAAATATATTTTCTCTGACATCATTGTCTGCCATCAATAGCCATAGGCAAATGCGACATTATCATCTTGCTTTGTAAACTTCCCGACCATGCAAAACTAAATATTTTTAAATTTACATCCAATTCAAATTGTTTGAATAGTAAATTCCCGAGATGATGCCAGTGTCCAGTACAAACTAGAAATGAAAAACTATGCGTCGTCATCATTAATCGACGTGTCCAGTTATTACAGTCGCCGTCTCATGTACCACAATGCCATGCTTCTCCTTCTCATCAACAACAATATAGTATTGCGACGCAAAAAACCAACGTCTCTTGATTAGAGAGACGTCGTTACTTACACGCTTATACGCTCCTACTTCGATTCGATTTACTGAGTAAAGTCGTAAATAGTGCACCAGGTCCAGACGCACTTTGGAATGTCAACTAAAACCACGACGACAACTACAATGTCTTATCAATTGCTTCAATAGTAACTCTACGCTCTATTTTGCTCTTCAATGGGATGCGTAATTTCTATGATTGCAAGTCGTCGGTCGCTATTATGTATGTTTCTATTTTGGGTCAGTGTAAACTGTAAATACAAATAAGTAATAATTTTACTTGAAGAACAACGAAAATAGTTTAGTCTCGTCAAGAAACAACGACATGGAGAGCGAGCAAACAATGCAAATGCGAATGCCAATAGCCGTGACAAGTCGTGAGAAAAATTCTTATCTTTAATTAATGACATATCGATGGAGGTGGAGGCGGAGGCGGAGGCGGAGGATGTGGAGGCCTCGGATATAATATAAATTAGTAAAGGTAGAAAACTTGTTGCCAAGTTGTTGCCAAATTTCATAATTTTTTAAAATCTCATTCTAAACAAAGTGCAAATATGTCTCATTTTGATAAGATTAGTTTCGGATGGATGGATGGGTTTTACACAAAGATAATTTTAATAAATTTGTGACTAAATTATTTTTAAATACAACTAGCGTTACCCGGCGAGCGTTGCTACACCCCATATGCGTTAATTGTTTGTTTCTTCTAAAAAGCTTTGTTGTAAATATCAATCATCAAAATTGGTCCAGCCATTCTCGAGTTTTGCGGGGGCATACTATTTTTTGGGTTCATCTTCATATACATATATAGATATCATACTAAAATGACTTTAACGAAAATAGTTCGGTGAACTTCAGTCACCTTGAAACAGTTTTACGACAACTTAAGCCGATTCTTATCTTTTCTGTTTGAGTCATAAATCTCTGGATAATTAGTTTGTTTGTGGGCGTAATATAATTACAGTAAAACGCTCTTTCTTACTTGATCCGAAATTGGAAATATGTAATAATAAAATGGGTTTTTTTTGCCAATATTTTTGGAATATAAGGAATACTAAATGCGTAAACCAAATACAAAGAACTTCGTAGCGTCCTTCATAGTTGTTGTTTGTATTATATTTAAGGACTTTTGTAACTACGACGTGCTTTTTAGCTTAATAATGGCCTCGAACTATTGACAACACATAATACTGGCTGATGCAATCGTTAAAAGCTTTTGAGTAAGCTGATCATGTCTATTGAAATATGTATGTCAGATGGATCGGGTGTTGGAGCGGTTAGGATTTCTGTCTCTCTCTCTGTTTAGAGCACAGTAGTACAATACCAGTTCAGGTTGCGACAATTGGCATCGCGTGCAGTGCACGGGTAAGCGATGATGATATGCTTAGATTTGAGTCATGGCAATTTCCTCTTAACCTAGTTTAATGACTACAAGTAGTAGTATTGTAAATCGCTGCGATAAGGTACATACCATCCATCGAACCAACCAACAAATCAACCAAGCAATCCAAACTAAAACAAAGTGAAGCAAAGCAAAGCGAAACAGAGCAGAGGAGATCAACATATGACGGCATATTGTGAACTACAACACAATGACTGACAACAAAAGATCTGCGATCGCGCATATTTTTTAACGAAGATAAAAAGCATTTGTGGTTGAGTCAAAGCAGCCGCTGACGCCTGTCGATGGCGACAACTTTAATGATAATTGTGCCAGACTCTACTTACTTCTTTGTATGTTCTTCATCATATTGCACGATAAGATCGATGCGAAGTCCGGGAGTGAAAAAAATTGATTTGTGGGTGATGATTGGTCTTCACGTTTGGGAGAAAGTGAAAATGAAAATTAATTCGGTTTTTGGCATTTCGCAACAACACATCAATAAAACAGAACTCGACTGATTAGATAAAACAAAATATGTGTGATGGAATTCCCGGAAGCTGTTATTACTCGTAATACTACTATGTATTAAAGTGAAACCGAGCCAATGAACATTCAAATGACATAGAAAAAGTCGGCATCATTTGCTCAAGGTTGTTTGATGTGGATGCGGGATGTACATAAGTATTTATAACTTACTCGTACACACAACAAGTGAATAATGAAGTAAGTACCTTTTACTGACTCTATGATAAGAAAGTGAGACATACCAATAACGATAGGTAGTATCATAGTAGCGAGACAAATCAAGATGTTGGTCGACAAACAATGGATGGATGGATGGACTGGCGGACGGTTGGATGGACGGAGACGTTGAGTTGCTGCCAAGCGGTCTACACTATGCAAATATAGTCTATTTACCTTCCCATGCCCACTCTCCAGTCACTTCTCCTCCTCCAACACATTGAATATTTTATTATCGTCGTAGTCACTTGCTCGCTCACTTGCTCACGCTTCGTCATTGCCGCTGTCGACGTCGCAGTCTCTGCCCAGACCGGAGCGAATTCTCTTTCATCCGTCGCCTTATAAACTAATGCGTTGGACTGCACCGAAGTTCAGAATTAGTTTTGCATTCGTCGCGATAAGAGGCGACAAAAAGAAGTCGTACAAACTTATGCCGCATGTCTCGCAAGACTTCTAAGAATCAACAAACTAGTACAAAAAAAGAAGAAAAAATACATAGTTAAACGACAATAGAATTAATCATCATCAAAGAACGAAAAAACTAACAATCAACGAGAGTTCGATCTATGATTTGAAGTAGAAATACAGCAACTTTGAAATCACAGTAATACGGATAACATTGAATTGGATTATTCAGAAGTGACCTTTGTGGAGAATAATCTAAGAGGAATTAGATAGGTCTAATTCAAAGTGTGGCCACTTCACTGAAAGAGTATATGCCAAGTGCCGATGAGAAACTTTCGTTTCCGTCAATTCGTTTTAGCTGGAAAAAATCGTTATCGGATTTATCATGAATTGGTTCAAAAAGTCGTTGCCTGCACACCTCGTGAGCCAACGTAATCAATCAGAATCTAGCATGCCATCTAGCGGAGAATCCTCTAGCAATATTTGTACTGCCACCTCTTCAAATACAGATATGTCGAAATCACTGTGCAGTCTCGACGAGCAAAATATTGAGGTACTCGATCCCGAAGAGTTTTTTCACGATCCTGATCATGTACGTCATTATAAGGAGGAGGCAGTATTTCTACGAATCATGTCCGAATGGGAAATTGTCGACAATCCAGCACGTTTAGGTGATAATTATTTTTCGGCTGACTTTGAAGATGAACTTCTACTGCGTCGTACCCAAGGAAATCATCAAGAAAGCATCGTACCGCCAATAACTGAATTGAGCTCTACAAGTTGCATGGGAGAGCATATGGCAACCACAGGAACATTGGCTGCAACATCTCGTTCTGGCCGAAAACGCAAATTGTATGAATTACTTTTTGTGGATAATATACAGATAGGGATTGCATTACCAGTGATCGGTACTATGCCCAAAATGGTGGCGGCGCCAGTGATGCCGAAAAAAGGAAAATACTCGCATTGTATTGACCTGAAATATGAGGAAGATGAGTCCGAGGAGACTCCAATATACCATGAACAACAACAACAGGCTGTGAACATCACAACAAAGTGTTGTGATTGTAAACAACAAGTGAGAGGCAACTATAAGAATAATCAATTAGACGCACACGGATGCCAAACGGATCAGGTGCTAACAAAAGACTGTCACATAAATCGAAAACAATTCAAGACTGAATCACTTTCAAGCTCTGAGATGGATGCCACGCGTAATTCAACGAATGAAACTAATCTCAAGGCAACAAATACAAAACCGCAAGGTTCATCAATGCCACCATCAATGCAATTGGATGGCGTTCCCGATCTGAACGTACGTGATCACTTTGACATTAGTCAGTTTTTTCGACTCGATGACAATGGAAACATATTGTTAAACATGACGCACATTGTCGAGTTCAAAGGCTATGGCTATGCGATTGCTCAGAATAAGCGACACTACCGACGTTATCGCCGTGGTTGCGCTTGCGCAGATGAAGACTATTGCCGGCAGAGGGGATGCTGTGCGATTTTACGACGTGTCCTGGTTCGGCTATGGCTAATGTTGCGCGGTAAGTGATCAGTGATCCATTTTGTTTGTTTGTTGGTGGCCAAGGAATCAGAAGTTGACTAGTTGACTAATTTAAATTATTGAGCTTAATTAAAACTTTGTCATTTGCATAATTTATTTCCAGGTCATCCACGTAATAAAATTAACTTATATGGTTCTGGACCTGGTGATTCATTGCGAGCCTATACACTTCAATTGGCTCAGGATCAGAGTTCGACCTTTGCACGTAATATTGAGAATTTCATTTCGTGCACCAAGGAATCTCGTGAAGCTGCACCACAGGTGGTTATGCGCAATATGCGTCAATTTATGAATGGCATGAAGAACTACTTGGTCAAACATGGTGAGGGTAAATTCCACCAGGAGGTCGAGACAGCTCGTTCCCAGCTTAAATCGGATGAGTTTCTTAATTTGGACGCCATACTGGAGACTGTGATGCATCAACTGGTAGTGTTGCCATTGCGTGAACATCTATATGGAATGTTTGTCGACTACTATACGCGATCGGAGGACATACAGCTATTGGCACAGAATGTGAAGTATGCATGTGGGCGTGATGCTCTTGACTTTGGCATACGACCTTCGGTGGCACCGCCATCACCCACATCATTACATGCAATCTCGAATTTGTTATTGCGTTTACAAGAGGCTGAGTTGCCCCTTGAGAAGCTCGATCTTTTTCTATGTGTTATCTCGACCATATTCGATGCTACAGGATGTCCGCGTGGCCAACAACTGGGTGCTGATGACTTTCTGCCCGTACTTGTCTATGTGGTGGCGAAGTGTGGGTTTGTGGGTGCCGAAATAGAAGCAGAATTCATGTGGGGACTATTGCAACCAACTTTATTGAATGGAGAGCCCGGCTATTATTTAACTGCCCTATGTAGTGCAGTACATGTGCTTAAGAATTTTATGGCTTCGGAAAGTGAGAGTGGCAGTGGTTCGCTAGATGTAAGTCGTAACTGTTCTATTAATCGCTCTTGCTTTGATATGCAATAAATGAAATTAACTGTTGTAATTCCAGTGGCGTTCATCACAATGTATGCCCGCTTGTTCATCAGTTCTGCGTGTTATCATACCAGACGAATGCAATGGATCCCTTCAAACGCGTACGCTTCCTGTGCGCTTGCATACAACAACTCGCGAAGTTTGTCGCATTATTGCCCACAAAGCTCGCATTACCAATCCCCAAGATTATGCACTCTTCAAGCTGGTCGATGGCGAAGAGACCCTGCTAGCTGACACTGAGTGCCCGCAAGATGTCCGTTTAGCTGCCAAAGGCAAACATTGTATGTTGGCTTATAAAAGAATCGATGCAAAAATTGCTTGGCCGACAACAACAACAACCTCACCTTCAGTAGCACCAGCTCCAGCAGCGGCGGTTAATAATGGAAACGCCGTCGGAGGAGTAGTAGGAGGAGGAGGCAATTCTTAAGCAAGCAGCAAAGCATCTACAATAATTTTTATTGTGTTTTTTTTTTTTTTTTTGTGTATAATATAGAAGGATAAAATATAATAAATTCACTCACATTCATAAATGAAAATCCTAACTTTGCTCATACTAACAACGACAACACCAACAACATTCTAACAACATTTTCCTCTAAATCATAATTCATCATAATTTATTATTATTATTTAAAAGAAAAACAAAAAAATAAAACCCAAGAAAACTAAAACAAAAACAAATTAAATAAGTTTAAATCTAATAAAAAAGAAAAAAGCAAAAACAAAAAAAAAATCATAATAATTAAAAATAAAATAAAAATTTATAAAATACATTTAAACCTAAAGAAATTAAAATAATTCAAAATGCATCTAATGTGTACTAAAAAAAACAGTATTGAATTAAGTGAGCGAGCAGCAAATGCGAGCAAATTTTTTTTTTTTTTTTTTTGTAATATTTATATATAACATAATCTATACACACACAAATATATACTTATATATACTTCTATATATATATAAACATTTATAAAACTAATTCTTCATAATGATAACTTAAAACAAAGAGAAGTAAAAGAGAAATGGGAAAATATCTTTAAAACGTTTTTAAACTAAAATTAAGTAAAAATTATATGCAAATAAAAAAAATGGATATAAAAATCCCAAAATATGGAACAAACAATCCCCTCCTCACTCCCTAGATACAAGCAACAAAACAAAAAACAAAAAACGTATCAAAAAATTAAAACTTTTTATATAAACATTAATCTAAAAAATATTAAAAGAAAAAAAATTTACGAAAGAAATAAACAAATCCTAATGTTGACCAAAATTTGTATTGCAAGTTCAATCAATCATTCAATCAATATAACAATCATATATATTATACCATACACACACGCACACACACACATACACAATTATTTATATGAAAAACGAAAAAAACAAAAAACAAAACTCAGTATATAAATTGCATAATACAATACTTTGATTGTCTCTCATTTTGTTCGTTTCTTAAACTTAACAATTGAATTACTTATGTATACCATTGGAGTAATCACTGCTGGCTCTATACTCTCAAAACAGGCAACTAACATTTGAGTAGCACCACAGATGTCAATGCTAACAAAACTGTGGACAAAAGAGCTCCGCTTCAGTAACAGTGCTGTGCAAACTGTATGCGCAATTCATATTGAAGCACTAAAAATTATACATACACATAATTTAACAATAATTTCAGTGGAATCTATAATCTGGCATATTACATTAAACAATAAAATGAAATAAAATGATGAATATGCATAAATAAATAAGAAAATCTTTTATTGTATTTAATTGTATTTCTATATTTTCAAATGCATTGCAGCAGATAAATAAGACATAGTATTGTACATTTGTGGCAAAAGTAATTTGACAATTTATACCAGAATATCGGAAGATCTGTTTAGGGGTATGTCACAATATTACCATTCCAGGCAGCAGTCTAATCTAATCTAATCTAATCTACTAAAAGAAAAAATCGGAAAAAATATATCATAATAGTAAGATAATCATAGTTCTGACAAAAAGGGTAAAACCAAAAACTTATGATAATAACAACAAGATTACTGAAAAATATACCCTCCTTTGACTTTGATGATAACATATGTATTTGCAAAATCCATGAAAATCGATTTTACCTAATTTTGAATTTCTCCAAAGAAATATACTTCCGTCCTTAGTAATCCTCTCCTCGTGCCTTCTTCTTAAAATTGAGTTTCTCTTTCTTTTTACGTATGCCCTTACATTCTCAATTATATTAAAATGGGAGCTTTGAGGTGGCCAATTTAATGTATTTACCTCCATTCTTCTCAGAAAATTACTATTATATGGGCATTGTACCATCGATTGGTGCCAAATCGTCCAAGCCACTTAATCATACACATCCCCAAAACGTAACGGAGCTTCTACCAAACATACAAGGGCATCATTTTTTCCGAACATTCATTCCTAGGTAATCTGGAATAAACTTTTTTCGTTTCATGATATTCAAAGAAACTTTCACAGGCCACAAAATTTGTTCCCAAAACGATTGAGGGTTGCCTACAAATGATTTAGCAAATGTTAACCGTTAACCATTTTTGGTGAAATGAAGGGAACTGGACGCGCTATGTAAGTAGAAATATCGGCTTCCTTTAGGCATCTGTCAACTGTTTTTTTACTAAATGATATATTATGCTAGATATCGCTGTTGGTGTAATTTATTTATTTATTTAGCTAATTATGACAAAATACTGTCAAACTTAAAAATAAAGGTTATTAACATAATAAGGGAAATTAAAACTAAAAAACAAAAAAGGAAAACATAAACTTAGTCTTAAAACAATTTTATTTAATGAAAAACAAGCTAAAATTAAATTTAAACGTAAGATAATACATAAGAAATCCACCCGTGTCTGACACGTTGGAGGTATTTTTTCAGTAGTAATATCACTACAATTATACAAAGAAGTCCAATCAGTTCCAAGAAAGATTGCATTTAATTGGGCAAAGTTTACTTTGCGAAAATAAAACCGCCGGTATCATGTAAATGTTGAGGCAGAAAGAGGACAGGTTAAGTAATGGGATATTTCCAATGTCAGATGGTAAGTATCCTCAGGAAGGCATAAAGGTTTGGACCTTGAAATAGAAGTATCAACAGAATCATTACTGAAAACAAGATCAAGTAATCTATTTCAATGATTTTTTTTTTTAGCGGTAAAAGCAACATTTTGCAAAGTAAATTTTTGTTTTTTATTGTAATAAATGTTTTTCACTCTTGATTTTTTGGTGTTCTTAATAAATGGGCAAAACAAGTGAAAGAAATAATTAAGTTCTATGGAATAATATGGTTACAAAGAATAATGCTACCTTAGCAAATTATATAATATACTCGTACTACAAAGTGCCTCGGCGAACCTTTTGCTATCAAATAAACAAACAAAAGGAAAAACTATTGTAGAAAGAAGGTTAACTTCGACTATGCCGAAGATGAAATACTCTTCACGAGATTTGTATGGGATGTGCCCTGCTTAGTGGTCCGATTCGGCTAGTTCCGATAAATGTCCTGCGCCTGTCTTGGAAACTGATAGTATCCAAGATTCAGTTCGGTAGGACAAAAACAAAAAGTTTTTCTATTAAGAATGAATTCAAATGGGTGGTTTGTATGGAAGGTACTTACCCTAGTGGTCCGATTCAGGTGATACTGAGGGACTAGTTTGCATACATACAGACGGACAGACGGACATGGCTTAATCAATTTGTCTAATCGAGCTGATCAAGAATATATATACTTTATGTGTTTTTTTTTTTTGCGTGTTTTCTCCTTCTGCGTGTTACAAACTTCATAACAAACTTATAATCCTATTAACTCCGTGAAGAGTAGAAAAATTTAAAAAGAATAATAAGAAAGATATAAAAACAAAGTTTCATTTCTATCCCCTTTTATCATAGGCCGGGATCAATTGTCACCGTCTGCCTTACCGTTCACCAGTCGTTTCACCAATAAGTGGGGCCAAAATGCTACTAGTTGTTTCATTGGTCAATGACAGCAAAAAGGTACCACTTGGTTATTTCAGATTCAAATTTATGTTCTCGTTAGAAAAACTGTTTTGTTTTTGTATTGTCGAACTGAAATTTAGATACAATACTGTACATGAACAATACTGACCCATATTCACTAATCAAATAAATTTCGAGACTTTAGGATTACTGGATCGTGTAGCACCAAAGTCTCATGATTGAAATTCTGTATGTGTACTGACTCATAGTAGGGTAGGCAAAACCTATTCTAGATTTGACAACAATTCGGAATAGCTGAAGGTAACCTTCTTTTTTCTTGTTTTAAGAGGTGTTGGGTTTAGTTGTGGCGGTGGTTTATGTTACCATGTTTTCTACAAAAACAAATTATTCAAAATATTTGGCTAATCGATCTACTCTCAAAATTGTATTTAAAAAAATTGGCACTCTGTTAGGCATTGATAAAGTTAAAGATGTCTTAGGGAAAGCCCTTTCGAATTCAATTGACAGAATTTCGAAGACTTCCTTTATAGGTACTTAGTTCCAAAATATTTTTACACACTATTATCATACTGTAAAATGAAAGAATTAGTGGTTTCCTGTTTGATTGCCGAATTTTAGGAAAATACTCTTAGAACATATTGAGATGCAATAAATAATATAAGAATAACATTAAAGATTAGAAATTTTTGACTGCTTTTATTGTAGTATAGTCGATTATAAAATTTGTGCTTTCTTCTAATCTAATCTAAAGTTTTTCAAAATATTGGGTATACATAATCTAAGAGTAGCGCGGTGTCTTCAGCATCACCCGCTATACCCAAGTACCACTTTTTCGAATGAGTTGCCGTGAAAACAAGAGGTTTGCAACATACTTTGCTTCATTTACCGACCTATTCTCAAAATTATTTCAGTATTTCATAGCAACAACACAACTTACAACAAACTCATATGCCATTAAGCGGCCTACATACACTGGCATGCACTTGAATAGGGATAAGAATTTTTAAATGTTTCATTGTATTTTTCTCTTAATCGTTTGTTGCTATTGTCATGTGTTTTGCTGTTTTGTATTGTAACATAGAGAGTATTAACGAACTTTGGACATAAGAGAAAGATCGCAATAATTTACCGTTTTTAATTATTTTCAATTTTGCTTTGAACATAATGAAAATGTGGTACTTTTTTGCATGCACTTGAATAGGGACAAATCTGATTTCTTCATTCTAAGTAAAAAGCCATGTGCTGAAGGTTGTGTTTTGTAATTAAATATACTCTTTAAATATATAAAAAATAATATGGGCCGTGGTGAAACTCTCACAACGGAAGAAAAAGGCAAAATTATTGCTTATAAGGAGTGCGTTCTTACGTTAAAAAAAATTGCTGGAAAAATTGGAAAAAGCAAGAGTGTAGTATACAATTTTCTTAAAAATACTGCAAACTATGGAAACAATATGAAGGGTTGCACCAAAAAAAAATTAATTCGTCTACTGCCGAGAGACGAATAATTCGAGAAGCTTCAAATTCACACTGTTCTGCTACCAAACTTTGTTCAAATTTAAAGCTAAAAACAAGTGTTGATATTGTTCGAAGAGTTTTACGTAAAGCAAAACATTTAAAAAGATTAAAATTGAAGAAAAAGCCACCGCCGTACAACCAAAGCTTCTCGCCTAGTATTTGCTCTTAATCACATGACTTGAAAGAAGCAGTAGCATATCGTGGTTTTTTCGGATGAAAAACATTTTAATTTAGTTGGACCTGATGGGTTAAACTATTATTTTCACGATATTCGAAAGGAATAACACTTTCTGTCCCGCCACCATAGCAGTAAGAAAGGTGTTATGGTATGGGGAGTAATCTCATAATATGGAACATGCCAACTACAATTTGTGTCATCAAAAATTAATGCAACTCAATAGAAAGGAATGCTCCAAAATGCGTTTACTGACATAAACAACCATTACCGTGGACTTTTCAACAAGATAATGCCCCAATCCACATAGCTCGAGTGGTAAAAAGCTGGACTCAGAAGCAAAACGTCTCTTTAATGGAGTGGCCTCCTTATTCTCCTGATCTCAATATAATTGAGAGGTGGCTGACAAGAAAAGTATACGAGTCTGGGATATAATTTCAAGACGTACAGTCATTAACAGATGCCATCACAGATGCCTGGAGCGAAATATCCTTAAATTATTTAAAGAGTCTAATTGATTACCTTACTGACAGGATTTATGAGGTTATTTCGAAGAATGGTGGTTCCACATATTATTAAATAATTATTTAATATAAATATTAGTATTAAAAAGCATTATAATTAATAACAAATACAATTAAAACCAAAGATTTACCAAATTTAAGTTCTTTTCCCTATTCAAGTGAACGATAAAAAGTAGTCTTTTTATAAAAAGTTTTAACAGAAAAAAAATTTTTGTACATCCTGGTGACTTAGCAATGATTTCTTTTTTGTGCTTAATACATAATAAACCACTGAATAATGAAAAAAATATATCTTTTGATTTCGCTTCTTTTCTGAAGTTAAATAGTTCTATCTTGATTTCATAATTCTTGTCCCTATTCAAGTGCATGCCAGAGTATATTGTACAATATTCCTCAAAAACAGCAACATCACCAGCAACATCATCATCTTCAACTTCTTGTTGTTACTGTTTTTGTGTTTCAACACAATAAATTTATTAACCAAAAAAACAGAAAACACAAAATTCTTAAGCGACATTGTATACGCAATTTCAACCTCTGTCCGTTGCTCATCAGTAGAACCTAAATCTTCAATTTTTGTGTGCATTTCACATAAATCTCTAGAATACATTCTATAATTCTTTCATATATCATTAATATTTATTTGCGTAACATTGGTCCCACATCGTTGGATGCTTGATATAACACACGTACACGCATGTTGTTGTAGGGCCGTGTCTATGTGCCTTTAGACTAAGCAATGCATAAAGTGCCCCCGACATGATCATGTAATTATCATGCATTTTATCATAGTGTTAGTGAAATAAGCATGACGAAATATCTTCTAATCGATGTAGATATTTCATCATGCTATTTATTCTTTCATCGCTATTTTTCATAAACAACATTCTCTCTTTGGTCATTCTATCTCATTTACTTACGAAGTAAGTACGTGTGAAAGAGGCAAATATAGGCAAGTGCTCACTTCCATGCAGCATGATGATCACACGTATACGAAATGGCTGATGCTATCTATATGCATGATCATGTCGGGGGCACTTAAGAAAAGAAATATTGACTTTTCTTTCGTACACATGCAATTATATGCACACAATCTCATTTACATGCGCAGAGTGAATTTGACTTTTCTCCACGTTCACAGGCCTGAGTTTATCTATGGTATTTTGCGTTCCTTTATTAAATGATGATTCTCCGGCATTGAAAATGGATCACTACGATCCCGAAGGAATTTTAACACATTCCTTTGTTTATAATTTTCATTTTCTTCCAGAATTTCCCCGATCAACAACACAAAATATTATCCATTTTAGACACAACATTTAACATTTTTCTTGAAACATTTTTATAACCGAAATTTGTATTTCAATTGAAATCAGAAGAGCTTTTCCTAACACGCAAAATGTTTCAAAAATGACATTACAGCCTTTATAGTAGAATAGATCGGTTAGTTACCGAGTAACAAGCATATCAGGATACCGCTAACATAAGCCTCTAAGTTTAAAAAAAGTAAAACAAACTCATACACACAGCCAAACGTGCATGGCTATGTCTGATTTCTTAACATTGTTCTTACAATACAATTTTATTATTCAATTCAAAATGATTTTTCAACTTTCGAACAAATTTAAAATATATCGTACATATTTCATTTCTATCAAGGTGCTGATGGATGAAATGTAAAATATATACAGGGTTGGCCATATTAGGTGGACTCATCTGGCCGAAACCTCAGATCGACTACTGACAGTATGAGTTTGAAGCGTTATTCTTAAGAGATTTTTGCTATGGAAACCAATCGAAAGCACTGGAATTGTTCAGCTGTACATTAAAAATTTATCAATTGTGAAAACTCAATGTGCGTGGTGAAAAACAAAACAAAGTAAAAAGTGTGCCCCAAAGAAACAAAAGAACGCTAATCCCAGGCGTTCAAATAAAAAGTGACTGAAACGATCCAATGAAAATATCACGGCCGTACAAGCCAGTGTTTAAAGATCTCCGCGAACAACAAGTTCACGTCGTTCTGTGGAATTATGCATTGCTCGGATCAGTCTACGGCACATAATCCATTCTGATTTAAAGCTATTCCCGTACAAAATTCAATGGACTCAACGATATATGCGATACGTTTCGTCAAATTATTGAAGCGGTACCTCTTTATGGCACAAAAGTGACAGTGTGATGCGAAATTTGATCGGACCGTCCTTTTTCGAAGCAGGCTAACATCCTTCAGGAAATAGTCACTATATCATTCGAAACATTGGTAAATGCAGTGGAAAATGCCAAACAACGAGAATATTACGCCATTCGAGCTCAAGGTGACCATTTGCGCGATATTATATTCAAAAAGTGATGTAAACTAATCTCCTTCAAGGAAATTAAATGATTTCTTACTTGTAGAGCAAAAAAGTGTTTTTTCATGTATTTTTTTTTTTTTCTTTTTTAATTAATATCTAATCTATTTAAACGAGCAATTCTTGTTTATATTTATCTTAAGATCCTATGATTATTGGATCGCATAGCTCCTATAAAAACAACGAGCAAAAAATATAAAAAGAAACATGGCATATACTTGTATAGTGTAAATATCATAATATGAAAATCGGCCAAATGCTGGCCAGATTCGCATATGGAGGGTTCTATACCAAAATGAAGGGTTATATTCAAGGTACCCTTCCAGTTGTCCGTTTTGGGTAATTCCAACAAATGTGCCGAAAACTTAAAGTGTCCAAATTTTAGTTCAATAGTACAACATAACCAAGCACTAAAAAGTATTATAATTGTAAAATGTAGGCTTCGAAGCTTTCAATTTTTTACTTCTCTTTAAAGAAAAGTGTAAAACAACAAAAACGACGACGATAATAGTCTGGGACCCATATATCAATAATGTATTATTAATTATTATTGATAAGAATCAACTACACACACACATATGTATGAGTTCTTCGAAATTACTAATTTACCGCTATCGATACTCGTATTACTGTTTCTGAAGTTGTTGATGCTGCCACTTGAAAATGTGCGGATTATAATCACAACGTAAGATCAACATGAAGATGAACTTGAAAGTGACATACCAATATGTTTCTATATGGGGCTCATTTCAACCGTTCGTTGTATAAGTAAATAATAATCAGGTAAGTATAATGTTATACTTCGAACTTAATTAAGTGTTGAAGTGGGCCATAAATGAAGTATGGTCAATATTCTATGTAGGTATGTATGTAGAATTTGTCTGGGTTCTTGATATTATTGTTTGGTAATGTTATTGTTTTCTATTTTATTTAGTCATTATTATTACTGATTGATTAATTGAATCGAAGTTCTGATTAGACTGCACCTAGCGTCTGCTACATTTGACGTTCTTCTGAACTCATTTTTATTCTCGTATACCTTTTCGACAAACACACTTATAATGTTCTCAGTACTTTTTTGTGATAATTGTAACGCACCGACAAAGATAACGAAGACTTCATACTTTGGTATGTACATTGTAAGGTAATCATCGGAATAATAATTCACCTAACCAAAGCCGGCGGATTAACAAGACTCTAATAAGACCGAAGTTTGAAGCAATCCGCGCATGAAAAAAGAAAAAATTGTTCTCATATGAAAATGAAGATGACGTCCAATGGATTCAGAAATGTTATTCAGAACAATTGTCTTTTATCCTAAACGAATATTAGACACGCCTTAAACTCAATTCACACAAATTTCTACAATTAATGAGAGAGACTTGGCTTTTCCTCTATGATTTGAATAAGACTGATGAAAATTTAATGGAAGCATTCCTGGTTGCGGTCGCCAAAGGTGAACTAATTTTTCGCAAGTTTAAGCTAATTAAAACGTATCTTAAGTTGACACTTGAAGATGACAAGCTTTCTGTTCTAGCCTTGCTGACCATTAAAAATGATATAGTTCATTGTCATCGTATGAGGATATCATAAAAAAATTTGCAAATGCCAACGTGCTCAAGCAGTAATTTGCTTAAAATTTGTTTTTCAGATGATTTAAATAGTTTATTATTATTTTTATTTATTTATTTATCATAATTAAATCTAATATATAATACTAAACTTAATACTAATTTTAACGAGTAACTAGCTGCTGGGGCCTACGACTCGCGATTTCATAATAGTTTGTAAGGGATTTAATGTAAAATAATAATGTAATAATGTAATGATTAAATTGTAAGGTTTGATTTTTTAAGTTTATTATTATAGTTATTATTATGAGGCTGTAGCCTAAGTAGTTAACATTTTGAAAAAAATATATAAGACATAAATAAATTGCAACAATAATAACAAAAATTGTTAGAGCGAAGCTCTTTTATGCGCTTAAGCAAATATGAGGCGTTGTTATTATTTGGATGGGTGACCAGCTGGGAACACCCTGAATATTGTTCCGTCCGTCTGTCTGTCCGCCCTCGGGCTCTTTCTCATGAACTGTAATGGTTGAAAGTTGAATTTTTCACAGAATGTGTAGTTCTATTGTGACTACAACGACAAACACTAAAAATAAAATAAAGTTGAAGGGGGTCCCCATACAAGCCATGTATGTATACTTCAATATGCACTGCGCACAGTTTGCACAGCACTGTTACGAAGCGGCGCTCTTTCTCTACAGTTTTGTGGGCACTGCAGCTGTGCTATCGTGTTTTTATCTTTCTGTATTATACTTGTTTTAATTTTTTAGGTATACTTTTAGGCGTCGTTTGAATATTTCACTTTTGCAACAAAAACAGTTACATTTGGCTACATACATAGTTTGGTACCCTTCGGTTACGGAACCCTAACAACATAATTTACATAGAGAAGGTGATTTCAGGTTATCTTTATAGAATTTTTTATGTGTTTTGCAATAAGGCAAATTGTCAAAGCAACCATCGGTGGTAATCAAAAAGAAATATCGAACAACTTTTGCTATCTATAAATCATTTTCGTGCTATCTACAACTTAGCGCCGCGTAGCGCGAGTCAACACTAAACAAAAAATTATTATCTCTCGCTCAAACAAATCATGTGATACACGCACACAATCAATAGTCACACTGCCTGCTCTAAAACGCTTTGAAATTAAGTCGTGTGCTGTTGATTTAGTAAACAACGCCAGTGTATTGCTGTGTCGTATAATAAGACACCAGATGACAGTGTCTCTTCATGATAGTGTCACACCGAGTCACAGTATAGATTCGAGTCAATGACTAATTATATAAAATCTAATGGATATTGTGGAATTGAGTTCTAAAGTGTGGATCATAATCATAAGTCGCTTGCAAAATGCTATTAAGGCAATCAGTTGGAAATTTAATTTTAATGCAGTTTAACATGTCGATCGCGATTATTTTTATACTTTTCACGGGAGTAAATAATATTATGAGTTTGCCATGAAATTTGTAACATGCAGAAGGAGACAAAAGAGACCACATAAAGTATATATATTCTTGATCAGCTTGATTAGGCGAATTGATTAAGCCATGTCCGTCCGTCCGTCTCTCCAACTGTATGTATGCAAACTAGTCCCTCAGTTTTTGAGCTAGACAGTTGAAATTTTGCACGAACCTTTCTTTTTACTGTATGCAGTACATTTGTCGGAACCAGCCGAATCGGCGCACTGAGAATAAAACTGGCTCTATCTGATTGAGAATAGCGATTTATTCTCAGAAAAGGGATGAAAATCGACCAAGACTTGTGCCAACTTGGTTGCCAAAATGGATAATAAGGGTTCAAAAAATACAAGTTGATGCACCCTACAGTGATATAATCAGATAAAAATATCTAAAATTATGAAAAATTATGGTTACGGCAAAAGCTGGAGTATCTGTAATATGCAGAAAAGCATCTAATCACCAATGAATAAAAGATGATGACAATATTGATCTCAAAATTCACATATTTGACAACAATTGTTGTAGAGGAAATTGTTTTCCACGAAAAGATGTTAAATCTTAATGGCCTGCGAATCAAAAAAAAGAGAGAGTACATCCAAGTATTGAAGAACAGACTTTAACATTTTGCTGAGCAAATTAAGGAAATTAATTCTCGCATTGAGCAAAGACTTCATGTCTCAATTCGGGTGATTGTAAATTGTCCATACTATGGACAGACTGGCATATACTTCATAGAGAATATGTGGGGCCTATTGGTAAAATTGGCTTATGGCAATAATCACAAATAAAATATCAATCAGGAGCTTAAGACTGCTATGATTGCTAAATGGGCTAAATTTAATATCCGCCTGTTAATAAGGACTTTTATTAAATCAATGAAAAATGATTGTCTTGTTTTGTTAAACTTTATTACCTGCAAATAGTTTCAAAGGATTTTATATGTACGTTTAACCAATAAATTTAATTCACAATTAAAAGTTTCATGCCAATATGAAACAACTACGCTTTTTACTAAAATTGAGATCATTAAACTAAAGTTATACTAAAAATATTCTCTTGAAATACATAGTTCTTTGCAGCCAAATACATTTATTAGTATTCAAAATATTTGAAAACATCCAAACGTCTTATGATTATGCACCTAATTTGAATTATTGTATTATTTTTTAGCATGAGACTATTAATCACCGAGGTCAATTTGATCTTTTTCACAAGCCTGTTGTCCATATTTAGCCTTATTACAACTTTTAGTAATTTAGTAAGTAGCTTATGTGGTTCTGATTTTCAGATTATATTATTGTTTCTTTTTCCTGATTGCATTTCTGATGGCTGATTGGTCAAATAACAGTCGGGTATTCTTTATTTGTGTGTTATTTGGAGACTTCTCTGTCTGGGTCTATAGATCATTTTGATTGACAAATCTTTGGTCTACCCATATCCTAAGTCCTCCTTCTATTTATTTCTAAGGTAGTCCACAAAATAGTTAAGGACATATGGCTAGTGTTTCTTGAACCGTGAAAAGGTTTTTAAAAAGACTTCCACACTAATGTGGAAAAATAAGGGGTGTCATATCTAGATTCCAAAATTCCAATACGAAAATTCAATTGCGCAGAGCTTCTAAACCACCCAACGGATTTCGATACAATTTTCAATGACATTTAGAGAATTTTTTGCGGAAGGTTTATTTGGAAAATGTCAAAATTGATGAATCTAGTTTTGCAAAGAAAGCTTGAAGGCATTTTTTAAAATCAATGAAGTATTGTCTGTCAAAAATAACTTTATGAAAAGATGACTTTTATTCTTTTTCTCTTGAATTATACCTGATGATTCACGAGAAACATCTTCACGCAAAAAATATTACGCTGCTATAGCAATATGAAAAAAGGGTATCTAATGTCGGGACAAATTTACTTATTCAATAAAATTAATATTGTTTTTCTCTGTTGTATTTTTTACTAAATACATTCAAATTATCAAAAATGAAATAAAAGCAACTGTTGCAACAACAGCAAACAGTCATAATTAATAATAAAACAAAAAAGGCCAATGGCGCGATAATCATAAGAAAACAACTAAAACAAAGAAAGAAACTAGAAAGAACGTTATCCCGAAGATGAAATACTCTTCACGCAGTGGATGTTTCATTGTAGTATTTAAGCTTTATTCGCAACAAAAAGGGTGGAGGTACCCCCTAGTATTCCGATTGAGCTGGTTCCGACAAATGTCCCGCGCCTGTCTTAGAAGCTGATAGTGTTCAAGTTTCAGTTCGATAGGACAAAAAACCAAAAAGTTCTTCTAATAAGAACATGAATTCAAATGGGTGGTTTGTATGGGAGCTACCCCCCTAGTGGTCCTATTCGGCTGGTTCCGACAAATGTACTGCGTATGATAAAAATAAAGGTTCGTGCAAATTTCAGATCTCTAGCTCAAAAACTGAGGGACTAGTTTGCATACATACAGATGGACATGGAAAAGAATATCTATACTTTATATGGTCTCTTTTGTCTCTTTCTGCCTGTTACAAACTTCATGACAAACTTATAATATTATTCACTCTCGTGAAGAGTATAAAAATATATAATTTGTTTAAAACAAAGAAATAACAACTGTTATTCACACATAACAACAACAATAGCAACATCAGATCCCAGATAAGATTCGTAGCTCAAGTCAAAATTGCCACAGCGTCGCCTTCTGTACTCTCGAGGGTGGTTTAAAAAGTTTTCAAAAGAGCATGGTAAAGGGCATTTATTATCGCATCCAACAGTTTTATTTCTCATCATTCGTTGTTGACTACAATACACTTGTCCCAATAATTCCCCGATTTGTTGATTCTAACCAAGTAAAATCTTTTGTCAAGGTGTTCAAATTATATCTTAATTCTGCTTTTAGTAGTAAATCTGATTCATCTCAGCTACTACATCTTAAGGTTTGGAAAGACAAGCAGTTACAGGTTGCATAGTTAGGTATATCTGATGATTTTAATGGATATGAAACGAAATTTGTTAATTTTGACGAAGGCTGTTGTCTGTCCTTGCCCATATGAAATCGTTAGATTGGTCCCATATTGTCGTTAGAGTTTTCAAAATGAATTGTTAATGCGTTATGGCAATGGCATTTTAAATGTCGCCATCAACGATTTACTAAAACCGTTTGAATCTTAACGATAATCCTTGGCGTATGTGGGACAGTGTGTCTCACATGAATTTCTTTCGGCGTTAAGTCTTTCCGATGAAGAAAATTCGTTTTGTTGCAATCTGCACAAATACGCCTCTCTTAACTCCTAAGGACTTATTAACCCACCCTCTTACATTTTTGTTATCAAAAATTTTGTGAAACGTGCGCACCAACCAACTGAATGAACAAATGGATCATATCGTATCGTAATGGACGGACGATTATATTGACATTTATTGAACTATGGGATATACCAGAATATAGAGCGTAGATAATTGTATTTGTACTTTATTCCAGCGCTGTTTAGATTAGAGGTATATAATTTAAGTACAAATACAACTTAAGTACAAATACAACTTAAATTATATACCTCAAATCTAAAAACGAACAACATTCAAATATATAAATAGCATACATGTCTCACGTCGTTATTTGCATTGAAAAAATTCTATTAAAAATATTGTTACACTGGTCAAAATTTATATATTAAAAGAAACGAAAAAACTATACATTAAGAACTTGAGATACCAATTATAAGTTAGTCATGAAGTTTGGAACGGACAGAAGAAGACATCGGAGACCCCATAAAGTCTGTTCAAATTAATTAAGCCATGTCCGTTTATCCGTTCGTCTGTGTATATGCTAATTAGTCCCTAAGTTTCTGAACTAGATTTCAGACCAAACGCTGTACATTTGTCGGAACCAGCCGAATAGAATCACCAGAGTTATCTCCTATACAAACCCTAATTCATATTTATGTTCTATTAGACAAAATTCTTTGTTTTTTGTATTATGTTTTTATTAAAAAACTTTTTCGGTTTTCGATACAATACAATACAAGTGCCTGATTCATATTCACCAATTTCAAGACCCTATGATTACTGAATCGTATAGCTACCATACAAAACGCGATTTAAATTCATGTTAGTGTTAAAAAAAACCTTTTGTTTTATGTATTATCAAACTGAAATTTCATTACTTTAAGTGCCTGACTAATATTCACCAGCCTTGTAGATTTCAAAACCCTAGGATTCCATACAAATAATTCGTTCTTAATGTTGATATACTGTATGAATACGGACTCTATCCTAAACATAAGTCAAATTAATAATGAAATATTTCTGTTTGCTAGAGGTGCATGATGTTTTTATAGAATTTTCATATTCTAAGTATTATTTATTACTATCGAACATTGTTCAAACACTAAAGTACTTGTCAGATATCATACATTTTTGATTATTATCATTATGTTATTATTATTACTTTCTAATTAGTGAGATCGTCGTCATATTTGGCATAGTTGCAAATACGGCGCGATCAGCAGGATGAAGTCTTTTAAGACATCTATGACAGTTATGTTTATAAGCTCGGTAGCAACGGGATTGTGGTAAGAGATCAGCCGATCGTTGTATCTACTAGTGTGTCTGTTGATAGTCTCCCAACCTAAAGCATCTGTAAATCATTTTGTAACGTAGTATTGCTGGTAAATCATGGGGCGTCAGTTATTTTCCGTTGTCAATCATCTGCCCAGGTACATACCGTGATATCTCAGATATAGCAATGGGGATATCAACTGTCGCATCATAGGGTTAATCAGCAGTGCTGATTGAGACTTTGCAGCGTTTAGTCCAATGTTCCAGTATTTAGCTCATCAATGAAAGTTGTCTAGGTAGTTTTGGATATCAGTTGCAGCTCAGACGTTGAAGTTGTCTCTTGCTAGGAATTCTATATCGTCAGCAAATGTTGCCACCATCGAATCTTCATCCTCAGCTACTGGTATATCAACGGTGTATAGTGTTTAGAATTAAGGTCCCAGGACGCTGACCACTTTTGATAAATATTTAAAAAAAAAATTTTTTTTTTGCTGTTGCTTTAACTCTCCAATTTTAAAATATGTAAACGTTTCTTATATAAAACATGTTGAATGATTAAAACTCATAAAAAATACTACGCTGTATTAAAAATCTTGTAGTTACTTATAAATCACAATGACAATTTGTGTGATCTAAGTTCTTAAGAAAATATAATGAGCCAAACGGTCTAAAAAATATATATATAACAAAATACGAGTAAATAACCTTAAACCACTAATGCCAAGAATGTCACGAAAGCTGATGATGGTTTGGTTCTTTCAGCTCTCGAATATTATTACAATAGAAACATTTTTAGATACTTTATAGTAAAAGGTGATTCATTAAGAGGTTTTTTTGTCAATTGGGTTTCTTTTACAGATCACGTCTAACTAGTGTCATCCTGTCATGTTATTTTTATTCAGTAATGTTTGACAAATCATCATGGAAGGACTGGCTCAATGGATACGTCAATAAACAGAATTTCCGCATTTGGGTTCAGGAGCAACCTGAAGAGACCTTTGAATTACAGTTACATCCACAGAAATACACTGTTTGGTGTGGTTTTTGGGCTGGTGGAATCATCGGTACGTATTTCTTCAAAAACGATGATGGACAGAACATTACCGTCAATGGCGCCCGCTACCGCACCATGATAACGGATTTTTTGTTGCTTGAAGTTGAAGCCCGAAGTGTCGACGATATTTGGTTCCAACAGGATGGGGCCACGGCACACACAGCGCGTGACACAATGGCTTTATTGAGAAATAATTTTGACGAGCACTTAATTTCGCATTTCGGACCAGTCAATTGGACGCCTAGATCGTGTGATATCGGACTTTTTTCTCTGGGGTTATGTGATAACCAATAAGCCAGCTACGATCCAGTACTTGGAAGTCAACATCATTCGCGTAATTGGGCAGACACCGGTTGCAATGCTGAAAAGTGTGATCCAGAATTAGACCTCTCGAATGGACCACCCACAGCGTAGTCGATATATATTTGAATGAAATGATTTTTAAAAAATAAATGTTGATTCTATGATGAATAAAAATTAGAGAATTCTAAAAATCTTTTCTTTTGTCTTTTTTATAGAATTTTTTATATTCAGATGATAATAAACTTGTAATTGGGGCTCATGAATCTACGTTTAACGGATCTATAACAAGAGGGATCAAAAGTACCATACATGTTCAGCCGACTCTCATATTAGTTGCTGAGATTAATGGCAGATATTTTTAATCAATCCTCAAAAATGAGTAAATTAATTATTTAATTAATATTTACAGAGTTTAGTATGAACAATTCGAGTTATCTATTTGTTTTTGTGCATTATATTTGATCGTGGATTATTTGAATATTCATTCCAAAGAGCAGCCTCGATGTTGAATAGTAAAATAGCGATAGCTTATTTTTGGTCGATAGCTTAGATCTGCGGCTTATGAAGGGATATACAATGAAATACGAATAGTTCTATTTACCTTGACTAGGGTTTCCCAATATGCAAGTTGAAACAAAATTTTTGATCCAGATATCTAATATCATTTACCCATGGGATTTATTCATTGTTTAATTCCAAGGAGTAGCTCGGTATGCTTTTTTTCTTTGTGAATAAGATTGTACTCATTGTTTTATACTCTTCACGGGAGTGAATAGTATTACAGAAGAAGACAAAAGACATAAAGTCCATATATTCTTGATCAGCTCGATTAGGCAAATTGCTTAATCCATGTCCGTAGGTTTTTTTTTTTTTTTTTGTTTTTTTTTCCGATGGGGAAGCATTAAAAGCCGAACGAATCTACTATTCGAAGTGTCGGACTTGCACCCACTAAACCCCACCGTCCCAAGTCCTACAGTCCCCCTGGCACTACCGCAAAGCATTACGTCAGGGAAGAAAGAGGGAGCATAACAGCTCAAAGTCTGCTTTTATCCCATGTAAATCAAAACAAATTTACGTTAAAACTTCTTGTCAATATCAAACTAATGACCTATCACGTCTTCGTTCGTCTGAACTCGTCGTATATATGCATACTAGTCCCTCAGTTTTGGAGCTATAGAGGACAGCTTATCTAATTCTCGCTTGTGATTTTTCTATAAACTATCATAAAAGAAAAAAGACAACAAATAAAGCACAACGGTTTTCACCCGTTATCGCGTGTCCGTCGATTGCGGAGAATATGCCTAGCAAAAATAAAAACATTGAAATTATATTTAGTGAGACAAAAAGAAGAAGAATCGATATGCCAAACAACAAAGGCGAAACACAATTGAGAGAGAATTATTACTCTATGCTAGACAATGATTGCGATGAGCAATACCTAAAAGAGTTCGAAATCATGTGTCTGATAATTAAAATAAAAAAAATCTATCTACAACAAAAACAATAGCAAGTGAAACAGTTAAAGCAAGTACTAGTGAAGTAACAAGTGGAGTAAATAAAAAGGACAATAGCATTCAACACAATGCAAAATTTAACAACAACAAAAAAGCAAGCTAATAAATTAGTTGAATTTATGTCCAAGGGGCTTGAAAAAAAGGAATTTAGATTAAAAGGGAACAGTAAATCTAAACAAACTATTTTCTTACCAGATATGGCAAAATACAATAAAATCAAAATTTATCTCACTAAAACGAATGTAAAATGTTATACCTACATGCCCAAATATATGAAACCAAAGAAGGTCTAAGCGCGGATACACCACCAGAGGAAATTATGAAGGAGCTTCAACAAATGCAAACAGAAATCTTAAAGTTTATAAAAGTGTGTGCTTTTACAACAAAAAATTCAGTGAATAAAAACATTGCTCTGCCACTAATTATGGTCCAAATCTCAGTGAATAGCAGTGTTATTGAACTTAAGTTAATAAAATGTGTACTATACAGATGCATACGATGAGAATCGCTAAGGCGCCCAGAGATTGTTCAGTGTCGAAAGTGTCAAAACTTCTTCCACAGCTTCATGACAGCTAAGTGCATCAAATGTTGCGGTGCACACAGCAGCAAAGACTGTATTTTGGTCATCGGTTAAGAAGAGGATAAGGAGAAATTATTCTGCATCCTTTGCAACAAACATGGGCATCCTGCGTCCTACAAAGGGTGTGAAAAATACAAGATCATGCAACAAAAACTAAGAGGTAGGAGAGATGAAATACAACTTAAAGAATCAAATTGTAAACCCAACTTTGTCAAACCCCATTTTTAACTTTGCTAATGTTGTAAAAAGCATTAATGTGGATCTAACGGAGAATTCCCTCTCAAGCACCATTAAAAATATGGAAAATACTATCTTTTTAGAGTGAAAAATGCTATAATAAATTTAGCAAACGAATTCGTTAACTTTAAGAAACAACTAGAAGTATAATTACAAGAGCAGTATAGACGAATTGTATGTATTACTTGAATCATAATGACTGAACTTTGCATAATATCCATAAATGTAAACTAATGAGATTGAATAGGAGGATAGACTTGCTCAATGTTTTAAAGATGCACAAAAGATATTCTTCTTATCAATGAAACCAAATTGAATCATAAACATTCAACAAGAACAGCAGGTACAACCATATTAATGAAAAACAAAAAAAAAAAATTAAACACAACGAGATTAGTAATGAAATAGTTGATTGCAATATTTGGAAACGGGCATCGTTAAAATTCCATTGGGAGAGAATAACTTTTTATAAATAATATCAGTTTATTATCCGGAATAAAATAAGTCAACTTTTAAAATCCCTTAAATTGCAATTACTTAATCATTACTATATTATAGCTGGAGACATTAATTGTAAACACACTGATTGGGGAAATTTAACAAACAATCGTAAAGGTAATCGGCTCAAAAGTTCGTTAGAATCAAACGCTACAAATTTCAAATGTGTACTTCACGCGTCTACTGTGCCCTCATTTTCACGAATGAATTGGCTTAAAACTCTTGATTATGACAGTGATCACAATGCAATTCAAATGATTATAAAGACGAATCTTCAATCGCAACCCTTCACAATGCTTCAAGAAAATAGCTCTGCACTTTAGAAAAACTAATTGGAAAAAGTTTAAATATAAAATTAGCAATCTTATGAGGCCTGAAATGTCTATACCGAATGTACGAAATTTCAGTAATGATGAGATAAATGTCTATTTGGACAAACTAAATAGAATATTTTTAGCAGCTATTGACTGTTGACTGTTCCGAAATATTTTGAGAGTGACAATATTAAAGTATTATATATTGAACAAAGTAAAGTTTTAACAATTATAAAAAACATAACAGATTAGAACGTGTATTATCTGATAGTGAGGTAAATATCCAAAAAGCAAAACTGAAGCTTTTAAAAAAAACTAATTTTAGAAAATATCTGTCAACAAGCTCAAATTAAGAAAAATTTCAAGAAAAATACTGCGGTAGATCTGAGTTGGTTAAAAGTACCAGTAGAAGGTGAAATCTAGCTGAAATTCCATTAGAAGAAGTTGATAAAGAGAGAGAGTCTAATAATTTCATTATAAGAGGCCATGACAACATACTTAATTCTCCAAAAGATAGTGATCCAGATAACTCTAACCATACCTTAATTGATAGCTGCTCCAATCGTCTTTTTAACAATTAAAAATCAGTTTGAGATCGATCAGTGTGTAAAAACCTCTTTATTTCATTACAATAGATGACCGATCTTTAATAACTTACTAAACACAATGTTTTAAAAAACCTTAGGCCTATTAGTTTACTTCCTAATATAAGTAAGGTTTTTGAAATATGTGTAAATAATAATATTAATAGGTTCTGTGAAAAACAAAAGCTAGTGTCTGATAAACAATTTGGTTTTAAACACCAACACTCCACAATTCATGCAATAAACTGTCTAGTTTCAAATATTAACTGAAATTGGAACAAAAAACTGTACACTGGTGCATTTCTAATTGATCTTGAAAAAGCTTTTGTTAGCGTTTGGTTAAATGGACTAAATTTTAAACTCATTCAATATAGTTTTCATCTACATATGTTGATCTTAATTTACAATATGATAATTTGTAAACAATTTGTCACATGTATCTATGACAGCATCAATACTAAAAAATTTAACATTATTAATGGCTTGCAGGAGGGTTCGGTCAACTCCCGAACTTTGTCCAATTTGTATTTACTGGATTTAATGAACGAAGTAGACAAAATAATAGCTTTTGCGGATGACATAATTATATATTTATATAATTAAAATAAATATGGAAAAATGTGAAACAATTTTATTCAGGCCTCCAGTCAACAAATGTAATAGTAATTTACGTGAAAACTGGAGACAGTTTTAAATTAAATGTGACATTACAAATGCGATAATAGCAAATAAAGCGTTGGTATAGACAATCTTATAGGTATTTCAATAATCATGTGAACAAGAATCTTACCAAAGCAAATAATGAGTTTTTCGCTTATAAAGCAGTTTTCTACTCAAAGTACAATACATAAATATCAAGGTGAAAGTTTTAATGAATCAAGCGTTATTACGCCCTATGGTTGTCCAATTTGGTTCAAAATTTCACCATCCTATATGGAAAGAGTCCGGGTTTCCGAAAGAAAATGTCTCTTTGCATAGAACCCCACAAAGTGACTATAGGAAATACTACTCAAACAAAAAGTTATACAATTTTGCTAGTGTTATGATAGTGAACAACTTCATAATAAAATTAATAAGAAATCATATACGAAAAATCTTAGATTGTTTCAATACTAAATTTAAATTTTTTTAAATTTTTTCATTACGCTTAATTTTTAAAAAAAAAAAACATATAAATTTAAATTCTGTAATTAAGTAAAAACATAAAAAAGAATATAATTTATTAAAAGTATTGTAAATTTTGCTTATAAGTATTGCTTGAGGGCTCATTTGCGGGATATTGTACGAGAAAAAATCATTATGCATAAAACTGGCGTTTATTATAGTACTAATGTATATCTTTATATATATAATTCTTCTGTGAGTGTGTATGTCACTGAACTTCTCTTAAACGACTGGACCGATTTTGATGAAATTTTGTGTGTGTGTTCAAGGGGATCTGAGAATGGTTTAGATTCACAATATGTATGTATATCTATTATATAAAAATTAAACTTTGTTTGTTTGTTTGTTCGAGTCTTATGCGCGGCAATACCATTCTTCTGATTGCAATGAAATTTTTTGTGTGTGAATAGTTGGTTCCCGCCTTGGACATAGGATAGTTTTAGATCCGATATTTGGGGCAGTTGTCGCGTAATTGGTGAATCAATTGTTGCATATAAAGCTTAGAGACATATTTTTAAATTAATCAGGTCGCCTGCGTTAAAACCCTAAGGATACTATGCCAATTTTTGAATTCAATTATTCGATTCGTCTCATTTTTTCAAAAGTATTTCAAGTGCTGTGCAACGCACTACAAATTGTTTTGAATAAATTGAAAGACTCTATAATACAATAAGGCCAGGTGTACGTTGCTGTTCATTTGTCAAGTCACTGGAATTTTTTCTGTGTCTGTCCGGTTGGTCGAGAATGAAAGACCAAAAATATAATTCAACTTTTCTATTCATGATCGTACTGATCACACAAGTTTAAGGATTTCGTTTGCCTGTGCGACGCCGGGCTGTGTACTCTAGTATATAATATAAATAATAAACAAAAATAAGAAAAAAAAACTAGTAACCTCGTTATCTTCGGCTATGCCGAAAATGAAATACACTTCACGGGATTTGTATGGGAGGTACCTCCCCTAGTGGTCCGATTCGGCTGGTTCCAAAAACTGGAAACTGATAGTGTCCAAGTTTTAGTTCGATAGGACAAAAAACAAAAAAGTTTTTCTAATAAGAGCATGAATTCAAATGGGTGGTTTGTATGGGTGGTACCCCCCTAGGCTGGTTCCGACAAATGTCCTGCGCCTGTATTGAGAACTGATAGTGTCCAAGTTTCAGTTCGATAGGACAAAAAACAAAAAAGTTTTTTAATAATAAGAACATGAATTCAAATGAGTGGTTTGCATAGGAGGTACCATCTTAGTAGTCCGATGCGGCTGGTTCCAATAAATGTCCTGCGCCTGTATTGAGAGCTGATAGTGTCCAAGTTTCAGTTTCGATAGGGCAAAAAAGAAAAAAATTTTTCTATTGAGAACCTGAATTCGATTGGGTGGTTTTCATTGGAGCTAGTAAAAACCTAAATTCGAGTTTGGGTTTGTATAGGAGATTCCCGCCCTAGTAACCCGATTCGGCTGGTTCCGACAAATGTACTGCGTATGGTAAAAAGAAAGTGCAAAATTTCAGCTCAAAAACTGAGGGACTAGTTTGCATACATACAGACGGATAGACGGACATTGCTTAATCAACAAGTGTCTATTAAGTCTTTTAATTTATGTATATTGATATGATTCTGCATACAATTTCTATTTAGACTGAACGAATTGGTTATGTTTTTAATTGTAGGGTAGAGTAAATTGAAATGTAAATAATCTAAGGAAAAAATTTAAGATACGGAATTGTCGCGCAATTTATAAAACAATTATTAAAAATACCATATATTGAAAGTACTCGTATTATATACTTAGTATACGTATTTTTATTGTTTATTTGTTTACAGTCTTATTAAACTTATTTTGGTTTATTTATTATTTTGCAAATTTAATTTAGCATATTTGACGAAGCGTCTTTGTTGTCTATCTGTCTATCTTCTGATCTTTGTTGTTTGCTTATCTGTTTGTCTATCTATCGATTCGTTTAATTGTCGTCTATTCGTTAATGGTATCTGGCTGTCTATGTCATACCTTGTGTTTTAGTATGGTAATTAGTTAGTTTAGTATGTACTAATCAATCCAGAGATTTTGATATGGCACATCGACGTCGTGTGATTGTAATAAAGTCGGTACAGAACTCTCACAAGTCGTTAATCAATCGTCAGTCGCAAGCTTTAACGACAAGCCGGCGGATCGTCGCAAAAGCGAGCAGCGGCGAAAAATTATCGTAGTACTCGTATTAACGAGTATAAAAAACTGAAACGAATCGAATAGAACTAAATCGAGCTAAAAAAAAAACAAAGATTGAGTTAATGTATATCTGCGCGTGTTTGTGAAAGAGAGAGTGGCAATGGGAGTGGGAGAGCGGTAGATGGAATAATGAAACGAGAGAAATAGAGAGAGAGAGACCCACAATTTAATATTAAAACAGCAAAATCAAGAAACACAATAAATGTGATCGCAAAAAAACATTTAAATCAATCATTATTAAACGGGAACTCATAACGAAAGTTTAATGTGAAAGTTGTAAAACAAAAACTAACTAAAATAAACTAATCTATATACAATATAATATCTATTAATTTATATTGTAATTTAACTGAATCCAAAGCTCACCCCAACAACGACGAATCAATCAATCAATTCCACTCCCAACAAAATCTTGTTTGTGTTTCGTTTTTAAATTTTTATTTTGTTTTTTTTTTTTTTTGTGTTATTTTGTTTTTGTGAATTTGAATAAAATTATAATAATAATAATAAAGAGAGAGATATCATGGAGGTTTATACATCAGATAGTTCTGATACAGATTCACGTGAACAAAAAACACTGGATTATGGGCGCTTAAATTTGGATATGGTAACATTGGCCGAGGATTTACTTGCCCCACACAAATCGGTACTTAAATCTCAAAAGGATATCGAGACCTTATTACTCAATCACAATCGTTTGAGCCAACTACCCGAACTGCTGAGAAATTTTACGAACTTACGTATACTTGATTTGAGTTCAAACTGTTTGACTTTGCTGCCAGAAGCCCTTTTTCAATTGCCTTTGGTCACATTGATTGCCAAAAATAATCAATTGACCAATAAATCATTGCCCAAAAGCTTTTTAAGTAAACAACAAAATGCGGTCGCCATCACCGCCGCCAATCCCACTCAATCATTGCTCAAGGAACTCAACTTGAGTGGTAATTTACTGACGCATTTCCCAGAACAAGTCACCGAACTACGACAACTGAAATATCTTTATGTTGGGGCTAATAAAATAAATGGCATATCAAAGGACATATGGAAAATGCAAGGGTATGTCTCACAATATATCTACACTATGTGTTTATATTTTTATTTCACTATCATTTTCACATACTACTTACCATATACCATACATTCTAAGATCCATTTTACGATCGACTTTACGATCCAATCATTGATGATTGTGAAATACGCAAAATGCAAAACTCGTGGTTTTACTCTGACACTTAATCTCTCAGTTTACTCTTAAATTTTTTTTATAAGTGTGTACCTACAATACTATTGTACGAGTATCTCTCTCATAATATGTACATAAGTATTTTTACCATAGAATACTTTGATTACGTTATTTCTTCTAATCAGTGACCTCGCTTAAACAAAAGCTATCAATTTAGATGGATGAAAATCTTTTGTTTATTTTATGAATCCAATATTGCTGTTGTCATCCATCATCAGCATCATCATCGTCTCCTTTCTATCAATGTATGGATCAATCGACCCGTCGATAGATTGATAGAAAGAAAGATTGGTACTTTGATCAATCGAATCATTCCGTCTATTAATCGATGATCGTTCTGATCATTGCTTGAAATCGATTGATAATTTAAAATACTCGTAAACCATTTACCACTTACTACATACTTACTTATAAAGAATGACTATGAGATACAATATACATATGGTATGCACGATAAGAGATACAGATCGTAAAATACCTATAATAAATATTATGTAAAAGATTGTAAATGATATTTGCACAATTGTTGTTTAGGCTGTTTAGTTCCCATCATTACGCAGCATAAAGAAGATTAGTTTCGGAGAAAAATCATTGTATGTACTCTCATACAAAATTTTAACTTTCAAGGTTTCATATGATCTCTTTCGACTTTATACAATTCTTAACTGTTATATGGTACACTAGTTGTCGAGACACAGTTTTCTGGATTGGAAGGTATTCACGATAGCATCTTACTCATTTGGTTGTAACAAACATGAGCACAATCTTATCACACCTACTACACTTTGACCCACATATGAGTAGATGGCATAAAAAGTCAAATCAGTTGCAATGGAACTAAATACAGTTCTTAACTAAGTTTATTTGTTTATTGCAACAGATCGAATGGAAGCCGCTGTGAAGATGTGACTAGTTCCTTTCTATTGTCTTTACTCTAAATGGCAACATTGGAAACTCTTAAGAACTTATTCTATTGTATATTTCCTTTTTCAAAACCAAATCGTACAAATGAAAATATATTGAATCCGATCAGGCCCATAGTTAGTAGCTACTCAGTTTTGTTTGGTGTTTGGGATCGTGCAATTTTGTTTCGTCTGTGAGGAAAAAGATTTTTTTTTCCGGCAGTGAGAAAAGTGGCCTAAGTCTGATGAAATGGAAAAAACCAATCGAAAAATTAACATTTGATTTTTATTAGTTATAAATCATCAAATTCATTTTAATATTCTACTTATAATAATTCAGATTTTTCTTGTTTTATATAGCCTTCATGTCTTGTCATTGGGTGGTAATTTGATAAGTGATGTACCCGAAGCTGTTGGAATGCTTAACCAATTGCAGGCGCTGGTACTTTGCGACAACCTAATTGAACATCTACCGATGAGCATTGCACGCCTTAAGAATCTTAAATCACTACTTTTGCATAAGAATCGTCTGAAGCATTTACCCAAGGACATTGTGGCACTAAGAAATTTAACAGAGGTAAGTGAAAGTGATTTACGTGCTGTTCTACTTAATACATTGAAAATTGAAAATTGATTGATTGTATTTTCTTTAATTTATAGTTAAGTTTACGTGACAATCCCCTCGTTGTACGATTCGTACAGGACATGGCTTTAACACCTCCAACATTGCTAGAATTGGCTGGTCGCATTGTTAAGACAAGTGGCATGCGACCTGAATCTGGAGATTTGCCATGCACATTACTGGAATATTTGAATAGTGCCAATTGTTGTGTTAATCCCAACTGTAAGGGTGTCTTCTTCGATAATCGTGTGGAACACATTAAGTTTGTTGATTTCTGTGGCAAATACCGAGTGCCCCTATTACAATATCTTTGCTCATCGAAATGCATTGAACATGAGCAACAGGATCCTGATGCCGATCGACCACAGACTAGTGCCAGTGCAACTAGTGGTTTTATGATGCGTAAAGTCTTATTAGGTTAATTAAACCTAAATAATATTGATAATAATCATAATGATGATATGGATGATGATGATGATGTTTTAATTAATTGATTTTAATCAATACAAAAAAAAAAAAAGGAAGCAAAAGCTTAAATTTTCTGAACATCCAAGTTTTTCTAGTGATCTATTTTTAACATCGTCATCACCATCATCGTTATCTTGATTTTTATGAATTTGTTAAACCCTTGTTAAATTTTTCTTTATCATCCTTTGAATGTATATTTTGCCTTTTAAATTAATATAATAAAAAAAAAAAAAACAAATTATTTTGTTGATTTGTCTTTTATTTTATCGTTGATATCAATTATTTCAAAATTTCCATAAATTTAAATATATTTTTTTTTACCATCTATGAAGCTACAATCGAGAAAAATTTTTTGTATCACATGATATTTAGCCAAATTATGTGTAAGTCCATAATGTGAAATTTGTGTATATAGTATAAACGGTACAAAAAGTCAACTTCATATCGCTAATATACCAACTATGTATGTACAATACCAATCGAGGTATGAGTATAAAGTAACTAGATTAATGCTTTTACGAAAGAATAAACATTGACTCATTATGTTATGCGATCAACAACTGTGTAGTGTAAGACATTTATTTGCTATTTGTCGCCCCTCGTGAGTCCTGACTCGGACAGTGGATCTCTTGTTTCTAAGAGATCTGTTTATGAAAATTAAAAATTAAGGATTTACCAAATTTGAAATAACCGAAGAGAAATACTAGTTGTATATGAGTACACCGGACGGCATAAGTATTTTGACATGGCAGAAACAACACTTTTATCAGTTTTATTTGAAATCTACATAATGCAAAAATCTAACAATAATTGTTGAGTAAGTATTGGATATCTTACTTAAAAATAAATAAAATTTATACATTTCAAATGTTCTTTTATATTTATTTAAATTAAAAAGAAAAATCAATGAATGGCATACGTTTTTTGACATGTTTTTGTTTACGATCGTAACAACAAAGGATTACTTTAAACTTTAGGGATGTTAATAAAATATGTCAGTATTAATACAACATGTATCCTCACTTAGAATTTATCACTCTCTGGAGTCGATTTGGGATGGAATCCACAAAGGAATCGAGAAAGTGTACCGGAATCTCGTTCCAGCCCTTTGTGACCTCTGTGATACTTCCTTGACTCGTTCTAGTTACATCAGCGGATCTTTTTCGCTTAAGGTATGACCAAACATTTTCAATTACATTCAAATCCGGACTTTGGGGTGGTCAATCCAATGTTTCGACCCCAACTTCTGTCAAGAATGTTTTGTATCAATTTGCTCTTATAGCAAGGTGCCTTGTCCTGTTGAAGAACGAGTACCTCTCCGATTAACCTATCACCTGAGGAAAATGCATGATCATTCAAAATACTCAAATATTGGCTTTGATTCAATGAACCATCAATGGGAACCAAATCTCCCAAACCATTAACCGAAATTGATCTTCAGATCATAATACTGCCATGGCTAACTTCTTCACATCTAATTTAATCTAACGAAAAACTTTTTTTTTTGGGATGAGCTGTACTCAAAAGTACTCTCATCTGTCCCGAGTATACTACGCCAAAATGATAGGAGCTTGTCAATTAACTGTATGGCAAATTCCAAGCGTTTCATTTTCTTTTTTCGGTTTATAAAAGGTATAGACCTTGCTATGTATGTCTCCATATTAGCATCTTTTAAACGTCTACGAATTGTTCTTTTGCTTATATGATTCCTTATGCCCATATTCCACTCTAAAGCTGCATCTTTGAGTGGTCGCTTTCTCCAAGATCGACACAAGTTAGTAACTTGTTTTGTTTTTATATATATTTAGTTGATAATATACCGTTTGGAGTGACAAAATATATTACTTAGCGATATTTATTACAGAAATTCCCAAGTTAAACTTTGTTCAATTTCAGTCCTGATAATGGCACTTAATTCAGATATTTTCACCATATTATGAAATCACGTGATGTCAAAATTCCGTTATAAAATTCTCTCTCAAGCTGCATTTCTCTCTTCAGAAAAAGAATGCATGAAGGAACTAGCAAAATATTTGGCATGCTTATTGTTAAATATTGGAGCAAATAATAAAGCATCATAAAAGTTTCGTTACATGAAGCAGGAGTGTAACAGAAAGTTTGAAGTGCTTTTTGACGAAATACTTATGCCGACCGGTGTATGTGGTTTTTTGAATGGTTTAAGCGTGTTTAAGATAGTGGAGTAGAATGGAGAGAAAAATCGCTGATTCAAATTTACATTGCATTGATTTTTTATAAGTCAACCTTTTTGACTGTTAAAACTTTGACATGAAGCAACATTAGTTTTGCTATTTTTTATTATTATTTTTATTATTATTAATATTATTATTAAATGTTTCATCCTTAATTAATGTGTGTAGTAGTGATGTAACGAATATCAAGTTTTATACGTTCGTGAATGCCAATGTCTGCCATATATTGTAGTTGTTGACCTCCCTAGCGTCTATCCTTACTATTTATTTTTTATATATTATTTCCAATTTTAAAGTGAAGACTGATGACAGATACCTATACATAGCTGCAAGGCTTAGCTTAAGTTTCAAAAGATTTTCTAATAAAAAAACTCAATGTGCCCTGCAGCCAAAATTTGATTAAAATGCGGAGTCAATGCAATTGTAGCATGCCCGCTCTCCTCTTGCTCGGAATCACATGACTTGGAATAGCGAATGGTATCGAATCGTTTTTCCTCATGAGAAATGCTTAAATTTGGATGGATCAGATGGTTTTAACTATAACTTTCATGACATAAGAAAGACTGACGACCAAAATGCTAACGTACTCTTCTAACCTCAATATCATCGAGAACGTTGTGGGAGAAACTAGTTTTCATACATAGTACATATGGACATGGCTTAATAAACTCGTCACTTCGTGGGATCTTCGACGTCTGCTTGTGTGTGTTACAGATCTAATTAACACTAATTTCATTTGATCTATTCCTCTCTTATCACGCTAAATCTTCAATAATTTTGTTTTCGAGTTGAAATTGATTGAAATTGTGAAATGTATATTGCAATCAAAACGGGTTGGGTTAGTTATCATCATTGGCTAATTGATCATCACGTAATAAAACACTATGGTTTTTTACGAAATCTACTTGCATATTTCTGTGGTCCATTCTATTCACATCATTTCATCAAATAATTTATAGATTCATTCTCCATTTACTTATTTCTTTCAACTTATCCAACGCTCTTTTTTTCTTTAATAACACTCTAACTCTGTGCTGGGTACCTCAATTCACTAAGTACATACGTACGATGACATAAATAGATAAATCCAAATTTTATTTGATCAATTTTATTTATTTTTATTATGATGAAATTACAATACAATTATTTTTTTTTTATTTTTTTTTTTTTTAATTTAATAAAGTTGGCTGCCATTTAAAATACTTATGTAAGTTTATGTATTCAATTCATATGAATGTGTTATACTGTTTTTAGTTTTTATGTTTTAAACTTATCAAATATATTTTATGTATAAATAAAACATGGGTTCATTGGTTATATAATGTAAAATAAATATACACAAGGAATAAATAAATAAATAAAAACAAATATACTGACAAAACCCTGAAGCCTGAACTTATGCACGCAGAGAGTGCTGCATTCCAAACTTGGGGTTTGCCGTTGTTATTTAGTAAAAGTATAGACTTAGAGGCCAAATCTGGCAGGTTCTTACATACATATATCAATGTCTTCTATTTTTAAAGTTTTCATAAATAGTGAATTGTTTCTGTTTAATATTAAATATTTAGAATACTTTTGAATTCAGCTTTTTAATTACTACGTGTAGATACTTTTTTTATTTTTATGGTTGGGAGAGGACCAATGTTGCCTCGCGATGGAAATGATCTTGATCAAATGTTGAGACCAAATAATTATGGGACAAAGACTTGATTGATTTGTTGTTGTTGTTGTTACTGCAAGTATAAGTATTGTAGTTCTCAGTCGGGGATTAATGGGTGTAAGGGTGGGCTGCGCGAGGCTACATGCTGTTGCATTTATCCCTTTGTTCAGTTTTCATTTCTCTTCTCTTCTTTTTTTGTATTGTATTGCGATGCTGCCATTGCCATCTTTGTCGAATGAATGTGGTGGGTGGTGAGGAGTAGTTTGTTTTAATTTCAATTTGAATGCATTTTAAATGCTTATTAAATTCGTTTTATCATCCAACAGATTTGAATTTTTCATTTGCGCCATATTTGATTTTAGTGTAAGAATGTTTCTAATTGATTAAAAACTATAACATATTTTACTCGTATCATCCTCATTGGTATCATCTGAATTAATTAATTCTGTCTCTCTCTCTCTCTTTCATTGCAAGCAGTCTTTTGTTGTTCTTGCTGTTGTGTATATCATGTGGGAACCTAAATTTCAATATATGGAACTGTTTTTTTGTCTTACATTTGACTTGATTACGAACTACTACATGTATATCATACACCAAGAAATTAAATTAAACATAGTAAAATTAAATTATTTGCTTAAATTAAAACAAAAAGTTGAGTTCAGTATTGTTGTTTCTTCGTTTTATGCTTTCCCTCTCAAAGGAGCAGAGTATCCTTTCTGTCTTATGCTTTGCTTTGCTTGAGCTTATCTATCCATTATCATGTCAAGATCTTTTGTCTTGTGTTCAATCCTTTCTCAGCCATAGTTAATTTTATCTATCTTCATTCTTGTCCTTTTTTTTTTTTTTTTTGTTAATTTCATACGTTTACTTATTTTTACTTTTATATTATGTTATACGCAGCATTAATGTGTCCAAGTATCCATGTGTGTGATTTTGAATGCGTATGTGGTATGTTGTTTAGGAATGTTTAAATTTTTCATATTTACTGATCCATAGCCTCCTCCTGGCTATTGTCATCGACTTCCATGCCTGTGGGCTCATCTTTATTGTTAGCTACCTCAGTCATGACTTCATCGATTACAGCGTTTGGTGATGTTTCTTCCTCCATAGGCTGTTGATCAGCAACAACTACTCCTATAGTCGATGGTTTGACCACTCCTGTCGACTTAACAGTAGCAGTAGCAGCAACAGTAGCAGCAGCAGTAGCCGCTACAGCAGCAATAGCAGCAGTTGCAGCAACTGTAGCAGTTGCAGCAACAGTAGCAGTTGCAGCAACAGCAGCACTTGGAGCAACAGCAGCAGTTGGAGCAACAGCAGCAGTTGGAGCAACAGCAGCAGTTGGAGCAACAGCAGCAGTTGGAGCAACAGCAGCAGTTGGAGCCACGGCAGCAGTTGGAGCAACAACAGCAGTTGGAGCAACAACAGCAGTTGGAGCAACAACAGCAGTTGGAGCAACAGCAGCAGTTGGAGCAACAGCAGCAGTAGTTGCGGCAACTTCATCCTTAGTTGACTTAACAGCAGAAATAGTTGCTTCAGCCTCAGCTACAACTGTTGCTGCTGCACCTGATGAAACAACAGCAATCGATGTTTGTGGCTTTTCATTACTATCCTTAGATTCTTTAGATTTTGCTTCGGTATCCTTTTCAGCATTTCGTGGTGCCTCATCAGTTGACGACGGTGGCGGTGATGACGACTTTACTCCACCTTTATCCAATTTGGCGGCCTCTGAAACAGTTGTGGCATTATCATTATCCTTTGATTCCTGAGTAGTTGCAGCGGCGGTTGCCGGTGTCGGTGATTTTGGTTTAATCGCTAATTTCTTTTCAGTGGTTGATGCTGATGCCTCCTCATCAGTCTTAACTGCTTTCTCATTTTCTATAGCGTTCTCTGCACTCTTTGTGGCAACAGCAACAACAGCAGCCACATTAACTTCTGTTTCCTTCTTATCTGCTTCATTTACTTTTAGTTTTTCATTTTCGATTTTCTTTTCATCTTTTAATTGCTCATCTTCTTCTGACGTCTTTAATTTATTATCATCCTTCTTCTTCTTTTCATCTTTCTCCTTTGAATCAGTGTCAGATTTTGTTGCTTCCCTAGCAGTTTTACTTTCAATTGCAGCAGCCATAATTTTGCCACCGCTGGCATTATTTTCGTTCTCATCATCATGACCACTCTGTTTTGTATCCTTTTCCAATTTATCTTCCTTCTCTTTTGAACTGATATCAGTAGCAACGACGTCATCAGACTCAATGATATTGTCTCCTTTCTTTTTGTTATCATTGTCAGTATGTTTCTCCTTATCAGATTCAATGGATTTTTCCAACTTATTATCCTTTGACCCTTTGGGTTCCGTTGCTGATTTTTCAATTTTTTCCGGTTTATTGGCCTCTGAAAATTTTTTGAGTTGATCAGAGGACGAGATAACCTTTTTGTCGGTATTTTTAATAGTTGTTTCATCTTGATCTAAAACAACTTTCTTAGATGATACAGAAGCCAATGTCTTGGCTTCCTTTTCGTCAACATCTTCTGACTCTTTCTTTTTCAAACTTTTTTCCTTGCCGCCACTATCAGCTTCATCCCCCTCAGCATTATCTTTAGTTTTCTCCGCTACAAGTTTCTTACTTTCGTTTTCTTTATCTGATACACGTGGCTTCATGGCTGTATCCTCTTCTTCGTCTGGTTCATCGGGAGTTTCTGGTAAATTTGCTTTAGCCACGCGACGTGCTTCTGCGGTATCAGCTGCGTCTTCATCGTCAGCATCGTCAGTTGGTGTAGCTGACTTCTCCAGCTCCTCAGCTGAAGACAATTTTACTTTTTTTGGTTTAGGTTCAACACCATCGTCATCAGGACGTGGATTGCTCAACTTCAAGGGACTACGTTCCTCGCTATTATTGTATACGGCATCATTTTCCATCTCAATGTCTATATTCACTTCTAATGACAGATCACCATTCGCACCTGAATCCATGGAATCACCATTTTCACTTTCAGTACGTTTACGTCCTGGATCCACTGTGCTCACTACTGCGAACAAAGCAGAAATATAAATGAAGAAAGGAATAGAATATGGAAGGATGTAAATGTGTGCGTTCTTATAGAATCATGTGAATGAGTATCACTTACCCAAAATGTTCTTCTCCAGAGCACGCATATACTTATCAATACGAGTGTATTGCTTACGTGGCTCAATGAGCAGCTCACATAATCTTTGAATGGTAAATGGAGCCGCATTGAAGTGATCAAGACGCTCTAGGAGTGATGACTTCATGGCCTCATAATTAAAAGGATCCACATTCGGATAGTTGGGTATTTCTATTATCAATCACATTGAAGATGTTTTTGTTTTTTATTGAAATCAAAAAATTCTATAAAATGACCTTGAGTTTCATACTTACCCTCCAAACGTGGTGAGTCCTCATTGAAATTCTTGATCACATGCAACATTTTCTCGCGTATAAGATACTTAACATGGGACCACTTGAAGATTGTTTCACCAGTCTTCGCCACATATTCCAAATAGTCTTCTAACTCTTTTGGTATCTCCTTTTGCTTGCAACGTGCAAAACGCTCAAGGATTTGTAGCACCTCCTCCGGATTTTCCATGGTAGCCATTTTCACAGTATTTATTTTTGGTATTACTCTGGTCAATAGGAGAAAACGAAAGAAAAAACCAAAAAAAAAAATCTATATGAGAAAAATATCGTTAAAGGAAAACCGGCTGTGGAAGAAGGAAAAAAAAAACTTTTGTTGTAGAGACACAGACTGAATTGTTGCTGCGGAGGCTGCTGCAATTGCGTCTTCAACTGCGAGGCGCCCACAAGTATTTTTCTCATGAAGAAAATAGCATTTGTCTTCGTAGTCTACAGTCGAGCTGTTGGTTTGTTAAAAATCTGATTGTTTGAATGTCGCTACTGACTATATATTGTCAGAATATAATAATAAAAGTTAATAATTCACAAAATCCGTACGGTTTTAAGTTGGTTAGTTGGTTGGTTTGTTGGCCTGCTCAGCTCGGTAATTGACTCGTGAATGCGCTCGGGCATTGAATGCTTAGTTATTTCACTCGTAGTCCGGTCGGTTGGTCTTGGTCTGGCGCAGTGCATACAGAAAACGACACACGAACGATTCTCGTCGGCGCACCACCGTCATCGCCATCGCCATCATGATCAACATCGTTATTGTTCTTGTTGAATTGAATTGAGAGAGAGAGTAATTTACCTATGAAGGATTATTAGTAGCAACACTATTTTTGCACTGTTCTAGCACACACTACACTTTTGCAAATGTCGGATGGCACATTCATTCATTTACTTATTCGGGCAGACTGTGTTGCTGTTGTTTGTGTTGCTCTCACTTTCGCAACATACATCTGTTTGTTACATTCACTCAACACATTGCTCATTGTACCCAAAACGAAGTTTGGAGTTTCCATTCAGTTTAGTCGTATGAGCCCGAACCCGAGCCCGAAACCGACTATGTACATACATATTTGCAATTCTATCTACGTAAACCTCCAACACAGCGGCCATATTACCTGCCTGCCTGCCATCCACCACCACCACCGGTCCATCTGTCTCACTGTCTGACCGTCAGACTTTCGATTGATTTGTCTCTGTCAGCTGAAACTGAAAATTTCTGCATATACCAACTTCTGCCGCTGTTGCTACCGCTGTTACAGCTTTCGGCCTTTTGTGTCTAAACCCAATTTTTTCATTATTTTGCCTACCAAAAAAATAATTTACTCACACTTCTCCTTTTTTCACATTATGTGAGAAAAGAAAGAAATCTGCCCACTCCAAAAATGTATTCTTACCGGTTTTTTATTTTTTGCTTATCGCAACTTTTTGTTTGCTGCTCGCAATTCCTTTTCCTTTCGTTTCGTGCCGTTTTGTTTTAATTTCTTCACTACACTAAATTCCAATTATATCGCATTCGCCTTTAAAAATTAGCACCACTTTCAGTAATTATTTATTTATAGCAATACAATTTGTGTCGGTAAGCCAACAAAAAAAAATTTATTACACCGAAGCAAAATTTTTACCTGTGTCTCTACACACTAGAGTAAGCAAAACATCGATGTTTTGATATCTTTTAACAGCATCGATGGTGTGTAAGCAAACATCGATGTTTTGCCAACTCTAAGAGTGCTTTTGCACTTGCGTTTCACCAACAGAATTCTCTCTTGCAACATTTGTTTTGTTTACGAGGGATGCGTGGTGAGCGGGGGTTAACCGAGTTGCTTGTACCAGCAGTAGTTTGCAATTCAACCGACTTTTTCGTTTTCTTCTTTCGCCTTTTTCGTTGCTTATTATTTTTGTTTGGAAGTAGTCAAATTCACAAAGAAACACAAATAAAGAGGAAAGTGACAATATTTACTTTGCTCAACTTATGAAGCACGTCCTAGACATATTAAGATGTGTTTTACACATAAAACACCAAAGAAGAATGAACGGCTGATTTGCGATTGGCAATCGCATGTGTGAAGCCGGTCTAACACTTTTTACCAGGGTGAAAATTCTACTGCATGTGACTCTGATTGTAGAACTGACAACTGACCGAACATCTGAGTTGAGTTTAGTTGAATTGTGTTGAGGTGAGTTTATTTGAATTTGGCGGCTGGTTGTATTTTCAATCACTGGCATGCTTAAAGGCCATTTTAGACGGTCAGCTCAGTCTCAGTCCTTTATCGACTTGAAATCGGCACCGTTAACCGAAACGATAACAAAAAAAGGACTGATGGACCAGCTTATTTGTCATTCCATTTCGATGACATATCGATTAAAGTAAACAAATGCAACAGTTGCAACAAGCGCGGTATATTTAAATAAGTTTTTTTTTTTTAGTGCAAAGTGTAATAAAGTAAAAAATGACTTTAAAATAAGTAAATAATGAACATATTCATATTCATATAAGCATATTTAATGTATAAACTTAATTTAAAAAGTAAGTATTATTTAAAGAACACTTCTTCCGGAACACTCCGCAAGGATATCTGTTTTTGTACTTTTTTTTATAGAAAGCCTATTCTTGGCTTGTGAATATGTTGACCCTACTTTGGAAAACAGACGTTCGCATGGAACCGAAGTAGCCATGACGACAAGCATTTTGTGTGGTTCTTCGTAAAGGTTTGGGGTTTGAGAGGATTTGAATTTAAGAGAGACGTAACTGGTTTTCTAAGGAAAACTTGCTAACTCGTCAGAAGAAAACGTTTTTGCCTATGCTCCGTGATATATCATTCAGAAATATTTCATTATTGATTTGACTTACATATGTTTAGGTTATAGTCAGTAGAGCCTTTCAACACTGAGACCGAAATATTTCTATGAGAGCTTTACGATCCAGTAATCCTAGGGTCTTAAAATTGATTAGAAACTTATAGTATCTAAATTTTAGGTGAATTGGACAAAAAACAAAAATGTTTTTCTAATAAGAACCTGAATTTAAATGGGCGGTTTGTATGGGAATTACACTAGATTGGAAATTTTATGGTGTCCAAGTTTCAGTTCGATAGTACAAAACACAAAAAAATTTTTTTTAATAAGAACCTGAATTGTAATGATGGGTTTTTATTGGAGGTACCCCCTAGTGGTCCAATTCGGCTGGTTCCAACAAATGCACTACGTTCGTGGTTCGTGCAAAATTTCAGCTCTCTAGCTCAAAAACTGAGGTACTAGTTTGCATACATAAACTCGGAAAGACGGACATGACTTAATCAACTCGTCTCGTCGAGCTGATCAAGTATATATATATACTTTATATGGACTTAAATGTCTCTTTCTGTCTGTTACAAATTTATAATACTATTCACTGCGCTAAGAGTACAAAAATAAAATCCATTATGGTCAATATTTTGGCTCACGATACATTTTATAGCCACTTTAAAGAGGTCGTGGACAAAATGACGTTGGTGAACAAAAAATAAGGATGACGTTCTTTGGTTAAGCGGAAACTACATGAATTGTGTTGAGTTAGAATGCCTTAGATTCAAAATTACTGTTTTATACGTCAAACTACCTAAATTGTGTAACATCATATTTCAGTGTTCATACGTATAAACGCAAGGCATACCCATAAAGGGTTTTCCATTAGGGTCGTCCTAACTCCTGCACTTTAACAAGAAAAAGATTCGGAATATGACAGGTGTTTTACCGGGGCATTGTGCAATCGGGCGAATGGCTCAGAGGCTGCATGTTCCACACCAGGACTTCTGCCGTAGCTGCCAAAACGAAGAAGAAGAAAGCATTCAGCACCTCCTGTGTAACTGCCATGCACTACTTAGAAGGCGATCCCGTTTTCTTCGGAGACCCTTTTTGAGAACTCCCGTCCCATCCTCTCATTCCCCCCTTTGTCTTCCCTTGTTTTTCCTTTAACAAGTATGACAATGGGCCGTAAGGCCACTGGGTGAAATCGTGTGTATTCGCGGGCGGCCTTTATAACCTAACCTAACTTCAAAATACAGCCATCTGGCAGCCCTATACCTTTTTTGTTATCTGATTTCATAAAAATGCTCATCATGGAAAGTATACAATGTGAAATGCGAACTTACAGAAATACAAACTATCCCTTCTATCACGGCTGATGAAGTGCGTCTGCATATTAGCAAGATTGTCAAAACGGAGAACATTGTCGCGTCACATCGACCGAGAGAATATTTCTTGGACGAATGTTGGCAGTAAGTGGCAACCAGAGTCCCGTACCACACCACTAGTTTACCTTTTGGCATCTCCCATACAAACACCCATTAAAATTCAGATTCTTAGGATTACTGGATCGTATAGCTCCCATACAACTTTTTGGTCTCTCTGTTTACTTCTTTGTAATTTTAGTTCCTCACTAAACTGCTGAGACCTCTCAATAATATTGACAACATTGATTCATGTTTATTGTCAAATAAAGCAACAATGTTTTGTGTATTTAAAGAAATAAATAATGTGAATTTTGTGTGCTTATCAAGCATTTTTTGTTTGCGTAAGAAAACAATCACCGAAACTAAGGAAAGGTTTGATAAATATATACTACGCACCATCAATTTTAATGGTTAAGAAGTGGTTTACTGAATTTCATTTTGGTCTTTTCAGCACAAGTGACTCCGAACATTAAGTTCGCCGAAAAGAAGTGGTCACTCGTGAAATCGTCGTCAATGGAATGATATTGAACGACCGGAAATTGAAAGTGCGTGTGGTGGTTGAGACTTTAGGCTGAGCGGATACACCACATTTTATAGAAATATTTGGGCATGAAAAAGCTCTCCGCTAGATAGCTTCCGCGATCTTATCTTGTAGTCTTGAGTGTTTACAATTGTACAAACCGCGTTTTAATTGACATTAAAAACTTATCCAAACTTAAACCATCTGATCGATCTATCGATCTAATTTTCATTTTCAATAGAGGACGATTTTTCTTCTTCATAACCTACTAATTCACTCTCCTCAGTCTCTTCGGAATGTGATTCAGATTCCGAACATTGGCAATCGGCAAATTTGCCAGTACAAAACATAACAGCTTCCGGTATGACGTGCATCTTTATATAAAAACCCAGCTAAAAATCGTACTGAAGTATGGCATTCATATCGCAATTATTTGCATCATCTGAATCTTCGGGTAACTCCGGAGGTGAAAAGAAGTGAAAGATTGAGATTTGGTCAATTATATAGTCAAGATGTGACCCATGCTTACAATTGATCTTACAGCCTTCGCATTTGTATATCTTAGCATCATCAAACATTGGTTCCTTGGCATCTGTTGGACCATTTATATAATAGGTTTTTGTTAGAATGGCATTAGAAAAGAGTTTGTTTGGCTCAAAATGAAGCTCAATCACAAACTTGATATGCGGCTCACAATATTGCTTTGAGCGTATGTCAGTAAGATGCTATTGAATACATAAATCGATTTATTATAAATTATCGTATAAACGTGATTTTACTGTTCCTACTACTTACAGCAAGTATTTTCTGATCGTTCTTGCTAATTAAATCAGACTGCACCAAACCTTGGTAACGTTCTCATTGCGTTTGTCGTCGCCATTGTTGTCCTTTTTGAACTCTTCAAAATTTTTTTTGCGTTTTTCGAATATTTCGGTGTACCTTACGTCAAACGGGTTTTTCATATTGTAGATATTGCGCTGCAAATCTATATTGAGTTTGATGGTCCCCACATAGACTTCCTTCATTGCAATAATGACTTTCTGTTCCTCGCCGGAAAATTTCTTGTTGTCACCATGGGCTGGCTGAGCCAAGGCTTGTCTATATGGCTTTTAAGACATCAGAAATTTCAAAAAAATCACTATTAAAAAGCTTAGAGAAAAGAATTTATGTGTAAATGCAAAATATTTTTATATAAAATGTCATTCTTTGAGAGCTCTTAGCATGCAACTGCTCCACTCCGTGTGAAGAGAGAGAACGAAACAGATATGGATTCTCGAAGATTGGTTTTTTCTTTTTTTTTTAGCAATATGAATGAAATTCAGAATTTATATTATAGTTATCTTTGCGTGACACGCTACACGCCAGCGTGGCTCCTAGTAACTCTAGGGTCATGAACTTACATGGTTGGTGAATATGGGTCTCCAAATTTCAGTTCGATAAAACAAAAAGCAATAAAGCTTTTTTAATAAGAACCTGAATTTGAATTTGGTTTTGTATGCTTACGATCCAGTAACCTTAGATTCTTGAAATTTACAAGGTTGGTGGCGATAGAATAGAGACTTATAGTGTCCAAATTTCAATTCGATAGTACAGAAAACAATAATAATACGTAAGAACCTAAATTTGAATTTGGGTTTTATGTGAGGTACCACACTAGTGGTCCGATTTACCTGATTCTTCTGGCTCAAAAACTGAGAGACAAGTTTGCATACAGACGGACATGACTTAATCAACTCGTCTCGTCGAGCTGATCTAAAATATACATTTTAGGGTCTCCGATGTCGCCTTCTGTGTTTACAAACTTCATAAGAAACTTAACTTATACTATTCAGTGCGTGAGGAGTGTAAATACTTGTATAACTACATAGCTTGTAAAACGTTAAAAAACAAAAATTTATAACTGTGTACATAGAAAAACACTAAAATATATGACTATAAGATTATATAGAAACAAAGTTTATAAGTAGACTAGCGTTTACCGGCGTGCGTTACTACACCCCCTATGCGTTAATTGGGTGTTTCTTATAAAAAGCTTTGTTGTAAAATGTGTAATTAATAATTTACAATATATTTTAATATTCTATTATAACCTAAACAACTTTAAGAATCATTTGTTCTTTTAAAAAAAATCGGTTCAGTATATTTTGCACCAAATAAAAAAACAAATTTAAAAATGGCATAAAACTATCTATATCTGGACAACAGCGCTACCTACCGGATCCAAATGTAGCAAAGAACCTGACTGTAACTCCATGAGTACAACAAAAAAAAAAAATCATCAAAATTGGTCCAGCCGTTCTCGAGTTTTGCGGGGTCATACTATTTTTTGAGTGCATTTTTATATATATAGATGATCACCCGTAAGAAGAGAGTGAAGTGGTTCAGGTGGAGGGAGAATTTCTTCTAATTTGACTTTTCCTTGTAAGCAACACATGCCTTTCGATTCCTCCTTGAATTTCAATGCCAAGCAATGTTCACACACCACTGACATAGTACCTATTGATACTATACGATCGTCCTTGCAAGATTGACAATGTGAACGCCCAAATAGGTGTGGATTGTATTATTTGCTTGTTAATATTGACAGATTAGCTGTGGTAGCTCCACACTACTTGAAACTTTATCTTGGGCTAATGAGGTGGCTTAGTAGATATGGTGATCCAGATAGCGATGCTGATGGTAGCGTAGCTACTAACAGGGCCTTCCAAGCCACTCTGTTCCGCTAAATGCGAGTATAAATGTTTAATGATGTTATTGTTTTCCATCTTCAGAAGCAACGAGAATCCACTGAAATACATATCCAGCATATCATGTAACAATGAAAGTCATATTCTCATTTAGTACAAATTAATTAAATTTGCAATCGATTTGGGAAATTAAGAAGAAGTTCGTCATTAGAATCGAATAATATGATTTATTTGCCAGACTCCTTTAAATATCCGTTAACATTTATTATTCAAATGCTGAGTCCTGTAGCAACATTGTAGGCCATTACATATATGTATTGTAATAAAACAAGAATTTTGTTTACTCTAAGATGGTGCTCAAACGCTGCCCCTTTTTCCTCGGTGTATTCTATACATGATACATTATGAACCACTCTACCTTTTACAAATCATTCTCTCACAATCAGCCGGTCTCCTAAGCTAAATTATTGCACTCTAAATATTGTACTTCGTTCTAATTTGACTATTTTTGACTTCTTTCAGTAAGTTGTTGTGCTCTATTCTAAAGTAGACGTTGGTGATATTTTATGGTACTGTATAGAATATACGTGCGTATTACACTTAGAGAATTAGAAATAAACATGTATTTCTTTTTGAAAAAGCTAGTTTTATTTCATATTGTGACGTGAAATATGAAAAAGTATAGTAACTTCACAATATATAAAATGCCACAGAATGGATAAGCTGCATACAGTCAGCACCAATCCACCATTTAAATTACGATCTTGAAATTAAAAATACACTGCCTGACAACCGATTAGCACACCCTATGCTTCCTGACTTTATTACTTAATTTAAGCCATAAAGCTTTCACAATATTCAGGTCGGGTTAGTATGGCGGCCAAGTAAGCAAAGGCACGTTTTGGCTCTCAATCCAAGACTTTACGATCCTGGCCGTATGGATATGTGCATTATCCTGCTGGAACATCCATTCCAAGGGTCCAAAAATATCCTTGATTAAAGGGAAAGCCGTTTTTAGTACACCATTGTGGCATTCATACGACTAGTATGCTCTTCCTTTCTAAGATCATGAAAATAGTAAGCATAGCCATCAGAACCCTTCAAATTTAACTTTTTTTTCATCCGAAAAAAACTACACGCTCGCACTCCTTGGTCCAAATCATATTCGATTGACAGAAATCGAGCCGTTGTATCTTACGAACTTGGTTTAGTGGTGGTTTTGTTTTTAGGTTCAGATGCTTTATATGTTTAGCAATCGAAATAATTCTTTGTAATTACAGAAGAAGGGCAACCTTTCATTTTTTCCCATAGGTATGCTCATTGCTAATGATTGAAGAGATAACTTTACGGCTGAGATTAATTTTTTCGAAGGATTGAGTGTCCACACTCCCTGTAAGCCTTTATTTTAGCCTTTTCCGCCTTATCCAACGCTTTTGCTTTTCCCCTATTTAGTTTATTTAATTGAAAATTGGTCAAATTAAATAAATAATAATTTTAATAAGCTGAGTTATTTGCATTTACACTGAAAGGTTATAGTGTGCTATTCGGTTGTCGGGCAGTGTATATCCCCTCCCGTAAATCCATACCCAATCACAAAGCTTAATACCTATTTCGTTAATGGCCGTTCGTTAGGATTATTTGATCGTGCCATTTTTGCACGTAACCATTCCTCTGGGTGTCGTTGCTTGACATGCACATACATGTTTGAACGGGAACGACACTCCTTGGGACAATGTGGACAGGTATAGAGTTGTAATCCTGTATGTATAGCCATATGTTCCTAAGTATATATGTAAATATGAAAATACATATATAGAATTATAATATATATACTGTATATTGTATATTAGCATACCTCTAGGTTGCGTTGCTGTTTGAATGTTTTGGCACAGAACGGGCATGGTAGATCCACCAGTAGACGATGCGCATATTTAATGTGGGCTCGTAAGGCTGTGCGCGTTGAGCAAATCTTACCACAACTCTTGCACTTGGTATTAACTCTGTCGTGGGTAAAGGCATGCAGACGCAAACTATGCTCATTTTTAAGCCAAACTTTGCATTTGGAACACTGCATGGGCTGTGCAATGACACCTTGATGCTCATTTAGATGTCGTTCAAACGATGGTTTGAATTTGAATTTTTTCCCACATATATCACAAACATGTGGGTACACATTATCGTGTATCGATTGTACATGACGTCGCAGACGATGCATATTAGCGAAACTAGGAGCCATGCAACAAATACATGTAATCAATATTTTATTATTTTTATTTATATGTACTACGTACCTCTTATTGCATACATCACAATCATAGCGCAACTGATCGTTATCGTGCTTACTAATATGATTTTCAAGACGTTTTTGGCTACTGAATAACTTGCCGCATTTGCTGCAGGCATGTGATGGAGCGCTAACAGTTTCCATTTCAGATTTACAATGAATGGTCTCCATATGCGTTTGTAAATAGTCTTTTGAGCTAAGCGATTTATTGCAAATTGTGCATCTACATGCGAGACAAATAATATGCACAAAAATCCATTTCAATATTTGTATTGTGGCAATGATGACGACACTTACTTGAATATGTCTGGATTAAGATGTCTGCGTACATGATCCATCATTTTGGATGGACGTGAGAACATTTTGTTGCAACATTTCATATAAGGTTCTCGCTGATGTACCTCAAGGAAATGGGCACGCAGACCTGTGAAATACATCGTCGTGAAATCACAGAGATCACACGTTGCTTCCATAAAACTGGCAATAACTTCTTCATAATGCAGTGATAGATTCTTTTTTGAAACTCCTTTCGTTTTGCGTTCAAGCAAATCATTTAGTTCAAGAGTAGGAACAGCGGTAGCATTACTACTGGAAGATGCTTTTGCCAAGTCAGGATGACATACTTGAGCATATTCTTTAAGCTGATTCTTATTGTTCGCTCTCAACGCATGTGTATGATGCTTTCGCATTTTAGTTTTAATTTTAGTTTTAGTTTTAAATTTAGTTTTTAGTTTCTGCAATAGATTTATAAGTGGAACTTCATCTGTAACATACGAATTGAAATTATTTAAATGATTAAACATTTAAAGTTCATTTAAAACGTACCATCATCGCTTTCAATTAGTTTAGCTTCGGCAAATTCTTCAATAGCAAACTCAGATGCTGGATTTGTGGCCAAACAATGCATTTGTGCATCCAAATTCATTGACATAGTTTTATCTGCTCCAATTGCCGACCCATAATCATTTCCTGTTACCATTATTGTTGATAAATCTATCATATTCAAGTCCAATGGCTTCTCGTCCTCATCGTTGCCTTCATCCTCATCTGTGCGTTTTGATTTCATATTGTTATCGTCATCGCCACCGTCATCGCCATCACAATTCATTAGCACATCACAATCTACTATAAGGAAATGATTTTGCAATGTATATTGCTTTTGTTGAATTAACTCCGAGAACCGATTAAAATCTTTCAAATGATCACAGCACTCCGAACAAACATTTGTTGAGTAAGCATCGTATCGCGTAATCTATTTAAATAAATTGCAATTGTTTAAATGTAGCATCATCATCGTCGTCACTCAATTGAGACAATTGACACTAAGCACTATTATTTACCTCTAACTGCAGAAATTTTGAGATTACTTTTACAAGTTTGGTTTCCGCCATGTTTTCATTTGTTTCAAACAAATGTATTGCACTCTCTGGACTCAGATTCTTAAGGCAAAGACGACAAATCATTGTTGGGACACTATTCTATTCCACAACTAACAGTAACCAACTCATCTATGAAGTATTTTTTAACCGACAATCCGCAAAAAGAAATGTGCATTAACAAATCGGCACAACAAAAAAAAAAAAAAAAAAAAAAAATATGAACCCCTTGCCTGACTGAGCTAACGGCGACAAACAGCTGATAAGGTCACCAGTCTGCTTCAAAATTAAACAGCAAATGAGAATGAATGAAACGAGGTGACCATTTATTTTGATTTTAGTTTTATTTTATTATTATGAATTATATATCATTTTTTTAACAAAATGTTTTTATATACTTTTCTGTTCTCTGAAACTTCTTTTGCTCTGAAATATGTTTAGTTACATGTATGTGTGTATATGGGGTATGAAAAGGTTTTTTGGTATTTTATATACCATTTTGGCATGTTTTGATTTTCATTTGGATTAAATTGTTGTTTTTTGTTTTTATGCTAAAACGATTTCGATATCAAATTGATTGCTTTTGTTTACATAGAAAGTCAAAACACATGCACTACACCTATTTGCTAGTTTTAAGTTTTTCATTATCGTTCCAGTATGCAATAATTAACAACCATAATGAAGATAAATAATAATATAAAAAAACAAAATAAATAAATAAAACAAAACATTTTTCATAAGAGTCAAAGAAACATCATAATCATCATTACTTTAGAAAAGATTTATTTGTTTTGCTTGTATGTTTCTTTCTTACTTCACATACATACATAATTATGAATCCATTTGCCATTTTCTACTTTAGTTTAAAAAAAAAAAATACATATTAGACAATTATATATAATACTTATTAATTAAATATTAATAATGTAATATCAACTCAACTTGAACTCTGTTTAAATTATGGTACAAATTATTATCAGTTTTATAGCTTAAACGAACGATTTTGTATACGTTTTTGTTTTGTTTTTCTTTAGGCAAAGTTCTTTTCTTATTTTTTTTTGGTTTTAGTTTATGTTTAATTTTTTGAAAAGTGCATTCATTCATTAAATGGTATCAGACATTTGGTTTTACTTTATAAAGTACAATTTTAGTTATGTATGTATATTATAAATTTATGTATTGTATATGTATGTATATATTAAGATCATGCAGCAATGTAAAAAACAAAAAATAAAGAATGGTACTTGGTGACACAGGCAAAAGGTACTTTTATATTACAATTAGCGTGCCGCATCATAAATATTACTAAGTATCTGTTTGTTTAAAATTAATGTAATGAAGCTCAAGAAAAGAAAGAATCGCAAGGCAAAAATTATCAACACCAACAACTATGGTACAATAGATACAACGGAATGTAATAGAAAGGAAAGAACAACAACAGCCCAAGAAAAGGCAAATTTACCACAAACATAAATTAGTAAATCAAGTTAATATGCCAAAGAAATAAAATAAATAAGAAGATGAATGACAAAGACGTGCACACTGATAGATAGACAAACAAACTGAATGACCGACCGACCGACTGACTGCCTGACTGATTGTCTCAATGTTGAGATGTTGTCGCAACCACTGCTGAAGCTGTTGACGCCGCACGAGCTTTTGATGTGCGTCACTTCAATGCGCTTTAAGCATTTGAATGTATGCTGCATGCTCGCATTGAAAGCGTATGGATGAGTGCGTCACCTGCAATTGCTGCACCTCGGCAATGTCCTTGCGTAGATTTTGATATTCGTTCTTTACCTCGGTCATTGATTCTAGCAATTCCATGACATAGAGTTCATCTACATTATCACGCTGCCATTCCACAGCACCACCACCAGCATCAAGGCTACGCTCGACTTCATGCAGTTTATGAGCGACTGTGTAAAGTTGAGTGCCAGCATGGGCCACCTTATCAAACATTTAAACAAAAACAAAACGCAAGCAAATACAATAAATACAAATTTAAATGTATTACGAATTTAGGAAAAATATGAATTTTTTTTTGTTGTGTGAATTTTTAATTTATTTATTTTTTTTTTATATATCATCATACCGATTTTTCTAGCTCGCTAATATCCTGATGATATCCATTTGCCATGCCACTTTGCATATTTACAAGAAGAAAGTGAAACAAAACAAAATGATGCCAGGATATTATTGTTGTTGTTATTGTTAATGTCAATAATCTCAGTCACTTTTATTCAACCGCTTAAATTTCCCTTTATTTATACTATGTTTTTAAATAATATACAGTACATTCACACATTATTTTTTCTATTCTTATTTTTTTCTTGTAAATAATAATATAAACTTTGGATTTGCTTTTATTTATACATAAGTAATATTTTTTGAAAGCACCGCGTGTGTTTGTCTCATAGTCAACCTTTCGAATCGAGAGTGTTTGCAAAATGAATGTGTTCCACCCAAATAAGTCTGCTATTTATATACATACACACACACACACACACACACACTGTATGTATGTTCTTTCTGGAGTCCTTCCATTTTAACACCACAAGACCATTCATTACAACTTTACATTATCTGATGCTGTTGATGCTGCTGCTGTGGATGCTGGTGCTGGTGATGCTGCTAATGTTGATGGTATTAATGAATGTGTGTATCAAAACAAAAAATAACAAAAGCAACCCTAACCTATAGCAGTCTAAATCTATTCATTTCTGTGTATTGTCATCCATCCTACACCCATCCTCACCCGCCATATTCTAAATGCTTTACAAATTATTTAAAAAGTGAAAAAAGAAAACCTTACTGTACAGTAGAACTTGAGTATAGCAGCTTCGCTTACATGGAAGTAAACCTTGAGATTTTCCGTTTAATCTAATGCATATGAGGGACTAACGATTTGTTATTCTACTAGCGTTGCTATCCCCCGACTTGCTGCTAGTGCGATATTCTTGTAGTCATCACAAAAAAAAAACATATTGATAATAAAAAAATGTCTGTATCTCGATAACAGGGCCGGCCTTTTATCAGATCCAAATGTAGCTACGACAACAAAACAACTTTGCATTCAGAACGGCCTATGAATGTATTCATGGAAACCTCTAGAGCAACACATTAAAGAAAAATATAACGCCATAGTTGTTTAACTAGACAAATCAAATACAACCATTGCCAAAAAGTTTATTTAGTAGGTCACAACAACATCTAAAATATGTAAGTATGTATTTTTCTTTTGTTATTTTTCAAAGCAAAAACATAAAGTCTTAAGGATAATATCCAACTACCGACTGAGCATGACCCATAATCAAAAGTTTTCCTTCTCTAATAGTTTAAAGCCCATTCATTTTCGCGAATGAATGCCTCAACTACTTCTTTCATGGAGAAGTTCGGAATTAATTGGTCCTTCGATAATTTAGCTCGTGTCACTGGATCAAAGTGTCCCACACGTTGCAAATGTTCTTCAATTTCTTTGCGTTCATATGTGATACCTGATGAAGTTATTACAGGATCGGAGAGAATCTCAAAATTTATTTTGCCACATAGAAAATCGGGCACTTCGCGTTTTCGTCGGCGCTCATCAATTTTGGCAAACATGTCGTTTAGTTCCTTTGTGTAATTGTCACTTTCTTTTTTGATTTTATCTTGTTTACTTTTAAGTTGCTCTGCATTAGAGGGATCATTCAAGTTTAATGCTGTCAAACGACTTTCCATATCTGCTTTAATCAAACGATTTAAATAACTTTGCAGTTCGATCTCTTGCTGAATGCGTTTCTCTTCCAAGGCATTCCAACGTTTCTTGCGTGTCAGACGTAATTGCATGCTTATGTCATCACCGAAATTTTGTTTCTGCTCCTTTGACAAATCATATGCGCGTTGCAAATGCTTTATGGCCTCATTATAGCTTTCCATTTCCATTAGGCTTAACGCCAAGTAAAAGTGCCCTTTTATTAGATTTGCATCAATATCAAGTGCCCGGCGACAATCTTGGTAACAAAGCTCCCAACGCTTCAATTTGAAGTGGCAAAGGGCACGATTTGTGAAATATTTTGCGTTGGTAGGATTCTTCAGAATGGCATTCGTATAGCAAGAAATTGCTTCGTCATACTCACTAGTTGCAAATAAAACATTGCCTTCCTCCTTCAACTGCAGATCTGTTAGATTGGTTCTATGGAATTTACGTTTGGTGGCCATTTTGCGACGTATTAAAGGATAGTCGCGCACTCTAGAAGAATCTGTAATCAAAGGTTTCAATGAAAATATTTTGAACATCATAAAGAATTACATCGATCCACTGCATTTGTTGCAGTGGTTTACAATGCAAGTACATACATCACTAAATATTTTATATCCCAATAACAGATCCAATTATGAATTATGCTGGGTAAAGATATATGTATACCTAAAATTTGCTTACACGCTTAAGGATTTCCCATAATACAACTAAGAACATGTCGTTATAACCGAATTCTACTGTATATTGCAAAAGATTTTGAATTTTTTATGATATTGACAGGGAACAAGTTTTGAAAATAATCAAATGCCTTTATTTCTTTTATTCCATGTCATTCCATTCATTTGTGATTTGTGTCAAGTGTTTTAAATACTTTTTCGAAGAGTATTTATGTTTGACAACACAAATAAAAATTAATAGGAAGGAACCAAACGTAAACGATTTGAATAAAATGAATAGAATAGAAGAGAATCAAGAATGGACATTCTTCTTCTTTTACTCCGCTGTAAAACGAACGAAATACTCGAAAGAAGACATGAAAAAAATCGGCCAAGTGCGAGTCAGACTCGTACACGGAGGGTTCCGTACCATATTGGGGTTTATATGGAAGGTACTCCTCTAGTGGTCCGATTTGACTGATTCCAACAAATGTGTAGCGTCTATGTCAAGAACTTATAGTGTCGGTTCGATTAGGACAAAAAACAAAAAAGTTTTTCGAAAAAACCCGTAAGTTTCTGATGTGTAGCCACCAGCCAACTCGATCGTGGTGTTACTGGATCGTATATAAAACCAAAATGTTTCTTGTCTGCGGACCTCAATTCTTTGAAAATATTTTGTTTTAGTATGTTGTGATGCCTAGAAATTAAATTTCTTATGGTTCATGAAAAATGATCCGCGGACGGACGGACGTTTGGTACCCTTTGGGTACGGAACTCTAAAAAATGAGCCAGAACACAAAAAGACCAGAAGCACCAAAAAGACCAAAGACCAAAACGCTCCAAAACTCTAACGATTCACGGCAAGTGGCACGTTTTACATCTCTGTTCATTCTGACCCTTGCTTATCCTATAACATTTAGAATTTGTATTACCCACTGCAAGGTGGCGCCTTTTTGATGTTCTTGTTTGCCACTTTGTCATTCAATGACAATGACCTTGTGACTTGTCCAGCCCAGTATTGCTTTTGCATGAGACATGTGCCGTGTCGTCGGCTGGCATTTGGTGAGCCGGAGATGATGCCACTTGTGTCTGAAGGATATTTGCAAAGTGTGCTGTCTGATGATAATGCCGCTGTCGTGGTGGTGAAAAAGAAGGATACAAAGATTGCAAATTATCTATACCTCAATTGTGCTGCTGTTGTTGTTGTTGTGACTCTAGACAAATTGCTGATGATGATGTTAATAAGTTAGTTTCTCTAGCTTTCTCAGGACGATGTCATTTCGAAATTTATATGCATCATGTACACATTTATCATAGTTTCTGGGAAATCATCGAAAAGAAGCATGGACACTGTAACGTGGAATTGGTGATGAGGAATGATGTTGATAAAGATGACAAACGTGTTGAAAAACCGAAATGTAGAATGAAAATGTAAATGCACGAGAAAACTTGCGTCACATGTCTACAATCCGATGATGATCATGATGATAGGAAAGCTAATCAACGTAAAATTAACTAAGACAGCAGAATCAGCGGTTCCTGCCAACGATCCTAAACACTCGAGAAAACGTAAAGGAAAATTTGCAATACACAAAGAAAACGAAGAGATTGTAGCCAATTTTATGCGTTTAAAATGCCCAATTTGCATGGATAACACGGTGACTTATAAAACCTATAGTGACTTGCGCGATCATTTCAATATGGAACACAAGAGGCCGCCATATATCAAGTGCTTGATGGCATCAAAATCCTGCAGATTTTACGTCAAGGCTGTAGTAGTGTTTTAAAGAGTGATATTGGAAGTTGGCAAGGATGAAGAGAAACCGCATATAAAATGTATACAGGCAAGAACATTTGATGAGGAGTTTCCTATTGCAATGGATTTCATTCATTATCCATTATCATGTGCATACATACGTGCATATCAGATATCTACACATACATATGTATAAATGAATGAAATCTTTGATATGTGCAAATACAATTTATAGAGAGTTTATAATGATATAATCATAATGTTATTTCTTCTTAGTTGCAGTTCAAAATCAGAGTCAGAAAATCACGACATGTACACTAATCCCTCATATGGAGACGAATATTGTTGGCTACAACGTGTTCAGCCTCTTCTGCTTTTTTGTTAGAACTGAGTTAATATCAACCAGTGCGGGCAAATGCCAGCTGGTTGTGTCGCCATCGAGAATAATAATAAAACCAACAATCACAGTTATATATTTGAACATTCGATTGCAACTTAACATTTCATATGCATGACAACCGTTAGATGCACCTGATGGAACATCATTGGGCAGTAGCGTCACCAACATCTGCTCACACACAATTTCAATACATCAAACTTGAGTGATCTGAAACAATCGAGTTCAAAAAGATAAGAAATTCCAATGTGAATATTGTGAGAAGTCGTTTAGAACTAGAGAAGTAGTTTTCAATTATAATCATTTTTTGATCATAGGAACACGTTGCAACACACACAGGTGCAAAACTTCACACATGTCCGCATTGTACAACCGAATTCCGATGCAAATCGAATATGTATACGATAGCGTAAACATCAGGAGTGAATAATCAAAAAAGTTAAATAATCGTGCCCCACTGTTTCGGGTGATATGGTGAATAATGTTAACAACAACAACAACAACAACAACATAATTTATAGTAGTAGTAGTAGTAATGATGATGATAAGGATAAAAACGTTTTTACCGACAATAATACCAACAGATACGGAAGCAACAACTCATCAGTAAGGGTATCGGGGCAAGCAGAATACCTAAAAGTCTAACTCTAAAAGTTGCGGGGAGTCATTTAACTTGATAGCTATATATTTTCTTGAAAAGAAAAACAATTTGTGCTCAAAATGGTTTAATAAGTACATATAATAATAAATGTGCAACAAAATACAGTATTCCCAGGTCTCATGGACAACGTAAGACAGATTTACCTTGTATGGGAATACAGGTGATACAGGATTATATATCCATTATTAATCCAAAATTAGTATTATATAATTAGGTAAGACATTATGAAGCGACAACATTACGAGGATGTGTGATAAGTATGGGGAGGGGGAGTAGGGGATGGATTTAAGGGTGTAAGATTAAGTAAGAATTAGACGAGTAGACTCCAAAAATGTTTTATATATGAAAACTGCGAAACTGTAAGGAAATTATAAAAAGATAAAGTTTGGGAATATTCTTTTTTGGATATCAAAAATACTCGGAAAGTATAAAGCCTAGCAAATTGGAATTCAATATGTGTACATATCAGTGTATATGTGTATATATTACTCACATGACCTTTCTTTAATCGTAAAGGTATCAAATGGATCCCAAAAAACATACATATAACCAAATGTCAAATTCTGCTGCACTAGTGCATTTATTTCGGGAATATGACATAGTTTTGCATGTTTTGCTAAGAGATACATATTTACATATAAGTCTTAAGTAAAAATTATTTAATTTTGTTAACTATTCAATACTAGTATTTGTGATTTGATCATGAATTTTTATTTTTAAGCTGTCGTACAAAAATATTATTAATTTTTTAGCGCTAATGCTCTATGGAGTGTTCTTACCTCCTATCGAGTTATTGAAGAGACACACAATATCGACTACTCGATAAGTTCAAGACTACTTTGCGTAGAAATGAGCGAATGAATGAATTAATTCATAATTTTCTTGATGCTGATCCCAAGTATTAAAATTACTTGACATCAGATCGAAGCGGAGTGGATCAGATCAGAAATATAGTAACTGAATTTAAACATGCCCCAGTTTTTTAAAATACCATCGCTTTTATCTCATAAAAATAAACATTAAGTTTCTATGTAAATTTTTTTTTATTTATATTTACATACAATAATAAATACATAGTTCAATCTAGAGGCAAAAAGAGAAGAAAGTAAAGTGCATATTATTGAAGTAAAGGAAAGAATTAAAGAATATTTTTCAATCTTTTCGCTAGTGTCGTGAACAAGTGATAGATATTATCAATTTGGCTTAATGTTTGTTCACATACTTACTTGAGATAAAGAAAAATAATATATTTACAATAATAATAGTAGGAAAATGTATGTGTTATATTGTATTAAATATTACATGTTACACAGACACTGCTTTATTTTATGCGTCCTACAGAAAATGTCCAATATATCAGTAGTGTTGCTTTTGACACAATATTTTGATGGTTAAGCAATAAAGCAAGACGATTTAAATGATCTTTTTCTGACATAGAAAGATTGCTCTGCAGTGCTGAGTATGTAATAGTAACTGGAAATGTGCACACTGTAATTAGCACAGGGTTCTAAAATTATGCAGGATCGTTGATCTTTTGTAAACATCTGCTAGAGATTTTCGAATATTATGTGTATTATTTGTTGCCAAATCTTTCATTCTCCCTTTAAAGCAAAATTACATAGAAGGTCCTCTTCAATATATTGGGACAACAACTTTAAAGCTAACCAATTCTTTGCAGTTGAGTGGTAGGAAATCTGAATGACATTTCATGTACAATATCAAATAATCGAAAAAGGGAATGTATATTGTCGGTAATAATCTTCAACGGACTGAGTCTGAATATTGAAAATATTTAAAGAGACTGAGGAGAGTGAATTAGTAGGTTATAAAGAAGAAAAATCGTCCCCTATTGAAAATGAAAAATAGATAAATCGATCAGATGGTTTAAGTTTGGGTAAGCTTTTAATTTCAATTGAAACGCGGCTTGTACAATTGTAAACACTCAAGACAAGATACTACTATATTTACCTATATACACATATAAAAAATACTGCATCATAAATATTCAATTTTCATGTTTGCGGAAAAAGTGCCTGTTAAAATATATGTAGGATCTGGCAAGGAGACTAGGAGCGGATTGTCCTACATGGCAACGGTATAGTGTAAGAACTACTGAGCGCGCGAGAGTGATTGTTGATCGTGAGGGTGGGTTACTTGCTCACGTATACACATTGAGCGAGGACGCGGTCGCTGAATTCGGTATAAGTTATGTTACTAAATCAAATACATAAAGATAAGAAACTGTATATATTTACTACTAGTATTAAAGAGAAACTACATAAAGTGAATTGAACTAATACAGATAAATATTATTAAATCTTACATATATACGTGTGAATAAAATATGTACATCAGCTTATAGACTACTAGATTTCCAGGACCGCTTTGATACGCCCCGGCATTCCGTTTTGATTGATGCTTTTTTGGTGGCATTATTTTGTCGGTTTTTTTTTTAGTTTGATTTGTCTTGATTAAATTCGAGGGTAAATCAACCAGTACTTAGCCTCACCGCGGGATGGCGCTGCTATTACAAAAGAGTGTTACGTGCAGTACATTATTTTAGTAGCCTACTGTCAAAGTTTCAGTCAATTCCCTTCATTAGTTTTGTTTTGATAGCCTTTGGAAGCGAGCGTGTCGGTCAGTTTTACAAAAATGGAAAACGAGCAATATCGTTCGGTGATTCGTCTCTGGTGTGTTTGGCGCTGTTTAAGCGCAATACGGCGGATGTAATAGCAGCGCCATCGGGCGGTGCGGCTAAGTACTTGTTGATTGACCCTCGTACTGATTTTAAAAACTAACAATCTAACTGCCTGGTGAATCCTTCCTGGGGTTGTTCCGAGGTTTGTCGGCCCTCAGTAAAGTTTTCTTTTCGTCACGGGTTCTCTTGTCCCTTACTTCAACAAAAGTCGTCCTCTTTCCTTTAGTTCTTAGATGCTTCAGCAAAACTCGTCCTCTAACCTTTAGTTCTTAGATGCTTCTAATTTTTATTTTCTTCATTCTTATTTGACTAACCTTTTTTACAATTCATTTCATCTAACGCTTAAGACTAACATACAATAATTTCAGATAACTAAGAGAATTCAAAATAACTAACAACTTAACTCTACAGAGTAGTCAATCTAGTTCACTAGAAAGAGTTAACGTAACAAATTAAAGAGAAAGATTCATAAGTGCATAAACAATAATGCATGTAAGAGAAATACTAACACTTAAATGATCCTTTCAACCAAGTACCTCTTAATTCGTCTCAATAGGTAACGGGCATATTGTATGGATGCCACGCTTTACCCGTCCTGATTTAGTTTTCAGTGTCACTACTCTGACAAGCTTCGATTACGCGCGATCACGCCCACAACATTTGTTTGGCGGAGCATTGTCATCTGCCAGTGTTCCTAACTTGACGTTGCTGAACACCTTGGATCACTGCATGCGCTGCTAAAGTAGCATTAGATACTCCCGTGTCCATCTTCGTCAAACTGCTTGTTGCACAGCGAGGATTCTTTTGTAGCGGTTGACCATTGACAACACACAAGCAGTCTCTTTGCTACTTTAATACTGCTTTCCCACAGGCCCCAAAAATGCGGGGAGTGTGGAGGTATAAAGTGGAACAATAAGCCCATTGACGCCCATTTGTCTAACAGATTCTTCCTCGCTGTACAGCTGCCTTATCATCTCTCACAATTCACGACTAGCTCCCACAAAGGTAGTGGCACAAAATATATCGCTGCTGAGTTCTCGACGTGCAAAGAATCACTTGAGGGTAGCAATTAAGGCCTTTGTGCTTAGATCCTAAACTAGTTCCAGGTGGCGAAGCATATAAACAGGCATAAAATTATCTTAGGCGGTCGTCTTCCACGCCCTTGGAAATGAAGCTGCATTGGTCCAGCGAAGTCAACTCCTGCTCTTTAAAAGGGATGAATATCTCCAGTCACTCGATATGGTGGTAAGTCTCCCATACATTGTCTTGCAAAGACTTCTGCCGGAAGCATCCTCGGACAGTCCGGCAGGCTAAAAACCTGCAGTTCACAACCCAGTACCTCTGACGAATAAAGACACACCGCCAGCACCAGCATGAGCGTTAATCCGGTGCAAAAAATAATCAACAGCGACTGAAATAAAACATTATCGTTTGGCAATAATATAGAATGCTTTATTCCAAATTCTATATTAGCCTGTGTCAAGAACCTACTCTTATTAACGGTATTCCGTCTGAGGGATCTATAAAAGTCGTTAATCTCTGAATATTAGAAGATTTCACTAATTTCTCTGCCTTCAGGCAAGCTATTTACTCCGCGAAAGCAACATTTTGAACATTAAATAACATCATGGCTAAACCAGCTCTTCTTTCCTTAACCTCAAATACCCTTGCGTCTATGAAATTTCTTCCTCTCACAATTCGCCACCATCTATATGCACCACCATCTCTGAGCGCGCTAGGAACTCCTCCCACATACTTCTCCTATAGAAGAAATCTCTCAGAAGGGATTGAGTTTAGATCCGATCACATTCCGTTGATTGTTGACTTTCGAATGGCCGCCCTCATCATAGTCACAAAGCATCGACCCCTCCCCCGGAGGGCTAATATTCCCCGGTTGCAGCATAGGTCGGAGCAGATTATCAATATGTACATGGAAATAAAGTCATCGGAGGTATTTGTACGAAACATACACGCTGCAGCTGATTACTCTATGCTTGGTCAACAAACCTGTCGCCCTCCCAGATCACCCCAGCCTCTTTTAAACCCGAAACTATGGATCTGGTGAGGCTCAAGAGAGCACTATGTCGTCGATACATGCTCTCGCTTAATCCACTAGATCAGGCAGGCTGCCAGCGTGTTGAACACGAGCTGTCCAAACTATTTTATGAAAGTAAGAGCGAATATTTTGATGAACTTTTCCACAATGTTGACCCCAACTAAAACCATGAGTTTAACCTATGGACGGGTACACGTCGAGTCAAACGTCAGCTATACAGAAGGATCCTCATAAAGAAGCAAAATAACACGTGGTGTAGGACGAAATTGACATAGCGGCTGTTTTTGCTAATGAGCTGCAGGTTCGGTAAACGCCCTTTTAAAATCAAAACTCAGATGACGTTTTAGAACACTGAACTTACAGAAATGCAAACTATCTCTCTTATCACGCCTGATGAAGTGCGTTTGCAGATTAGCAGGATTGGCAAGCAGGAGAACCTTGTCACGTTATATCGACCAATAAGTTTGCTGCCAACTTTTTCCAAAATATTCGAAAGAATATTTCTAGACTTTCTTGCATTCAGAGTGCTTTACCTAACCAGAAATTTAGCTTACGGCTCCAGAACAGGATCATCGAGTTGTACAGCATGTCCTCCAAACGTTTGGAAATAAACATTTCAGCTCTGCCATCTCTCTGGACATCCATCTTCCCAGATGCGCAGTACTTCCTTCTTAGGTTAAACTTGCTTGGACGCAGCTTTATGGTTGAGGTCAGAGACGAACAATCGAGCATAAGCTGCACTGGAGCGGGAGCACCTCAGGCTCAGGACTACACCGCTGATTTGCCAATACCAGTTGCTGAAAATTCATATTGTAACTAACCACATACGCTGATAACACTGCTTTCATCGCCAGCTCATCCAGTCTTAGCGAGGCATCTGAGATTAGTCAGGAGTTTCTGGATGGCTTCAGCAAGTGAGTAGACCGCTAGAACATCGCGGTCAATAGTACAAGATCGCAGCACTTTACGTTTGCGCTTAGGAGGGACTTCTGTCCAGCATTAACGCACCCACTACCTGTGTACGTTCTTGGACAGAAGGCTTACCTGACGCAAGCACATTGTCAAAAATGCTCCAACCTATTGATTCATAGTAAAGTCAATTCATAGCTTCAATAGCGTCACACATAAATCTAAAGTAAATCTTTTTGGAATAAATACGATTTTCTTTATACTCTCCGACCTGGCCTCGATTTCCTAACGCAGCCTATTGCTACGTTTGATTTCAAAAATAAAAAATTAACGACCAAGATTGGGCTGAAGAAGTTAAGTTTTTTAAGTGTGCAAATGTGAATTTCAACCAAGTTCGGTTACCATTTGTGGTAATTTTGGAAAATTTCCAAAAAAGTATGAAGAAATGGTTGGGCGTCTTTGGAGCCTCCCCTTCAATACAAATATTGTTGCCACTATTCGCACCGACAGACCCAGTATATACAAAGCTATACCCTGACCTTATCCAATGAGCGTAGCAGACTTCGTAAATAAAGAAATACGTAATTTACTTAATGATGGTACAATTATACCCCCCTACAATAACCCCATTTGGGTTGTAGACAAGAAAGGACTCGACGAAGATAGCAATATAAAAAAGCGTCTCGTCATCGATTTCAGGAAGCTAAACTCCAAAACTATTGACGACCCCCAGATCTTCAATGATATATGACGATACTCACTCTACTTATCCACATACCAATGATATTATTAGACATTAGCTTTAAGTTTTAGTTCTCAAAAGAAAAAAAAAAAAAAAAGCGAGAGAAGAATAAATACGATATAATATGAAATAAAATATGATTGAAACTATTTGATTTACGAGCGAGATGAAATGATCGCACGTGCAATGTCCTAATGGCATTCGACTGTTTTTTGGAAATCATGACTTGGAGCAGTATAACAAACGGATCCTAAAAGATAGCCCAGACAAAGTCTTATCTGTTGCTAAAGATATTTCCACTGGGAACATTACAGCTGACCAACTAGCTCATTTAAGGCAACAACTGCACAAAAAAGTCGTCTTAGATACAGGTGGATTGCCCTACGAAATTATGCTCGTTATTGGACGCCCTTATATGATATCGCCGAATATAGATGTGTCCGATGGCTTAGCAAATGAAGCTATAGGGTTTTTGGAATTAATTGAATATCAGCATGACATTACAACTGAAATTGTTAATGATGAAAACAGACTAGATCAAATAAACAATGGTTCCGTACAACGCCTCTGAATATGATTTCCTCTTAGTTGTAGAATTAGATTTAAATTAAGGAACATTACATTGTAAAGGATTTGGTTCCTATAGCCCGAAGAAATGCTAAAAATTATTTGGATACCAATCGTACTATTAGCGCTAAGCGAAATCATTTAACTTTAATTCCAGCCTGTGGGGACGATAATTCACAAATCGCAAGGAGGTACCTTCCACCAATTTTGGATGCTATTAGTACCACAGAATCTACGACATTCTTTGTATGTATTTAACTGTCAAAGTTTAAGCGCTCACAAAAATTATCTAACAGATGCGGTGACACAACTATGTACCTTTATTATGTTATGTGAGTCTCACATAACATAATGCGTAACGACGAATTCCAAATTTCGACTGTTGCGCTCAATTTAAAATAGAAGCTGGTGGTGTAGCGATATATCTAAAACAAAACATTGAACATAGAATTACGGCACACATGCAACATTGCCAATCATCAAACAGCACAGCGATAACATCATCAGTCGGAGACGTTTCTGCATACTTTGTAATGGACAGAAGGTGGTATAGTGGTAGCGGTATACATTTCACCAAAGCAACGAATTAAAGGCAGTGAAAATTGCGAAACAAACTGGAGGAAAACATGTTATTTGCACCGACAGTCTCTCTACAGTCGATGCTATCAAAAACCTTAGCAATCGGAACCATACTATTTGTCAAATTCGTCACACTTGCATCAAGACACCATCCATCAAAATATTCTGGGTACCTAGTCATGAAGGGATCGCCGGAAATGAAATGAAGAGAAGGACATGCACAGGTCAATCATAGTTATCCTGAAATCTCATCAATATGCACACCTGTAGAAACCACACTACTCGGACAGTTGTTCCAGAAGAAAATATAACGTTTTCATTCGTCTTCGCATTGGCCATAGTACTTAACTTGCAAATGACCACAAGTCTACTCATTCTAACAACCAACTCCAAAAGTACAATTGATGCGGTCTTCTCGAAGTTTCTGGATTTAGATATCATCAACCAATAATTGCCTATATTAAGTAAATTGAAATTTAATACTGAAATTTTGTATCAAACATAGTCAACGTGCATCACATCAAAGGCTCGTGAGTGTTAAGCACACTTACACATTTTTTTTTTATAAAGTCTGTTAGCTTTCTTTGGCTGAGTCTTCTTATTAATTAAAGTTTTTTTTTATCTAATTCCCGATAAGGCATTAAATTTTGATGAATTTTTTAATTTACATCTTTCTTCACAAGCGTCTTCTTCTAAAATCATCTCTTTTAATTACTATCCCAAGATGGTTGCAGTTTTTCTAAGGATAGTTCTATAGATATCAATAAAGATACTTCAGTAAACGAATCTGCATCATCTGCTAACTCATCATTGTTCATCTCCGAACAGTTCATTGCTGCTGAATCTACCGATAGATAGGGCTGCTCGGATAATATCGTCGTAAACTCTTCTGATCACAATTTTTTCAATTCAATGCTAAAAATAATTATCAAATCAAACGGACAATCCAACTAAATGGAGATAAAACAAAGGCAATGTACCTACTTCTTCCTAAAGCGCAAGGCCTGTTTCTTACCAAGCTCAAATCTCTCTCTGTGCACAATGATATCATTCCATGGAAGAGTCACCTCAAATACCTTGGCCTACACTTAGATATAATATCAGTACATACATACTTGTGTATCGAAAACAGTTGATAAGATAAACAAAACTATCTGTATCGTCTACTCCTTCATACACCGCAAATCGTAATTATCTACACATGACTAAAATGATCATTTTGAAATCTATTTTCGTACCAATCATGTTGTATGTCAACAGTCACAAAAGAAACTTCAAACGTCCCATTAACAAAATATATTTATAAAATGATTCTAAGTCTGTCATTCCACTATTCAATAACATGTTTGCATAACGATTTAGCCGATGCTTAAATTATTAAAGATAAAATCGCGACGTGACCTAGCTGAAGTTTCATATAAATTAACATTTTTCTAGCTTCCATAATTTTTGCTTAGTTATTAAAAATCTTTTCTATATAGCACAATAATAATATATGTATGTGCATAATTACGTATATTACAACTAAACACTGACTTAACAAACTTTTAGTCGGTAATTTAAAATAAATTTACAATATTATTGTGACTAATAAATAAATTAAAATTAAATATTGTTTATTTTAAAATGAATTAACATACGTTAGATAAGAACAATTAAAAATTCTATTTCAGTTTTATAAATTATTAATTAAAAATAAATAAGCCATAAAAAAACAAGTAGAATTCTTAAAAACCATAGCGCAAAGCATTCAAGCTGCAAAGTACAAATTAAAATTAAAACTGTTAAAAAAATATAATTATATGTAATTTTTATTAAATCAACCATCAACCACGAATTACATCATAGTTTCATATAATATAATCAATAGTAAATTTAATATTAAATTATCTACACATATTTTTAATTAAAAGAAAACTAAAATTAAGAAAGCATTAATCTTTTCTTTATTTCAATATCAAGAGGAGATTGCAATTTTCTTTTAAAAATTTATCAAATAAAATGCAAGAAGCATATAATAAAAAACAAACAAAATTATTATTAAAATTATTAAATTCTAAAATATTTTATTGAATTATTTGAGGGTCCGCGACATACTTAGTAATACAATATGTATATAGTATACATATACAATAGTATACATATATCTATTGTATATAAATATCATATCTAAGACTACCAATTAAAAGATAATAATGATATTGATTACGATATTACATACATACATATATACATTTGTTTAACTGTATTCTTATAAATAGTATTACTATTATTAAAATTATTTTTTGTTGTGAGTGCTTAATTTATGATAAGATATATCATATTTTCATTCTCTTTTTCAAAATCAATAAAAAATAATTAAAAATAAAAATTATATGTATGGGGATGGGGTGTGGGTGTGGAATAAAAATAGATCCTATAGATGTAAACTTAAATTCTTTATACACAGATCTTGTACTTCGGTATAATAAATCAAATGAATCATCAATTAACGATAACAAGAAGCAATGGTCGTTAATTAATGATTGATTGATTTGAAATGAACAAAATGAAAACAAAAAAAAAAAACCTTAATAAAAATTGAGTTCATATGAATGATGCAATCGATGATAATGGATCTTTAGATGCTGAGCTGAAAACGTAAAACAATTTCATAGTATTTCACTTTCTTTCTTTCTATCATTTTAGCTTTAGTTTTCTATTATTTAGTTAGTTGGTAACTTAGTAAATTAATTTAATTCAATTCTGCTGAAAGAGGATTATCAAGAATTGCCTTTCGTGTAATGTTGTTTTTATTGCTATTGTTCTTTATCATTGTGGATTGAGAAACCGCTGGCACTGAGAACACAAATGACAAACAACCAAAACGTATAAGTGAGCCATGTGTCAATATTGCAGTTCCTTCCCAGGCACCAGCCAACAATGGCGGATCACGCAGCATCTGACAACGGCAATTCGGCTGAGTTGGTGCCGACATTCTAAAAATACATAATGCAATAATAATCATACATGAACATGCAATGTAATAAAGGAGTGAGGTTAAGTGAAGAGTGACTTACTTTTCACTATCATTTCTTGAGTCATATTGACGACGAATGCCACGACGTTTGTCAAGAATCTCATCAACACGCCGTTTTAGCTCCTGATCTTCAGAGCGCATCTTCTTAGATGGCGTGGGTCCATAATCAGTGAAGTCACATGAATACAATTGCCCATTGATTTCGGTACCAAATTCGGAATAATTAATAAGTTCATAGGATTTGGTGAATTCATCATAGAAAATAATTGCGTGTTGTGGTGAGATGCGACAACAATAGCCAATGGCTGACAAATCAACTGTTTCTGTGCTTGCTAATGTGGTCGATGGTGAGTAGTGGCCACCGTAGCCAATATAAAGTGAACGGTAACGCATAAATATTGAATTCTCTAGGCCGAGCACATTAAACCAGCGACTATCTTCCAGCAGATCACCCAATGGTGTTAAAACGGCACGAGCTCGTATCTTTTGTTTACGTATTTCCAATTCTAAGCGTGATGCCAGTTCGTATGTTTTTTCCGTATCGGAACGGTGACGTGGCACATATTGTTCAGCTGCCTGATCGGCGGCCACAATGGCTGCGGCGGTCGCCAAGGCAGGATGCAGAGAAAATATATCTTGTTCAGCAGCCTGAGGTTCTTTTTGTGCTAGAACGGATGCTCTTTCGGTGGTAAACATTAATGTAAATCGACTGACATCCTCGGGAGCAAGCACTTCTTCGAGGGGTTTCTCGGACATCAGAGACGACTGCTTTAAATATAATTCACGCAAGCGACGATTTGCTGTACGATTGTGATAATGAGCGACAATTTCGGGTTGTTCATCAACGAGTTGCTGAAGACGTTGATAGGCCAATTGTTTGATTAGGTCGACATCTAAGTAACGCAATTCATGATCGATATGTGGTTTCATTTTAAGTTCATAGCTATCATCGTCATATTCATCGTTATTTGTCACATCGACCACCTGCTCATGCTCATTGTCTAATTGAATGAATTCATATTTGATTTCGTGATCTGTGTCCACAGGAGTTGGACTTGCATCTTCATCTGCATTTGCTACAGTTGCCGCAGTTAGCGGTGCTGTTTTGTTTGCAATGTCTTTTGATGGTGAAATCCCAACGACATCGGCATCGGCATCTTTAGTCGCAGCGTCATTAAAGTAAATAATTTCATTAACCACTTCGCCATTGTGCTTAACAACTGCTTTGGATTTCATCATTATGATTGTGTCATTAATACATTTATCATTTTCGTTCCCATTAACAAGTTCAGTTTGTTGGTTCGTTTGATCCAATTTCTCATCATCATTACCATCGACATCATGTTCACTATTGTTGCTGCTATTAGTGTCGATATCTTGTCCCAATTCTCTTTGAATTTCACGAAATTTCGCTTTTGCGGCACGCAAAGCTTCCAAATCCTTAAGCAATGATTCGGTAACGGTTTCCTTGGAAATATCTTCAACAGCTGCAGGTAAACTCTTTTGCTGCTTCACATTTTCATAGCGCAGAGTTTGTCTCATCGATGGCAAAAGAGGAGGTGGATGTTCATAATGATACTTAACCATTGGTGGAATTTCGATTTGGTCGCGATTTCTTACCGGTATTTTGAAGCGAAATGGTGGATTACGCATATGCACACGACGAAAGAATTCCATTTTAACACTTTCATGGTCCAGTGGCTTACTGAAGCGATCCCATAAACGAACTCTTTCTGTCACCGAAATGCTTGTTCTCATATGTGCATCCTTTAACAATCAAATAGAAAATAATTACAAAAGATCAATTATTACTTATCCTTTAACCTACAATGAAATTTTCAACATGATTTGGACACATCCAAAGGCCAACTGGCAAAGCTGTCATCGGCGGATTCAAACAGTCTTGATGAAAGAACAGAGGGCAATAATCGCATGCTATAAGTGGTGCCTTCTTACAGGAACGCGAACAATAGAAGCATGTGATTGCTGGCAATGGTACTAGGCCTTGCGAGTCTAGTTCGTGTGGCTTGGAGTTACGACGCGAGTTGTTCACTTTCTTTTGCCCGTTTGTGTTCGTTTGGACTGGGTGCACTCGATTGCTGCCGGGAAATCTCGTATGCAGTTGTAGTTCGGGTGGCAAACTAAACTGTTTTGGATTTAGCATGCAAGCAGCTCGAATAACAACATCGAATGGGTTTGGCTTCTTGTTAGGATCAAGTGCTTTTTGCATACTCAATGATAGTGTCGATAAAAATTTCTCTGAATTACTTCGTTCGCTATTGCTTCGTTTGCGCAAATTGCGGATTTTTAGTGGTATCGATTCTAAATCAATCGAACATGGCGTATTCGCACGCGAGCAATTTGCAGAGGTGACACGTTCCACAGAGCCTGCTTTCGACGAAGGGGGTCGACAGAATTTCCACATACGACAACTGTGACACAACCATTGTCCACTTGGTATATCGTCTTCAGATAGTGCTGGTTCACTAAATTGTTATTTTTTTTTTGTTAAATATTAACAAAGAAATATTACAACATTGAGAAAATAAAACAAAAAAATTTAACATAAACATAACACAAGTAAGTAATTGGATTTTATTTTGAATACTTACTGGCACATTAAATGAAAACTTGCTGGACACCGATCACAGCATAGCAAATCTCCGCCTTCGTCACAAGAATCACAGAAATCATGGTTATGACCACGTCCCGGGCGTCTGTAATAGGGATGCTTGGAATTTGTCGAACGTTGTGATTGTCTTTCCTCATCGTTTGGTGGTGGTGGCTTTATAAGAGCCTTGATTTGCTGCAAGTGTACGGAAAGAAAAGAAAAATTTTGTATTAAAATTGTGCAATCGACGACATCATGAGGCTCGACCGCCTGATAGACGACGCCTCCGCCACTCAAGTCGCGCGACGCCACATTTATTAACATCAGCATTTAATTTATAGTACTTAACATTAACATTAACATCATCAACACAATCACTATCTTCATCATTATTGTCATTCTCAATACATAATTTTGTTTGAGGTTGCTTCTCTAGGAAATATCACAGCGAATAATAATAATATAAAATAAACAATTTTGACGGCGATAATTGAGATGAAAGCAACAAAAATGATGTCTACCAATTTATGGCTGTGTCCGTGTAAGAATTCAATTCAATTAACAGCATACCTCCATGATACTCATATTTGACGTGTTGTCCTGGTCTCCCTTTGACATGGTCTAATGCTACGATTCGTATGGAATCAATCCAATGTGCGAAGCCAATTCAAAAGTTGCTTGCCGAGCAGCAGTGCACTCGTTGCTCAGTAGATAGAGTATATGTGTGCTGCCAACTTATAAGACTTGACATCAGTTATCGGAGTAAGCAGCCATCGCTGTCTATTTATCGAACCATTTCCCGTAACACCCTGATTGCACTGGCAGCGCACATGGCAGCACTTTTCGGCACTTGTCAGTACTCTTTTGCAGTTTCAGTATTCTTAATGCACTTATGACTTACTTACCATTTCCGTTTCCATTGACATGACTTAAATTTATCATTTCTTACCATCAGCTTTGTTTGCAACAAATGCATGTTTCTTTATTGCTACTTGATTTAGTTTCTCTTAAAACTTTTTCTACTTTCATTATTTGCTGTTGCATATTAAATATTTCCTGTTTTATTTTTATGCATTATAATTGCCTTATCTCTTGCAAAAATGATCAGATAACCGAACAAAAGAAAAAAATAAAAATTTCAATATGTAATTGCCGTCAAATAGTGTAGATTGTTGTAGATTTTGAGATGATGCTGTTGTTGTTGTTGTTGTTGTTGTTGTAAAGCTGACAAAGACTTACTTACTTATATATTTGCATAATATTTCCTGCAGAGTCAAGTTTTAATCTTTTCTTTCTTTCTTCTTCGTTGTTGTTGTACTTGATGTTATATAAATGAAAAAAAAAAAAAAAAAAAAAAACAAAAAAAAATATTGTTTTACTATTAAATAAAATTAATATCGAGATTGTTAAAGAAGAAGAAAATAAAAACAAAAATGAAGAGAAAAAGCAATCAAAAATACAAGTTGCACGCTTATGCAAAACTCACATACTCGTATGTACATGCAAACACACATGTTTGTGTGAGTGAATGAGTGAGTATATGTGAACAACCGAGGGGAGAATGGGAAGCCAAAAGAAAGTCAATTTGCTGCTTTACTTTTACTTTATTGTTATAGCTTTTGTCTCATTGCTTGTGTTTTATATCTGCATCTATCGTTTATTCGTTTGTTGCATTTTAAGTGCAATACTAACCCAATGAAATAGTTAAAAAACATTGCTTGATCGCCAGATTGCCTCATTGCCTTCCATGCTCCCATGCTCCCATGCTCTATATGGCTGCCTCTTCCTCCTCCTTAAAACACGAACGAACGAACGAACGAATCTCTTTTGGCAAACTTAGCATAATAAATTTTTGCTTGTCTTTTGAATTTTGTTTGTTTTTTCTTTTCACATGAACAAACAAACCAAAACAAAGCCACACAAAAATCAGGAAATTTTTACTACAATGCATACATATTTTGTTGGCAATACAATGGTACCAACTAACAATATCTTGCATCCATTGATGATGACTAACCGTGGTTATTTTCATAATAATATCGTTCTCCGGATGAGTCATCTCAAGTACTTTAATCTACGCTTAGACCAAAAACATCAAAACTCAATGCGCAGTGTATTGCAGCTAACTCTTGTTCTATAGTTGCTTTATTGCTTTCACCTTTTATAAATGATCTTGAAGCATAAGCAATTGGTAGTTGCATACCGTCAAATTCCTGGCTTAGTACCGCTCCACAAGCGTATTTACTTGCATCTGTAGTTATACAAAATTCTTTTTCATAGTCAGGATATTGCAGAATTTAAAGTCTTAGTAGTGCATTTTTGAGATAATTTAATGCATTTTCATTTTCATTTTCATTTTCTTGTCCATTCGACCTACAATACTTTTTTTTTTACATAACCTCCTTCTTTAAAGGCGTGCGTGTTCCACAAAATTAGGAACAAAACGTCTATAATATTGTAGTTACAGAATGAAACAAAGCGATTGGTTGCATCAGCATTTGTGGGGGCTGGGTATTCTGATATGACTTTGAATTTGCTATCAAGGCATGAAAAATATTATGCTTTGCCTAGTTGGTCAAGAATATCATCCATTCTTGGCAACGGAAATTTATCTGCTACTAATTTTTTATTAATTCCCCTGTAATCTATTACTAATCTCCATCGTTTTTCTTTGCTGTTATGTAGTGACTTTTTCGCTACTAGTAAAATAGGGCTGTTATATTCTGAAGGGGAAGGTTCTACTATATCGTCCCTGATTAATTTATCTACTTGCTTACTTATTTCATGTTCTTGTGCATGTGGTGTTCTATACTTTTTAATGTATGTAGGCTGATCGGTTTTCAAGCGTAATTTGGGCTTATAAAAAATTTTGACAGTTATTTCTGTATTCTGTATCTAAAGCGAATACATCAATATATTTTTTACATAAGTATGTAAGTTTGCCTTTTTTTTTGCAAAGTTTGGCAAATTACGTGACAGTTCATCAAGCTTTACTTCTTTATTTATTTATTTATTTATTATAAAACTAAGATTATAATTAAAAATTATAACTTAGATATACTACGAGCAATAGCGACAAAGGCCTTCAGCTCGGAAAGCTATTTGTATAATACAATAATATTAATTAATTATTTATAATATAATAATAACTAGAATATGATTGAGAGTTGAACTTTCAATACAGGAACAAATGGGGTTCGGTGGTGATGGGATGAACAAGTGTCCATGGGATAGTTTGGTATGACCTAGGCGAAGTCTTAAAAATTTTATCACGTCCAGTCTTCTGAATTCATCAGGAAGGGCTGAAAGGAAAGTTTTAGCTGAAAGTTTGTTGTGATTGACTAGCTTGTACCAATTTGATGTTGCTTGGTGGAATCCAGTGTGTTGGGTTTTGAAATGGATTTTAAGTACATTACAGAGTCTTGTGAAGAAAAATTCGGAGTTGTATGGAGCGGAGAGAAAGCAGCTTCTTTGGCTATTTTGTCAGCCATTTCATTACCAACAATCAGGCAATGACTTGGGATCCAAACTAAAGTTATTTTTGAAGGGTTGCGGATAAGAATATTTCTAATTTTCTTAGCATAAAAATTATTTGAAGTTATGTTAGAAATAGATTTAATTGAAGAGAGGGGATCGGAACAGATAGCGAATTTACCTTTATTGTTTTTGGCATATTCTGCAGCTTCTAATATAGCTATTATTTCTGCTGTAAATATGGAGCTATGGTTAGGTAGGATTGCATTTTTGATTATTGCATCTTCATGAGTGACGCTATAACTCACATTATTGTCCTATTTAGAACCGTCTGTGTAAATGAAGGTAAAGTTACAAAGTTCTTCTTTTAAGTTGTTGAAAAGAGCTCGGAACTGGTTGGGGTTGGTATCAGATTTTAGAAAGTTATGAAGAGAACAGTTAATAGATGAAGGCATTAGGTTCCATGAGCTTTACTTCTTTATTTTCATTTGTTAATGACATTTTTATGTCGTAGTCAGGAATGAATAGAATATATTTTCATTAGTGGTATTAATTATTCGCACAGTATACGCATGCACCTTTTGCAATAGTATTTGTAATAAAAATTCCGTTTTGGACCTCTTGGCAGGGGCGTACGCAGAAAAAAATTTCGGATGCAAAAATAGTGCATCTAATTTATATATACTTTATTTTATCATATACATTCACAATGGATGAAATCCTTATAGAAGCATATCGACTCTTCTGGGCAGTGCAGCCATGATATTTAAAATTTCTTCGCTTGAGATTTCGACTTCTCTATGAATATTGAGAAGAGCCAAACCGTTCAATTTGTCCTCGCTAGTGGCATTTCGTAAGTAAGTTTTTAACCTACGAAGAGTTGAAAATGATCGTTCACTGGGTGCCTCAGATACAGGTAGAGTTGCAGCTATTTGCAGACATCGATGCACAGTTGGATAAAACTTTTTGTCACAAATATTCAAAGTCTCAATAAAAGTTTTAGGCTCCTTTCCAACTGTTATTCTCAAGCAGTATCTGTAAATGAAAGTTTATTCAACCATGTAATGAACTTTTTTCATTTAATGGAAAATCGAAATCAAATACCTATTCCACATTATAACTTCAACTTCGTACTCTTCGGTAACAGTGTCGTTATTTGGCCACTGAGTTTCGAAAAATTCCACAGTCTTTTCCAAGTGAGTTAAATCCAGCTTTGCTATATTTGTTGAAAGGAGATCTTGTAAATTTGATAAAATATCATGGTGTTGAAGAAATCTAGAATCCAATTCTTCTATATAGTGATCTAAGAAAGGAATCATGATCGATCGGTAATAATATGGCTCTGGACCTCCGTCATAATTGACACGATTTTTTTGTTTTCCAACTACTCGAGGGACTTTTATTTCGAAGCCTCCTTCTTCGGCAATTTTTGTGGCAGTCTCAAAGATGCTTTTAAATGAATCATCTGCATTTCTTCGTACAAATCGTTAGCGTGTTGAACGCATAGACTCAAATTACAGCCTTCTTTTTGCAAGAGTTGATTCAGTGTTTTCGTCAAGCTAAAAACAGGCATCAAGACTGCTAAAGAGATAACGAACTCAGACGTTTTGATTGAAGCCAGCAATGCGTGAGGCTGAACTCCTTCGACTTTGTTCATTATTTGATTGCATTCTTCCAACGCCAAACAAATACTTTCATACTCTTCAGAAAATAGATGCAAAGACAAAGGGTTGCGGCTTGAACCTCCAAAATCCACCCCGCCCCCCTGCGTATGCGCCTGCCACTTGGTGAGGTATGAATACTTCTTTGTCAGTTGAATTAACTGTTATTTGTCTGATTACCTCCGATCTGGAAGGAATAGTTATCGAATTTACCCGAAGGGAATTTCTCATTCGGAAACTAAATATGTTTGGTATATTATCTGGCCGTAATACAAACCAATCATGGTCTTTTTGGTAATCCAGCTGGTATTGGAAAATTATTATTTACAACATGGAAGTCATGTTCGTTAAGAAAGGTTTTTATTTTTAGTTGTGTTTGTACCATTCCAGCGTATGTATCGTACCATCACCACCTATTCCGTAAAGGCTTATGTTTGTGTGTGAATCTATTTTTAAATTTATTATTTGACCTTTCTTAATTACTGATACATCTGCACCAGTGTCAATCAAGAATTTTGTGATTTTGTCATTGAATGTAATAGTTTCAGAAGAGATATAGTTAGCAGGATTTAAATTAATGAAGTAGATTTTACTGCCTTTATTATCCTTTATTGAGTAGCTGGGGCATTGCTGTTTTTCATTTGGGTGACATTTATATTGGCATTTCGTCTATTCTCGTTATTTTGCTTGCGTCCTATATTATATCCTCCTCTGTAGTTTCCACCTTGACCACGACCACGGCTACGTCCACGGTATTGGTTATTTCCGTTTCTATACATCCGGGGGTTTTGGCCACCTTGGAAGTACATAATGTTAGATTGTTGATTTTTACTGTAACAATTATAATAACAAATTTTGTTAGGGCATCATTCATATTTCTGCCTCCATTATTAACTTTGCTTTGTCATTACTTGCATTTTGAATTATAGCTTTGATTGCGGCTTTATGAGCATATGACTGTGCATGATTTGAGTCTATACCGTCAAATAAATATGCGTTTTGTAATTTTTTAGTGAGGTCTTCTATTTCTTTCGCATAAGTACTGGCTGATTTGGAATGTTGTTTTATGTTCATTAGAACCATCAAATTCAATTAAGAATTTTTAAGCGAGTTTTAAAAATTCACTCGGTGATTGAAGCATATTGTGGCCTATATTATTTAAATTTTGTTTGTTTTAGTCTTTTAGTCCTTTAGTCACATGCAATTTTGTGTTAATTAAAATATATACCTAATGGAGGTTTTGATTTTAGTGAGGTGCTCTCCAATAGGGATAGAGTTAGGAGATTATATGAGTTTGCACGTGCAGTATTTTTGAGACGTCGTCCGATTGTAGCCTGAGACTGTCCGATATGTGTGTGTGTGAATGTGGTTAGTTAATGTTCCCCCCGGGGTAACCAGTCCCTGAGCTTCATGGAGCTCTACTGGTAGTAACTTGGTTACGCTGCCTGACCAGAGGTATTTTCTGGTACCACGGGCGTCTAGCTTGTAGCGGTCTCAGCCTACTACCCTTTCGCTTAAAGTCCTTGTGACAGTGGGGACATATGCTCGCCTGATCTTTATCATATAAATGCTGCCAAATTGGCGGAAGAGGTAGGAATAGACCTCGCTCCCAACAGTGAGGAAGTTGTACCCATGAGTATAGATTTATACTGTGCCATCTGTGGGCTACCAACCTGCATGCTATTCCAGAGAGCTTTGTTCAAATTTGGGCCACCAACCCATAAATTTTATGGAGTTCGAATTTGGTAGTACCTCGGGTACGAAGTCTGACCAGAGGCTATTTTCTGGTACCACGGGTGGTCAGGAGCCCGCGGAACTTGTTTCCGTCCTGGCCAGCGGGTACGGCCCCCTTGTGGGAGTATCGTGGTGGCTGTGGTTTAATACCTAAATGCGGGTAGAGTAATAACTCGATGTGGAGTTGCGTTATACAACCGGGTGCTGTGACCCAGAGAACAGCAGAGGTTTAAGATGGGCCTCGCTCCCCACCAAGGAGAGAGTGGTATATATCAAAATAAATATGACTTAAATTTGGACCTGCGGATATATATCAAAGGGGACGTTCATTGACGTTTATCAATCCATGTGCTTGGCACCGTGTTCTTAAGTTTTTACAGATAGGCGAGCACGTAAAACACTGGTACTTCATACCATACATGTACATATATGTATATAAAAAAAAAATATTTTGAATTCAAGCATAAAAACAAATACAATATAAGTTAAAAATACAATATATTTTTCCTTATAAATAAGTTTATCTTATACTTGAAGATTATTATTAGTTTTTGATCTTTTTCTTTTTGGATCAGAAAATTTGTTTTTATTGTAATGTTTTTTTCGTCTTAGATTGGATGTTCCCGCTGTTTCTGTTGTTAATCAGCTGTCAGTCAATATCGCCGCTACTTGTGCTGCGGTCTGTGGCAGGCAATGCTTGCAATATGGAGAAATCATTTTTTGAGTTTTGATTCGAATCGCTTAGTTTGAGTATTGAACTGTCATCTGTTGTTGGTATAGGCGTTAACTTCGCTCGTGCTGCTGTATCTGTCCTTCAATAGTTAGTTTTTATTTGGTTGGTAATAGTGGTGGTACTGCTTGTCTTAGTTAGCCGCCAGGAACTGGCAGTGGGATAAGTTAAAAAAAAAAAATTCAGAACATCACTTAATTTTGAAGTTGAATTTTGATGGATCAGATGCATAAAGAACAATTATTGTTGTTGCTTTTGTGTAATTTTTTACATATTTATAGTTATGCCTTCTCTTTTAATTTTTTGTATTTTTAAATGAACTGGCATTAGCAATTGAATCAGAGGGATTCATTGCCTATTAGACCAAAAGTTTTATTTACAATGCTTTATTGTTTATTGATCGATTACTTGCAAAGGCCGTTATTAGCTTAGCAACGCAAATGCCCATTAGATCTTAGTGCAAACTTAAGTTAGAATTATGTATGTATTGGTATAATATGCATATGCCTTAATTCGGGCAGTGTGTCACTAAACTTGTTTATGTCAAGTATCGAGTGACCGACCAAACCAACAGTTATGTAGAAACAAATTATGTAAACAGCTACAATCATCAGATATGCATTGTGTTCCACGACGAAGGTACACTATAATAAATATGTAAGTCATATACATATTACACCTTGGCTCAACCAGAAAATGGTGAGAACAAGAAACTATTCGATAAGGAACGAAAAGTTATTAATGATTTAAAGAAGCTCTATATGGGGACCATCAAACTCGATATAGAATTGCAGCGCGATATCTACAACTTGGAAAAAGAGTTTGACGTAAGGTACAACAAAATATTCGAAAATCGCAAAAAAAATTTAGAAGAGTTCAAAAACAACAGCGCTGGCCACGGTAATGCCAATGAGAACGTTACCAAATTTTGGTTAAACGTGCTTGAGGCTGCGAAGCCTGATTTAATTAGCAATAACGATGAGAAAATACTGGCTGTAAGTAGTAGGAACATTTGTAAAAGGTTTATACGATAATTTATAATTTATTTATTTATTAGAACTAAGATTATAATTACAAATTATAACCTACAGACATACGCCTTCAGCTTAGAGGATAGTTAAGAAGGAAAGGAGAAAACTAGAAAACTGCAGGATCAGACTTGTCTTGAGCGGGAATCGAACCCGCGACTCTTGGGATGTCACCCCAGCGCACTACCTCTGAGCCAACGAGCCAGTCTAATTTATAATAAATCTATTTATGTATTCAATAGCACCTTACTGACATATGCTTGAGGCATTATTATGAAGTGCCTATGAAGTTTGTAATTGAGTTCCATTTTGAGCCAAACGAATACTTCTCTAATGATTTTCTAACAAAAACTTACCATATAAGCTGAAACATTAGTAGATTCCGATTCCGAAGAGACTGAGGATAGTGATGAGTTTTGATTAAGGGTTATGAAGAAGAAGGATCCTCCCCTATTGAAAATGGAAAATAGATCGACAGATCGATCAGATGGTTTGAGTTTGTTTATGTTTTTTGTACTATAATTATATACACATACGTATACACAAAATACTGCATAATAAATTTTACACTTTCATGTTCATGCAACCAAAAAAGTGCGCATTAAAATATTCATATGTTAACAAAATTTAGATAGACTATAGACAACAGGATGCAAGCTTGCCAGACTATTTTTAGGGCCGGCAAAAGTGCCTGGAGTTGAGTTAAAAGTGGGCCTGGTGGTATTGATGATATTGTTACTGTTGGTGTTTTTGCGATTCAATACAAGGTACATATTATATTTGTTATCATTTCGACCTCTTCCTGCACCAGGTCAGGTGTGTTTTTTACACAGCATATCTCAAATTACGGTGCAATTATAAATTGCATGTAATTTGTATATTAACCTATAACGAAAGTGTACGTTGTACAATGCAAAGTTAGTATGTATTGTAGATTATATCCTTCAGCGCATCATAATTTCTTGGACGTCCTATTTGACCACTCTTTATTTCAAATGAACTCTATTGTCAATCACTCGAATAGATTACTTGATCTTGTTTTCAGTAATGATTCTGTTGGCAACCTTTATGCCTTTCTGAGGATACTTACCATCCAACATTGGAAATATCCCATTCTTTAACTTGTCCTCTTTCTGTCTCAACATCTACATGCTACCGGCGGTTTTGTTTTCGCAAAGCAAACTTTGCCCAATTATATACAATCTTTCTTGGAACTGATTGGTGGATTTGTATAATTGCAGTGATATGACTACTGCTATTATATAAATTTTTTCTACGCAATGGTTTTATAAAAAATACAAGAGTACTGGCTCTTCTATTGCTTTTACGAATTTTTGTGCGGCTCGGGCTAATTTTTTTTCTTTAAATAGCCTTTGTTACAATAAGTACCTCTCCCGTTGTAGGCTGCAATTTTCGCGTGACCATAAGCAGTTTTATAATTTTGTGAATTCGAAGCGCAAGTCTTCTTTATTTCCTTCGTCGATGTTTCTAGTTGACGAACAAGCCTGCAGTGATTTGGGTATTGCAGACCTGTTCGCAAAATTTTTTCAATCCACTTATACTTCTAAAATATATATTCACAACCGTTATCCTTATCCCATTTTCCAATGTAACTACATTGTTTCTCCTGTAATTGGTGAGGAGTGTCTTCTTTCCAATTTAAAATCTTTGAAATCTACTTACACACCCGGACCTGACAAAATACCTAGTTGTGTACTTGTGTAAGTACTGTGCTGAATCTTCTCTCATTATTGTTCAATCATTTTATAAACAATCTTCCTCTTTCCTTAAAATACTCTCGTGTTCTGATGTATGCTGATGATGTCAAACTCTGCCTATCGTTTAATAATATCTCTTCGCTATTAGACTACAAGAAGATCTAACCTCACTCCAATTTTGGTGTTTATGTAATCTTCTGGTGCTAAAATGCGCTAAATGTATGTTCATGAAGTTTCATCGTAAGAGACCTCATTTAGCTTCTTATACGATAGACAATAATTCATTGGCACGTGTTTCTACTTTCAGTGACCTTTTTGACCGTAAATTGAGTTTCAACCATCATATTTCATCAACTAACAATAAAGCTAAGAGTATTTTCGGTTTTATTAAAAGATGGTCTAAAGAATTTAATGATCCCTATATTACCAAGAAGTTTTTTTTAATAAGAACATGAATTCAAATGGCTGGTTTGTATGGGAGGTACTGCCCTAGTGGTCCGATTCGGATGGTTCAGCTCTCTAGCTCAACAACTGAGGGACTAGTTTGCATACATACAGACGGACAGACGGACCTACGGACAGACGGACATGGCTTAATCAATTCGTCTAATTGAGCTGATCAAGAATATATATATAGTTTATGTGGTTTTTTTTTCTCCTTCTGCCTGTTACAAACTTCATGACAAACTTATAATACTATTCACTCCTCGTGAAGAGTATAAAAATTTAAATGGATCCCTTATACAAGAAATGTATGGGTTTATATGAGAGCTATATTGGATCGTATAACCCATTTTTCTTGAAATTTACATCGTTAGTGGAAATGGATTAGACACGTATAGTATCCAAATTTCAATTTAATCGGGGGGTGCCTCCCACAATAACTACCTTATAATATTCAGGTTCTAATTAAAAAACCTTTTTTATTTTTTGCAATATAGAACTGAGATTTAGACATTATAAGTTTTTGATCTAGGTGCTGCACATTTGTTTGGATCAGCCAAATTGAACCACTAGGGGAGCACCTCCCATAAAAACCCCCATTTGGCACGGAACCCTCTGTGTGCGTGTCTGAGTTAGCCGATTTTTTACTACTTGCGCGTGTGTCGACCTACTAATTGTTGAAGCAGTCTTTTCGATAACAGGTTTGTGGGCAGAGTTTTTTGGATAACTTTGTATAGATTTGCTAATTAAACTTTTGACATCAGTGTCGATCTTTTTGGACAGCTCTTTGGTCTTTGGTATCTTTTGCAGCTCCTTGGAAACAACACTTCCTCTGTAGCTTGCAGGTTAATCCTCGCCACAATTGCTTTTGGTCAGAGTTTTTGCAATCTATCGACTTGTGTTTCTCTGCACCTGTCACCAATGAGAATAAGTGGGGTGTTAATGCTGTTAATGTAAATAGCACACTACTTGTATATAGTTCTCAGAAACATTTTAGGCGGACTGCAGAGCCTTAGTAATAGGGTTCCATTTGGTATACTTTGGGGTATTTATTTTTTATTTATTAATAATATTAAAATAAGTTAACTTAAAACTAATAAGTCAGGATCGAAGCGCTGGCTGTTTCCTTAAGTTTTTATCTAAGCATTAAGTCAACCAAAATTAACTATTACTAGGGGAACCAGCGGCCGACACAATCGACCGCTTTGTAGAAAAAAAAACATTTGTTTTTTAAGTGCTAATAACTTCTCTGTAAACAATGTTCTTTGCGAAAGTTCTACTATCACGTGATAAATGGCCCTGATCTGATGTCTCAGAAATATAAAATCGCAATCCATGGAATGATCGAATTCTACTGGCGGCAACACACAATTGTCCGTGGCAAAACACAGGCTGTCTCAACAAAACGAACTTTTTGAAACGTTTGACCTTGGGATTTATTTATAGTCATCGAAAAAGCTTGAATGACTGGAAATTGAGTTCTTAGGTTTCCCACAACCTGCGTGAGCATTATCATGATTCAAAACTTCTCGTAAAACACTATCTATAATATTACGTTAGCGTTATTAAACATATCTTCACAAAAAAATTTCTTCTTCAACGCGGTTAGTACTATCACTGAAAACAGAAACAACAGGGAAATAAACAGGGATTGGAAGACCAAGTTCTTGACTTGAAGTATTATGAGTCTGAAGAGTATCATCGATTATTAGAAGAGTTCGATTATAAGAAATATCCTGACTGTAGTCTATAAGAAAATCTTCACTCATATCATCTTTGAATTCCATTCATTCTGGAATTTCAATATACAGAAATTCATTTGCAAAAGCAACGTTTGTATTCAATTCAAAGAATGCTAATTATCAGGTTCTTGGAGGATTAGCTACGGCCTGTTCCACATTTCCTTCTGTAAAGTAATAATTTTGCCTTCCAAGCAGGTGGCAATCAAGCTGAACAATTGTATGAGACCGATAATGCATTGGGAATTCAAATATCCTCGCAGTAGCCTCAACTCCAAATTCTAAAGTCGCACAATCATAACCTTTATAAACATACTTGTAAATGTATTTGACACTCGTGCAAACTTCAACATTTAAATGACAATTTACGTAGCTAAAATATTTGGATTGTATGGGACCACAACACTAAGGATTAAGAGCTCCACAGAGACCATGAATCATATGACTTTTTACTAAGTTTTGTAATTTTGGATGAGTATGAGGGTCAGGAATTTCAACGTAATATCAATAATTTCATTACTATCAACTCTACAACCAAAGCCAGCAAAATATGTGCTTGAGGGAGACCACGATTTTGAAATTCAATATTGTAAATAATAGCAATCAATTTTACGGAATATCTGTTTTTTAACTATCAAGTAGATCAGTTCATTCAATTCAATTTTGAAAACGCGAACAACAATATCAGGTCGAAAGTGAGCCTTAGCTCCATTTAAGGTTTCGATTATTCCGGGCCAATGTGGATTACATGTCATAGTTCTGAATAAAGAAGGTTTTCCCATTCACTGTACAATAAACATATCATCTAAGTAATTCTAGAACATATTTCGTGCACCAACTCACCTTTTGGATTTTGATTTATAAATACACTTAAGTTATTATAAGGATAGCACGTAGATCAGCCTGATTCTGTTTAATGTACGTACATATCAACGATCCATTGAAGAAATAATTTTTGGAAAGAATGCAGAAGACTAAAATCATCACGAATAGCACGACGATAACATGTTTACTGTAACATAGTAACTTTGTTTCGAGGAGCATGGGAATTCGTAGTAGAAGCAGTGTTATGTGACATATTTACATGCCAACCGGTATCACCATTAGGAAACAATAAAGGATATGGCAACGGTTCTAATGAAGAGTACAAAACAGAAACATTTTGAATTTCTCGTGTAAATTTCGGAAAAACAACCATAGCTCTCTCAAAAGGCGGTTCACCGTCATCGCTTCTAAAAATAGCTACAACATCAGTCTGAATAGCATCGTTATATCGACAAAGATCACACTCTTTATTCACCTTAATCATCATACAAACATTAGCAGTTGTATTTTCAGGATGGTGACAATATTCAGCCATTGACCTAAAAGACCGTGAAACACATTTACACGATCTAACTAATTAGATAATTCATACATAATAGATACACTACATTCATTATTTGCTCTAGCATTCAGTCTATGACATACAGCAGTTTCAACCTCGTAAAAATAAAGCTGTGCATATGCTGGATCTCTACCATAACCCGTAGTAATTGAAACAGATCGGTGATAAAATACGTCATGAATCTTACAATGATAAATTCCATTCAAAACTTTGTCATCTAATTTAAATTCAGAATTTATCATTGCAAATGAAGCATTATAAGAACGGATATTATCAAAGTAATTCTTGGAACGTTCTTTAATGATATTGTCATTTGAGTTCAAACCTTGAACTAAATTCATAAAAAAACATTCTGAATGAGGGGTGGTAATACAACTATTCCCTTATGACAACACAAAGTAAAAGCTCTTGTGTTACGTAAAGTAATTTCAGATTGAAAATGATTTGCTGAACAGAAATCACAACGTATTATAAAAGACCCAAAGCTAAAAGTCTCAAAATTACTGGGAATTAAATTCAATGAAATTTTATACGTTCCATTCAATGAAGCAATATCTTGATCGTTTGAAGTACTTGCGATAACATTTCTAACTGACCTCATGTAATTTTTGCGGCATGTACGCTGAATTCTACCAGTTAAAGTAGGTCGGGAAGGCATATTGAAATAATAGAAATGTTAAAATTATGAAAAAAAATTATATAAAAGTAGCAAAAATTTCCGCAAATCAGACACAAAACACTGCTGATTTACAGCACACAAAAAACTGACCGAGCGGCGTCAAAGCCTATAAAATTGTATAGATAAATTATTAGAAAAATAATTAAAAATAAACGCAAGGAAATTATGAACAAAATTTAAATATTCAAAAATGTATAATAGAAAAACTGGACACAAAACAAGCTGGAAATGTTAATAAAGCCGATTTATAGTAGTTCACAAAATCACTGACTAACCGCTGTCAAAGCTAAACAGAAAGCTCTTCTTTTTATTACCAATTTTGGCATACCCAAGAACAAATTATATGAGTAAAAAAACGATGTCTCCGTTACACATCTCTTGCATTCTAGACACTGCCGTTGATGTTGTCAGCGCAGTAGAATGGAAGAATAAAGAAGTTTGTGTGTTACTCTTTTCTGTTCTATTGCTGTACGCTCAACGGTTTAATAAAGTCAATAGAATATGTTACCATTTTTATTATCTAATCATTGTACTTTTCACAAATATGTTTACACAAAGCACATAAACCTTTGCTGGAATAAAAACAAAACAAAAAATTAACAGTCTACGAAACTCAAACGACGCGATCATGCCCATACACACACTCACACATACGCCTTAACTTATATGTGCTTTGAGTAATTCATTCTTTTCTTGTTCTCCCTTGCACTTCTTCCCGTGCACACGATGTTTGCCCATACACAGACTCACATACACCATAAATGCAAAATATTTTGCATAGTACTTTGTATAGCAGGGGCGTATGCAGGACGTTTGAACCCCCAAACTCCATCCCCCCCAAATGTGAATAAAAAGCTTGAAATTTTCACTGAATTTGTATTTCTATTGCGATCTCCCCAAAAAAATGTTTGTAAAAGTCTTAATAAAGATATTACAATTATACAACACAAACAACCTTATGCAAAACTTGAAAGGATCAATAAACCCCCGAAAATTTTTTCTGCGTACGTCCCTGTTGTATACAAAATCTATGCAGTGTATACAACGAAAATAGAACAACAACAATAACATGACTTTACACAACCGCACACAAAGCTCTCCATTCACCCAATCTACTGCATTCACAACATCAACGGCTGTGTGTTGTTGTTGTTGGAAAGAGGTTATGTTTTAACACCCTTTCTTACCTAAGAAACTAAACCAATTTTGATAAAATTGAGATTGTTCACAGAAGAATATCTTTCAACTGGTATTTTTTTTTTTTTGTCAAAATCGGTTCAGTGGTGGCAGGAAAGGGTTAACAAATTCAATGTTTGCCGTTTAATTATATCTATACAAATAAATGTACAGTAGATAAGAAGCATTGTTTATACTAAACTCTGTAAATATTAATGTAAATCATCAGCTTAAGTGAAAATGTAAATTTGTATTTATTCCGCTTAAAATAAATGCAATATTTAATAACTTGATCAAATGATGGAAACTACAAATTGAAATAGTATTATTAATTCTTCCTTTTCATTGTCTATTAGAGTTTCGCGGAAAATTGACCAACTGCTTCGGAAAATTTCTCATTGCATCTCATGTATATATGTATGTGTAATATGTCTTTATGGAATCGTTCGCCATATTCATCCGATACTGCGTCGAGGTTTTCAGAAAGATAATCCAAAGGATAGTCCACAAAAACAAAAAAAAAAGATTCGTCAGAGACATCTTGAATTTGAGGACTGCATAAGAAGAAATAAGTTCTTAGATGATTTTTTAAAAGATTTCGTTCTGTTTTTTTTTTTTTTTTTGTTACCGGAAAGATTTTTATAAACTTAAATGAAAGAAGTTAAAATTTGTATCCTTCATTGGCTCGCGTTTTTGTGGATCTGCAAAGATTTGTTCCTTTAATTTAGAGACGCTGATGCAGGTAATTTTATTTTGAGATACTGAACATTGATGGTAAATCCTTGTTCAAAGCTTTCACAAAATTTTTAATGATATCTTGAGATCCTGGAGTCCAAGTCGTTCTTTGTAACCAGTTTTTCATTATATAATTCTTTATCTCTTGCACGATTGCCCCATTATCACCAAAAAAAAATTGGTTTATCCTTCTTGCAACCCGGTTAACATTGCTAAATCTTTCAGATCAGAACAAATATTCCACGCATATTGTGAATATTTAATTTTTATCTTATAACAACTTCATAATTTCATAATTTTCTGGCATAATTATTGCATGTGCAAGGAGAGCGGTAGGATATTTATTCCATTATGAAGCAAGATAGCTTTTAAACTGGTTTAAGATGAATCAATAACAAGACGCAAATTCATTTGATTCTTCAGAGAAACCCTGTTCTTGAAGAAGGCCTTCAGTACAATACTACAAAAAACAAAACAGTTTTTCTAATATGATACAGAGGAACAGACGGGCATGGGTTAATCAACTTGTCTTGTCGAACTGATCAAGAATATACAAAATACATTTTATGGGGTCTCCGATGTCTCCTTCTGTTTGTCACAAACTCAATGCATATTGTAATACTGTTCACTGCGTGAAGATTATAAACACCCAAATCCATCAAAATTTCCATCTTTTCTGGTGGATTATCCAAAAATCGTTTTTCACATTTTTCTAATTCCTGGCAACGTGATATATACGACTTTTGAGTCACGAAATATATTAAAATTATTGGCGACACCAAAAGTGTTTGGTTGAAACGCAGCCACATTCCAGAAAGAGAAACAGATCCGCAGCTGTTGTTTATTTTAATCATCTACATATTTCTGTTTAAAGTGACAGCGCGGCTTTAGCAAAAATAAAATAGATAAGATAATACAAAATTAAAAACCAGAACTGCTTGGTTCTGCACGTTTTGTTGAACATGGTCAAGATTTTTAAATTTTGGTTCAATATCTTCTTTTTTATATCAGGTACATGTACATTCTCGCGCATATTTTCTACAAATTTGTGAACATGGGCACTGGGAATATTATTCTGTTTACTCTGCACCAGATTTTCGCTCGAATTTATGTCGGCCACTGCTTCACCAGAATTGGCGACTCTGACGTATGTGGCTCCATCGAATAATCGGACAAGGGTTTTGGTTATACTTAATTTTTATAGTAATAATAAACTTTGCACTCACGTACATCTCAAATGATGTGCTGACCTCCTGACCTGGTACAGGAAGAGGTCGAAATGATAACAAAGATAATATGTACATTGTATTGAATCACAAAAACACCAACAGTAATATCATCACTACCACTACTCACATTTAACTCAGCTCCAGGCACTTTTACCGCACCTAAAGATATTCTGGCAAGCTTGCATCCTGTTGTCTATAGTCTATCTAAATTTTGTTCACATATGAATATTTTAATTCGCACTTTTTTGTTTGCAAACATGAAAATTTAAAATTTATTATGTAGAATTTTGTGTACACGTATAAATATAGTACAAAAAACATAAACAAACTTCAACCATCTGATCGATCTATCGATCTATTTTCCATTTTCAAAAGGGGAGGACCCGTCTTATTCATAACCTTCAATCAAAACTCATCACTATCATCAGTCTCTTCGGAATCTGAATCTACTAATGTTTCTGATTCAGATTCCGAACTTTGGCAATCGACAATTTCGCCAGTAAAAAAGATGACAGCTTTCGGTATGATGCGCTCCTTTATATAAAAACCTAGTTCAAAATCGTTCTGAAGTATGATATTGATATCGGAATAATTTGTATCTTCTGGATTTTCGGGTAACTCCAGTGGTGAAAAGAAGTCAAAGAATGAGGGTGCTTTATAACTTTGTGGCTGATTGCTCCAATTGATCTTACAGCCTTCGCATTTATATATCTCAGCACCATCAAATGATAATGGATCTTTTTCATCTGGTAGACAGCTTATATGGTAAGTTTTTGTTAGAAAATCATTAGAGAAGTATTCGTTTGGCTCAAAATGGAACTCAATTACAAACTTCATAGGCACTTCATAATAATGCTTCGAGCATATATCAGTAAGGTGCTATTGAATACATGAATAGATTTATTATAAATTATCGTATAATCTTTTTACAAATGTTCCTACTACTTACAGCCAGTATTTTCTCATCGTTATTGCTAATTAAATCAGGCTTCGCAGCCTTAAGCACGTTGAGCCAAAACTTGGTAACATTGTTGCCATCACTGTTCTTTTTGAACTCTTCTAAAATTTTTTTGCGATTTTCGAATATTTCGTTGTATCTTACGTCAAACTCTTTTTCCAAATTGTAGATATCGCGCTGCAATTCTATATTGAGTTTAACGCTCTCCATATAAAGCTTCTTTAAATCATTAATGACTTCTTGTTCCTTATCGAATAGTTTCTTGTTCTCACCATTTTCTGGCTGAGCTAAGGCTCGTCTCTTCAGCTTTGATAACATCTGGAATTTCAAAACATCCACGAGAAAAGTGTATGCAAAAATGGAAAATATTTATTAGAATATTTATTTAGTACACAACTGCTCCACTCCGTGTGTAGAACAATAATAAAAATTGTTTTAAAACTCAAGGCAACTTATAATGAAAGCTATCTTTCAAAATAATCCCAAAAGGACTCTATATTAGGAGAAATACTTGATTTGAAAATTGGACTAATTATACTTGTCAAACATATTGGTTTATTGGTAAATAATTATGAGGATATATTTGACCATAGTGTAAAGAGATGTGAGCAAATGTTTAAGCGCTAAGTGGGCAAGCAAACGTTGACCCTTGCAAATATTTTGCAAGCCAACAATGGCAAACAAACTGATTTTCGGTTTTGATCTCAGCTTTGAAATGGATAAAATGCACAGTTATATTTCTCGCTGAATTTACGATATAATTTTGAAAATTTCGAACACTACCCGCCAGTTGGCCGACGTTTTATCCATTCTCGTACCTATCTTTTTCGTTTTTCGAATTATTCCATGCCTTCTAAAACACAATGTGAAGATGCACCCAAAACTAAATTATATATTATGAAAACAATTGAGAGGGAAATAAATTTCTGTTTGCGCAGATATAAATATATACACAACAAAATGATAATCCAATGTTAACGGGTGGCAAATATGATTCCCTCTACTTGCCGAATTATTATTTCTACCAAGCAAAAATGTGGCAAATTGTTGCTACTGTGGGAACTCGTAGGAAAATACTTATTTGCGACAATACAAGTAAGTACCTATTTTACTCAAATCACGAAATATAACTATACATATTTATGGGGAAAATATTTAACTAGTCTGAACGTATAAAGCAATGTCGAAATTCATGTCCGCTCCGATACTCAGAAATTCTAGGCGACGTAACAGATTTTGTTATGGTTTTCAATGTCACTTAAAGAAATTTTTCCGGAAGGCTTACATTTAGATAACCAGTTCATTTAACAATAAATATATTATTATTATTTTTAGAAGTAGTTTAACAAATAAATTCTTCAACTACTTAGAAAAAAAAAAATATAAAAGCGCTAGCTGCCATGGCTTTCAGCTCTAAGGTTAAAAAGGAATGTAGTAAAAAATAAGACTAATAATTCATACCATTGTATTTAAATAAGATTTTCCAATTTAATGGACTTAAAAAATGTGTAGATTATGTTTATGTTACTAAGCTTTGGGTTGCGCAGAAGCTCCACTATGTTCCGATTGGCATGATTTTGAAGCCGCTGTAATGGAACGCACCTTGAGAGAAGGTGTTGCACAGTTGCAACATCGTTGCAAAGAGGGCAAACATCGTTGTTGAGGCCACGAAGCAGGTGTTGAGGAGTAAGCGCGGTGTGCCCGAATCGGAGGCATACAAATAATTTTATAGCGTTTTGGTGGAATTTAGAAACGCTGGGATAATGGCATCTGGGTCAAAAAGCTTGTAGTGATGGATTGAGTTATCCCATGAAATCCGGTCTTTCTCCCGAATATAGGCTTTAACTAGACGGAGGACATCGGCCTTTTCGAAGATGTTGACTGTGTGCAGTGGTTCTGTTAAGGCGAGTTTGGCACGGGAATCTGCTAGTTCGTTGCATAATATATTGGCATGGCCAGGGACCCACATGAAATTAATGTGTTTGTGCTGTATTAGTTGGTCGCGGATAGAAGAAGCGATTATGCTGTTGTTGGTTGGTTTGCTATCCATGCAAATAATGATCTTGGATGGTAATTTAGCAGCAAAATGAACTGCTTGGAGGACTGCAGAGGCCTCTGCAGTGCAGGTTTAACAGAAATTTAGCATTAAGCCAGTTGAAATATTGTTATTTGACCCGTCTATAACAGCAAAAGAGGTTGATTCTGTAGTTTTTGAACCATCAGTATAATGAAATGTCGTAGAGTTATGAGTTGGATCGTGGTATACATCATTGAAAAAAGCTCTATATATTTCTGAAGATGTATTCTTTTTTGAGAGTGTTTCAAGATTTACAATGAACGAAGACCGGTCAACTGTCCATTGAGGAAATCGTTCAATTTGAATGTAGTTGGGACCTTGAGTTAATCCAAACTTCTTTGCTAAGTAGAAGCATTGCATATTTGTTGAGATGCGCCGGAAATTGCGCACATAATTATAAGATATCTTAACTGTTTCGTACATTTTTTTTGTTGTAGTTGAAAAGAAACTTTGGAATTAGACGAAGCTTTGCAACTTCAATCCATTGGTGGAGGGATGGAAGACCGGCTTCTATGAGCATATATTTTATTGGTCTAGTAGGGTAGTCACATAGGCTCCGTCTGACGCCGTTGTGGTATGCTGGTTCAATTAATTTGATGTTGGTTTTAGCTACATTTCCATAAATAGATAGCCCGTAATATTAAAGAAACTAAGGTCTAAATTTATACGAAAGCAAACTGCAGTTCTGTAACGAATTACCTTAGGGAAACTAAAAGAACCTATCATACCTATCAGCTTAAAAGTAGTAAAGGGCTGGTAGTTGTAATTAAGGGTATTGAACCCTCTGTTGATTGTAGCGATATTAAGAGTGCACTGGAAGAAAAAGGGTTTGAGATCAAAGTATTGATGATTATTTTTAATAAAAATAAAATTCCATAGCCATTGTACATAATTGAGTTGGCCCCAAAATTGCAGCATTTAAAGAAACATGAAGTGCATCCCATATACAACGTTAAATATTTCATCGTGTGGTAACTGTGGGGGAGCCTCACAAACGAGTAAATCCTGTGTAATGTACAAAATGGCAAGGAATTTGGCCACACGAAATCTTATTGTAACCCTCGTTCAGTATGCGTAGTTTATGGAGACTTGCATGAAACTGCAACCTGTAAACTTAGTCGCGATAATCCTGATCTTAAAAAATGCAGTAACTGTGGGGGCAATCATACAGCCAATTATAGAGGTTGTCCAGTATATAAGAATTTGAAGAACCGTTTGTAGTCACAAAAAAATTCCGCTCGTTTTAGCCATGGGGCTATCCGTACAGAATCAACGACGATTATGTGTCCACCACCTAATATTCCTTTAACTTCAAATGTGTCGTATGTAGGTGCACTGTACTTAGGCGCTTGTGAAGCCTAAGGCTTCAATGTCTCAACATAATGAACCAATCACACAAACTACCTCATCTCTAAATGCGTGTAATGAACCAGTGTTGCAACCACAAAGTTCTAGTGAATCTATGTTGGTACAGACCCTGAATCAATCAATCTTAATGATGCAAAACTCTTTTCACGAGATGATGAATATCCAAATGAAAATTTTGGATAAGTTAAATTCCCTATAATGGCTCATTTAAAAATAACTCACTGGAACGCAACAAAACAAATCATCCGGATGGAAAGAATCATGGTAGTACATGCATTATTGTAAGAAAGCGTATTAAACACTAGACCCTAGAGCCATACTCATCTAGTTATCTACAAGCAACTTCGGTCCGGTTGCAAATGCGTTATGGTAATCTGACGTTATCTGCTGTATTTTGTCCTCCACGATTTTCAATATCTGCAGATGTGTTTAAAAATTTCTTTGATAGCCTTGGAGCACGATTCTTGGCGGCCGGTGACTACAATGCTAAACACACTTATTGGAGTTCTCGTTTAGTAAATCCAAAAGGTCGGCAACTTTACAGCATTCTTGTAAATTGTAAAAGCAAGCTAGACTTCGTTTCTCCGGGTAGGCCTAAATACTGGCCGGCGGATCTAAGAAAAAGTCCCTATATCATCGACTTTGGTATCACAAATATACCTAGAAACCTCATATCAGCAGTTACCCACGATGAACTCTCTTCCGATCACTCCCCCGTTGATATCGTTTTACTCGATTTTCCAATATTTGAGGATCGCCCTTATAGACTCATATCTAAGAAAACTAATTGGTTGCAATATAAAAAATATATAAGTTCTCACATAGAAATTGCACCTGCGATCAACTCTGAAAGTGATATCGACAAATCTGTTAATGAGGTAAGTGTCGTATTGATAGCTGCAGCTGATGTATCAACGCAGAAAATCATTCTGAAATAGAGAATTTGAAGAACTGGTTGCTTCTAAACGACGATTGAGAAGAGAATGACAACAGCACAGATCTCCTACTGCTAAACAAAGGCTAAAAAATGCAACAAAAAAACTAGCCAAAAGCACTTTTAAGCGACCAGCTCGAGGCACAAAGACGCTATATCTATAACTTATCACCCACAAACACTAAATTTTCAATTTCGAAAGCACAAAAATCGCTAAAAACTCCTATGGAGCTGGATTCATCTATTAGAGACAGAATTGGAAGTTGGGTACGGTCTGATGAAGAGAAGGCTAATGTATTTGCCAACCATCTAGAGCACGTGTTTCAACATAATCTACCTACTAACAAATTTATGGTTCCTCACCAGACAATTACAAATTCAGTAAATATGTCTCCATTAAAAACAAGCTGAAGTGAAATTGTATCTATTATAAGGAAATCTGCTGGTTATGATAGAATCGTGCCAAAAATTATAACTGAACTTCCAAATGGATATTTTCCAAAGCAATTGAAGAAATAGGTTACCATAATGGTTCCAAAGCTCTGCTGCCATGTCTTTCTAAGCTATTTGAGAAGGTTCTTAAAGGCCAACTCAATCACCATTTACAAGCATATAGTACAATCCCAGATCATCAATTTGGTTACCGAGCAAAACATGGAACGCTTGAGCAAGTCAACAGAGTTACTTCGGAAATAAGAACTGCCTTTGAACAGCGAGAATATTGCTCAGCAGTATTCCTTGATGTAGCACAAGCGTTTGATCGAGTATGGCATGAGGATTTATTTTATAAAATTAAATGTTTGCTACCTCAAAATATGCATAGAGTCCTGCAAGCCTACATATCAAATCGAGTGTTTGTAGTAAGACAGAAAAATTTCATTACAAATGAATTTATGAAAAAAGCAGGAGTTCCCCAAGGTAGTGTCTTGGGACCAACTCTATACATGTTATTCACTGCCGACATTCCAACAAGTAGTCAAATAGCTACTTCGACTTTTGCTGATGATACTGCCGTAATCAGCCGCTCCCGCTGCCCAGTTAAAGCTTCTGCAGGCTTGGATGTTCATCTTAAGAGACTTCAGGAGTGGTTATCAAACTGAAGAATTAAAGTCCCTGAGGGGAAAACAAAAAAAAAAAAAAACTTGAAGTGGGTGTTTTAGGGATATTTACATGTTATACTTAAGGCTAATATAATTACATTGCTTTTTCCTATAAATATGAAATAGTTTACATTTGTCTAGTGAAAATCTATCACCAGAAACTAATGAACACGTAGAAATATCTAAGTGGATAGATGAAAAATTAGATTCTACAATGTTTGAATTTTTGATTTTTGTGTACACTAGTACGTTGTCTGCATATATGAAATGCTCCATATGGTTATATTTTAATATTATATTGCTTATTTCATTAAACGCTATAATAAATAAAGTGACTGATAATGGTGCTCCCTGAGGGATTCCATTCCATAAATTAACAGTACTTGAAAATACCTGGTTTGCCTTGACAGAGAATTTCTGATTAGTTAGGAAGGCTTGTACAAAATTGTAAATTTTAGGACCTACTTTCCATCTGGATAGTTGTTGAAGAACAAAAAGGGTTCAACTCTATCTATCTATGCCTTTGCAAAATCTATGCTTAGTGTGGATATATGGTTTTCTGTGGAAAGAGCAATTAAAAAAAAGTTGTCGCTTGTGCCTTTCTTAAGCCAAATTGGTGCGTGCTTATGAGGTTTTTGCGCAAGGCAAATCACATAATGCGTTTCGAAATAATAATTGTAAGGCGGACATTTTTAAATCATGGAGTGGGTAATTTTATCAGCGCCTGGCGTGTTACCTTTCATGGCGGAAAGAGCGAACTCAAGCTCAAGAATGGTAATATTAGACTCAATTTGCATGGCTAAGGATGCAGGGTTGAAATTAGAATAAGGTCTATTTAGAATTTGTATTATAAGGTTGGAAAAAAAAGGATGGAAGTTACTGTCTTTTGAATATTTCGACCAATTAGTAGCGAGTTCATTAGAAATATCTTTTGGATTGTAAATGGGACCATTACTTGTGCTTAAGTTTTTTATTGTAATGGGGTTATAGCAGCCATTTAATTTTTTTATGTAAGCCCAAAACTTTTTTGGCTGGGAAAGCTGGTTTATAGATTCTGTTAATTTAATAATACTCTTCTTTTTTTCGTCTCTACAGAGCTTTCTAAATTTATCATTTGATTTTTTGTAGCAAATAAGGTTTTCCATGTTTATTTATTTATTTACAAAAAACTACCTCATAATTATTGTACAAATTATGAGCTAGCTTAAAAAATTACAAGAGCACTGGCATCGTAGGCCTTCAGCTCGTTGTTATGTATATACTTTAGTATTTTAAGAAAACAAGTAAATAATAACGAGTATGTACTAACAGAAAAAGATTTACGAATGTAGGTGATGTTACACACATCAATTAATGATTTAGATTTTATGGAAAATGTTGGATGCTATATGGAAGTTTATAGTGGTTGTTATGTTGGTTGCTGTTGGATTGATAAGGTAGAGTAGAGGGTCTACGTTGCTGAAAAATTTCTTTCTATTGGGTTCAAGAGCCGGGCAATATTTTATTATGTGTTCGATTGACGTTGAGCTAGTGTTGCCACACAGCGAGCAAGTACTAAGTAGTAAGTAATTAGTATGTAGTGGAAGTGAGTTAGGATACTGGGCCCTAGTCTTAGGCGAGAAATTTAATCTGATGTAAGCGGGATAGTTGTTGATCAACGTGTTTGAGAAAGATAGTGCAGGGGACCATTTGGGGATTTATAGATTGCTACCACTTGATTGTATGGTGGAAGGTTTATTTGCTTATTTGGTGGAGCATACTTTTGTAATATTTTTTGATGTCTCTGGTGTTTATGTTTTCTGTAGGACAAGGAGTTGTTTAGTCACGCTTTTGGCAGTAGCGTCCGCAAACTCATTGCCTCTGTTGTTGACATGTCCAGGTATCCACAGGAGTTAAAATTTTGGGAAAAACTTTATTATTATGTTACGGACAGCTGAGGGATAGTAGTCACAGTTGTTAATATTTTTGATTGCGTCTATCGCCGACAAGGAGTCAGAGCAGATGCAAAATTTACCGGGTTTAGTTTTTAGGGCGTTGAGGGCAACTAAGATAGCAATAATTTCAGATGAGAACACTGATAAGTAAAAGGGAAGAAGATCGCATTCAATGATGGAGTTTTGGTTGTAATGGCAAATGTTGTGATGTCATTGTTTTGAGAACCGTCCGTGAAAATGTGTGTGTATCTTTTGTATCGTTTTTAGCTTCAGCAATCTTTGCGCGATATATGTGAGGAGCTGTATTGGCTTTTGTAAGTGTATGCATGGTGGAGTTAATAGCTTCATTGTTGAGTAACCGGGGAGAGAGTGCTTTTGTGTGAGGTTTAGAACTGAGGTATGGTATGTTGTTTGAAGTGCACATGTGGATAGCTCTATCTATTGTAGATTGGTATATGAGTTTCTTAAGCGGGTTGCAGTTTTAACAAGGTTGTAGATAGGTGAATTGGAAGAATTAATAAGTAATCTAAAGAGTTGTTTAGTTAGATGGTTTCTTCTTATTTCCGTTGGGGGTATGTTTGACTCAAATAATATGTTGTTTATTGGTGTGGTACGGAATGCCCCAAGAGCGATTCTGAGCGCCGAATGGAATGCGAATGGCGAAGATGGGAAGGCAGCTATCAATTTTTGAAACAATAAGTGCTTTATCAATATTGGGAAACTGTATTGCAGTTGGAACGGCGACGGGCCAGGCAGTTGATTATATTAAGCTTGTTACTTAATGAGTGTGAGATGTGTTGTATATGTGTATTCCATCTATATTTGTTGTTAAAGTGGATACCACGCATTTTTAGGTAGTTAACCTTATTAAGTTAAAAGCTGGTACGTTACTATGCAATCGCAGTTATGCTTTCTACACATGTGAAGGTGTTTACATTTAGTTGGTGAAAGTTGGGCTCCTGAGTATTCACACCATGTGTTAATGGATGAAAATAACGGTTCTAAGTTTATTTGGGGTGTTTCTTTGGTTTTTTAGTTTAATGACTAGGTTGAAGTCATCTGCAGAGGACGTGATGCCAATGTCCTTATGAAGGGCATGCGTTGCTGTAAGTTTATTGTAAGCAATAACAAATAGGACAACCGAGAAAGGAGATCCCTGAGGCATGCCATTATGAAGTGGAAAAGATGAGGAGTAGGTTGAATCAACGCGTACAACTATTTTTCAGTTGGACATAAAGTTTTTAACATAGTTTATTATCTTAGGGCCAGCTTTCCATTCAGAAAGAAGGGTAAGAATGGAGTGGGCTCCAATTCTCTCAAAGGCCTTGGAAAAATCAAGTGATACTATTGGATGTTTTTTTGAATGGTTGATGCTCTGAGATGGTCGATGTATATTTACCTTTTTTTAAACCAGTTTGAAGTGTAAAAGTTTATTGTTGGTAACAAACCACCAAAGGCGTTTTCGGCTACTTTATGTAGTACTTTAGAGAGGTAGGGGTTAAGTAAGATTGGACGGTAGGCATTTATTGCTGTTTTATCTGCTGTTTTAATACCGAGACTATTAGGCTGGTTTTGTAGGCTTGTGGTATATAGTGTTCGAGGATTAGGTTTTGTAGTTTAAGTACTCTGAGCTTCATGTAGTCTAATCTTATCCAGACCGGGAGTACGTCCTTTTAGTGAGTTGAGAGCTGCTGAAAACTCTATGGGTGAGATATCGCCTTCGATTATTCGAGCTGCTTTGCAGGGTATGTGGTTGAAGCTTGCAGCAAGTACAGATTTTTTGGCAGCGATACATCTAGATGGAAAATTTGCATCATCGGATCTCACTTTAATATGTTGTATGCTGTGATGTCATTGGGTTAATGATACTGTGTAAAGTTTTGTATGGGTTTAAGCCACATAATCGTCTTATATTGTGCCAGATTTTACTGGATGACTTTGACGGGTTGATTTGGGAGGTGAACTTAAGGGTATGTTCTTTTTTTGCTAGCTTAACTGCTCGTCGAAATTGTGCATTAGCTTTTTTGTAGTTTAATATGTTTTGTTGGGTGATGTGTCTTTTTAAGATTTGCCAGAGGAATGGGATTAAAATATGTTTAACTCATTGAGTCGTCAATGGTGGGTTAGCAGCGTATGAGAGACCCGATTGATGTCATTGTAGGATGTTGTTGGTCTTGCCGTTTGAGCTAGTACTGAACGAGCCATCGCTGATTATGAGGTATTGGAGAGTTGATATCGTTCATTATAAATTATGTTGGCCTGTTTCATACTTATTTTTTTTTTCTTCTAAAACTCTGATAGCTCCTTATTTTTTTTTTTTGTACGTAAGCATTCCCGGTCAAAGATACTGTTGTGATAGTTGGGGATCGAGCTTTCTTTGCAGTTAATGCAGCATTTAAGGCGATTACAGGGTTCCGATTCGTCATTGTGAGGTGTGCTGCCACATTCAAGGCATAGCTTATCTCTCCTGCAGGTGTTTGTTGTGTGTCCTAAACGTCCACAGTTTTTGCAACGAAGTGGAAGAGGCACGTATGGTCGTACATTTATTTTTTCGTTGCCAACGTCAATTTCCGTCGGGAGGTTAAGAGAAGCGAAAGTTAAAATTATGAGCCCAGTTTCCTTAAGAGTGTCTTGTTGATTTTGTACACTATTCTATTTCACCATTGCATACGTTATCGATCACTTTTTTAATAAAAAAGGTCAGTTTTACAAAAATGGAAAAGGACCAACATCGTTCGGTGATTCGTCTCTTGTGTGTACCAGTGAATCCATGTTTCTTTAACGGTCACGGGCGCAAGAACTCTGCCGGATTGCGCTTAAACAGCGCCAAACACATCAGAGACGAATCACTCGCTTCCAAAGGCTATCAAAACAAAACTAATGAAGTGAATTGACTGAAACTTTGACAATAGACTACTAAAAGAATGTACTGCACGATGGTAATACTCTTGTAATAGCAGCGCCATTGGGCGGAGATGCTAAGTTCTTGTTGATTGACCCTCGTACATGCAGCCTCTGCATAAAACAACAATACATTAATATAAACCAATAAATAAAGTCAACGGCTGGGAAAAAACTTTTGAAGTCCTTGTGTCAAGCTTTTGCGTTATAGGTATATGAAGACATATCCATAGCACCAAAATTTACCAAGTGTCCAAATGATTTTGAATCATGGTTTGGAAATAATAAATTTGTGATTAGTTCCTGATGGATGCCTAGGTGAAAATAGTTCAGAAGCATGCAACAAACTGTATATAATTGACAGACGTTCTCATGACAGAATAAATAGTAGATTAAATAATCTGACTAACGTTTTTTTGTATAAAGCTAAGGACTCTTCCGATCCGTTATTATCCAGTGATGATAAAAATCGAAAACCTTTTGTGATTTCAAACGGGATTCTTGAGCAGCTTAATGAATATTGTATAATCGTTGAAAAAAAGAGATGAAATAAACAAAAAAAATTTAAAGAAATGTGTGTGGTCAGAACATAAAAAGATTATCTTTATAGTGGCTATAGATTATAAAACCATAAAAAATCGCGGCTGGCATACGATAATGTGGGACCACGACTGAAGAAGAAGCAGGCATCTCTAAAAAATAAATACACCCTTTAGATAGCCAAGAACATAAGACAACTCTATTTATGCATGTAGCAGCAGTGTAATCGCAAATTTATATAACAAATATATGTATTGAAGAGTTCTGAAAATTTTTATAATATTGTAATAGTGAACTTTAATTAATCAACCAAACAACCAATTTTTGGGTACTTTCCTTCGCAAATCAAGAAAACTTTAAGAATGTCTATAATCACCTGAAAATAAAATAATAAAAATGCATAGTAAAATTTGAGTTTAATCACTCGTCATACCAAAACAACTCAAGATATGACTTTAACTGAATATGCGGATGATACCTCTAGAAAACGTTTTTACTTACACTACTGTGATAGAGCATTCAGAAATATTTGATTATTGATTCGTTCTTATTTAGGATTAGGGTATAGCCATTACACATACAGCATTTCAACACTGAGACCGAAATATTTGTATGGGAGCTTTACAATTCAGTAATACAAGGGTCTTGAAATCTACACGGTAGTTGAATATGGGTTATACACATATACTCTTCAAAAATCATTTCGATAATAGAAAAAACAAAAAAGATTTTTTTAATAAAAACCTAAATTTGGGTTTGGTTTATATGGGAACTATAAGATCCTGTAACTCTAGATTAGAATCTTATAGTAACTAAATAATTCTAATTGTGATACTGGTGCCGAAGTTGTGGAAATCGGGACGATTACATCTCAGGATGGCCGAACTGTAAGACTATAGAATAGTCTGGAATGTCTCATACATAAGTTTAGGTGTAGTAGTATACAATAAGCAGAATAGATTGACATTAATATTTTAGCAACACAAATAAACAGATGTGGTGTTACAGTTTAATAGGACAAAACAAAATTTTTTTTTAAAAAGAACCTGAATTTAAATGGATGGTTTGTATGGGAGGTACCCCCCCAATAGTCCGATTCGGCTGGTATCGACAAGTGTCCAAGTTTCAGTTGGAAAAATAAAGATGTTTTTCTATGTGGACCTGAATTGTAATGGGTGGTTTGTATGTGAGGAACCCGCCCCACACCCCTTAGTGGTCTAGTCAAAAGAAAGTTTTGCGCAAAATTTCACCTTTTCAGCTCAAAAACTGAGGGACTAGTTGCATATGTACAGATGGACAGATGGACATGGCTTAATCAACTCGTCTCTGCATATGTCAAAATATCTTAAATGGTGATAGTTTTGGCGCAGTTTTATATTTGAAAGATATTTTTGGGTAACTATGGATGGTGTACCATAGGTATCTTGACTACATTAGGCGCGAAGTCCCAGGGGGCGCATCAGATATTCCAACCGGGATGAGATATGCCACTTTCCTCCTGTTTGTATTTGTTTTTAAATTCACAAAGCTATGGGATGTGATTTCGACACATGCGAAATGCTTAACTTTAAAAAAGGTGTGTGACATACAATAAGATGTGAAACTAAAAAGTGCTTTGAAAGAAGCATATCGACAATCAACTGACCCCGTGGCGAGTTCGGAAGCTAAATCACTTGGTGCCTCCATTTGGAGAAGTTCGAGTTGTATTCCACGCAATTGGAGCGCGTAGACCTGTCAGAAGCTATAAAAATCGGCCAAGTGCAAGTCAGACTCGCACAAGTTATGTACCCTCAATTCGATCCTGTTCTTAAAGCAGCTATTTCGTTAACTTTCATAAGGTTCATTTGCCTTGTACTTATCCGTTTCGATTATTATATTTTAAGGCAGATAAAAGCAACTATGCCTCTTAATCAGTTATCAAATAAGTAAATAAGAACAACTATTTTTATGAAATGTTTCAAGTAGAAAGTATAATGTAAGACTAGAATTTTAGCAGAAGTTAGTCTTAAGAGAGTTTTTGAATAAGTGGATGTAATTTACTCCGCAGAGTTTGTTTTTTAAATCGCTTTTTCGGAAACTTAACTCACACGGAGGATTCCATACCAAATTGGGGTTTGTGTGGGAGGGAACCGCCTAGATTGGTTCAATTTGTTTGATTCCAACAAATGTGCAGCACCTATATCAAAAACTTATTGTGTCTAAATTTCAGAAAAAGAAATTTTTTTTTTAATAAGAACCTGAATTTTAATGGGTGGTTTTTATGAGAGGTCCCTCCATAGTGGTCCGATTCGGCTGATTCCGAGAAATGTTCAGCGTCTAGTTCGAAAACTGAGGGACTAATTTGCTTACATATAGATTGACAGATGGGAAGCAGAGCTACTCAATTGTTGTTTCCTTTTAAATACGATCTTGTACGATGGTATGGAATGCTCCATGCATGCAATGCATAACTTACCATAATTTTTCCTATCTAATCTTTTTATCGTATTCTCTATTGAAGAAGCACAATATTTTCTCAACCTTGAAATCAATATAAAAAATTAATTTGCGTCTTTGCTGCTATTGTTCTTATTCTTATGTACTTAGCTTAAAAATTATTTAAAAATGCAATATTAAATCGATTAATCAATCAGTGAAACATCCAAGAATTCATGATGTACAATAGATGTACAATACTTACTATAAGTAGTTCATCAAGAGTTCAATGTTATAATCATTGTAATAATCTTTGTAAATATCCAAAATTATCGTTTGCTTGATGAAATCAAAGGATAGGTATATAAAACTACTCTAATTAATTAATAAAATTTAATAAAGTTAATCGAATGTAGTACGCAAGGCGTTAAAAAATAATGTACAATATAATAAAATAATAAAAAGGTAAATAGTATCTACCAACTTGTTATGGTCTAATGCAATTTGTGTCATGAATGGAATTTTTCATAGAAATATTAATTGGAACATAAGGAAGGCGTGCCGAAGTTTTACAGACAGTTCGTGTTTGCTCTCTTATCTTAAAGAAATCTACAATGAAATAAAAATAAAAGGAAAGACATAAATTTCTTTCGTATAAAAAGTTTAATCTAAATACATATTTGATTTTATGGAAGTTATAAGTTATAGCAATGAAATCGTTTCGTTTTAGTATCTGGTATTATCTTCTGCTCACTCTCTGAATACTATAATATGTACATTATATGAATGCAAAAACAGTTATTATCTTGGAGCTATTAGATGTGTGGATATATGTTCATTAGATAACAAATCAAATAGTTGGACTCACAACTTTATTAATTTTTCTTATTAATATTTAACTTCATAAAGCAATTAAAAATTATATTGACATATAGATTTTTCATATTATGTCTTAATGGCTGCGTCCTTTAAGCTTTTGATCTTGAAATTCCGGAATGAAAAATATTTTAAAAAGGTTCACATTGTGTTAAGTTCAGAATTGGAGAAAGTGATGGACTTTGAGCTGGTGGAATTCAATATCCAGGAGCATCTAATGTATACATCACTATATTTCAACATGTCACAGTAAATTGACGCAAATAACCTGTTAGATGTTAGGGAAAGATGCAAATTCTTTTTACGTAGCTTGGCAGAGCAGATTCAAAAAAGGCTTCCGGAAAATTTAGTAATGCTAAAAACAGTTGCTGATTTGCACCCAAAAAGCGTAACTCCATAAGTCAAACTCGACATAAAACCAATGATACATAAAATTGAATGAAGTACATACATATATGGTAACAAAAATGACATTAAGTGTGAATGGCAGCAATTGAGCAATAAACAGCCGCAATTTATACCTTCACGAGTTTGCACAAATTGCGGCTGTTTGTGCAAACTGGAGAAGGTACTGAAACGGGTGTCAGTGTATAAATTTATGCAATCAGCTGTTCTCGCAAACACAACTGCCAAGTAATTTAAAACAAAACAAAAAAAAAAAAAAAATGCCGCAAACAAGCGAAAAAGACAAATTAGTTAAATTAACTACAAAAATGGCAATAAATGACTTATTATTTAGGGTGGTAGGAAGTTATATAGGCAAAATAAATGTGTACCTCCATTCATATAATTTCGTCAGCGTTGCTAGATCAATGTGGCATGCAATTATGCAATTTACTCATCTCAATCGTCGCACAATTTTACGCAAATATTCAATTTTTTTTTATATAGTCTAATTGTCACTTAGTTTATGCAGCGTTTGTTTATGCAGTTTATGCAAACTCGTGAGGACCCTGTATAATATCTTACATTTCATTTTAATTTTTTTCTTGCTTTCATTAATTAAATAAATTTGTTTTACGACTTACTTTAATCACTTATTATTATTAATTATGTTTTACTTTTAGTATCCTGAATTATGTTTATAGCCTTTTATTTTTAAGTTGACAGTATTTTGTCATAATTAGCTAAAATAAAAAAAATAAATGCAATACAAATGCTTTGTTCTTTTTCAGGAGTTTCTTAGGGGTTTTTGACTTTGCTTTAGACGTATTTGTTTTTTTATAGTTGGCAAGCCTGCTTTTTCGCGCTTTTCTATTTTTAGCTTTAGCTTCAGCTTCAACGCGCGCCATAAGTACAGTGTTTTTTTTATCACAGCTGCTGAAAGATGACTGAAGAAGTGAATGGCTCCTAAATGAATGTAAGAAATTGTTAGTATTAAAAACGATTTAAAAGATGTGATAAAGTGAATATAAATTTCTAATTTTAGTATTCTAAGTATTTTGGTCTATGTGAATTTTGTAAAAAAACCCACAGAGCACGTTTGTCAACGTTGCGGTGATTTGTATTGTTCGCGTAAGGATTGGAAACGTCATCGTGACATTTGCTTTGCTGTTCCTGCATTAGCGCATTATAAAGAATGCTATGATTCACCACATTTGCAATCAAGTTAAGTTTATCCTAATGGTGGAGACGGAAATTACTCTACCAATGCTGCTAATGTAAATGATATGCAGCAATTTGGGTACCCGCCGCCAATGGAATACCAACGCCAACTGATGCAACTGCAACAAAGTTTAAACAATAATAGCCAACAAAATCAGCAAGCACAGCAGCAACCACAACAACAACTACAACAACCATATTCTCCGGATAATTCTGGTGGGTAACTAAAATATTTTTAACTGCCTTTCCTTCCTTCTACGACTTATAGAGACTACTATCAAGAGTAGTGCGTTTGCAAAAAAAACCCTATGTCCACTTCGAAACGAGAGAACAGAAATGCCCGGAAGAGTATCGAAGTTGGAGGGAGGCTTACACTCGTATATAAAGGCAGCAGATTAATGTTGTATTAGGAGGCTGTTCTCCTTCTATTGATATACATAGTAGTAAAATGAGACTTGGGATCACCTCACTTAGATCAGTTATGGTCAGGTTGGTCTCTTATCCTCCAGTGCAGACTGACGATTTATGGCTGCGGCCTGTAGAGGTGGCTTCCTTCATGTTATTAATGTTAGGAAAATGTTGCGTAAATTTAATTTAAATTATTCTTTTATTTTATCGTATTGCTTTAGTTATCCCTATTCATTAAATATGTTACATACTCAACTCTAATTTCAGCTCCCTTGATGCAACAACATCAACAACAATTTCAACAGCAGCAGCGTCCAAATCATGTATCAAATGAGAATAAACCACATTTCCAACAAAAACAGCAGCACCAAGAACAAGCGCAACAAAATAAAAATCAGCGTCCATAATTCTGTCTTAATAGAACGCACATTCTCTCATTAATGCAGTTATGAGCGAAAACATCCTTCATTCTCTTTTGTGTTTAAAGAGAAATAAAATAAGTAAAAATAATAATAAATAACAATAAAAATGAATTTAAAAAAAATGTAAACATATAATAAATTTTTCAATAAATAAGAATAATTAAAAATTTTGTTTGTTTCTTTTTTTTTTTAAACTGGTTGCATAAACTTTTAAGAAAAAATACCAAGCGAACAGAAATGTCCAGTCAGCGAACCACATGAATATTTATGCATGAAAACCGGGAGAGAAAAGTAAAGAATATTTTCGGTGAAAATTCTCTTCTAGATAACAAATAATCAAATATTCGTTATATCTTACATTTTTAAACTTTATTGATTCATAAATCAAAATTATGTTAATATACAAATTTTTACAAATTACTTTTGTAACATTTTAGTGGCTTATACTCGTATATATTGTTATTATTTTTAACCTGTGTTTTTGTCTATTGTTGTTGTTTTAACTGGTCCTTGTTGATTTCATTTTCATCCAGTTTAACTACATAGTAACCTAGTTTTCCAGTACCAATAATTTGACGACACTCCAAATGATTGTCTACTACATGCTTGTAAACTTCTGGGTTTGGTTCACCGACTTTGTACTCTGTAAATTAATGAAATTAATTATTAATCAATTGAATAAAATGTGTAAAAATAAAGAAATAAAAGCAATTTACCACTAATGTAGCATAAACTACCATAAACTGGATATAACAAATCCTCTGTTATTGGCAAAATTTTGTTATTATGAATTTTTACTACTACATTGCCAAAATCAAGAAACATAATGGTGACCATATCACCATCTTTAAACATGCATCGGCAACGATACCATCATCCATCTTCTTTCGACAATGCAACGCAAATCTCATCAATCCTGAAAAATATCAATAATATGATAATAAAGAGTCAGAATTCCTCTTCTCCCCATAAAAACTTACTTAGCTCTATAATTTTCCGGTATTTCCTTGTGTGTGCCTTGGCCACATGAAAAAACTTTCTCCAAGTTCTCAGAAAATTCTTCTTTCTCTGCCTGATTTTCGAAATTCGCGCAAGAGCTATAGCCAAAAGTTTGTAGATTGTAGATCAAGTATGAATATATTAATGACATGACCAGTTGGTTCTTATTAAATTGAAAAACGTGGAAAGTGAAAAATTGTAATGTGTTTTTCTGGGTAACAAATTTCATTAAGTTTTCTTTATCAGATTCCTTGATTCTTAGTTGTGGTGAATCGGGAGGTGATGGTGGCAACGATTTCAAAACCTCTCACCATATTGAAAATTCTTACGCTCATGAGGGATTAACATTTCTTCAATAGTATTTGCAAGAGGATCAAGATCAGAATCAGTCGTTGGTGAGGATGATAATTTCTCCTTGTCATAACGATTTAATAAATGCAACAGTTCCGTCGATAGACCAAGACAGTAGATTTCCTTCTGTGAACGAATTTCCAGTATATTCGACTTCAAATAGAGTCCCTTCTTGGATATATTCATTTAGACGATTCAAAATGACATTGGTAGTCAGCAATGTTTCAGCTGGTATTTTACGCAGCAGCCTTAGGTTCAAAACTTGCAAGTGTCTCGGAAAATAGCGTATAAAAGAACAAGGCTTCGACATTGTTTCAATATGAACGGATTTATGCAATGTGCCAGTATCAATATTTAATACCTGATAGATCATCATCATTTGCTGATGATAATGGTATGATCTAAAAGTAATAAAAATAAAAGATCATAATTAAAATACAATAATATGTACAAAGAAAAGTAAAAAGAGTAAAAGTAGATCTGACCGATTTTACTTGCGTTACAGTAGAGGATTATTTTCTTATCCGTTTCATTTAGTATTTCGAACTTAGCCAATTGTTCATTAATTTGTATTTTTTAAGATCAAATTCAGCTCCTTTAACGGTAATGGCAAAAGTACATGCCGGTGACTGAGCCAATTTATCAGGTAAGCATTGATGTGTATCAATTGCTTTTAGACAACCTGTATTAATCTCATAGATTAAATGAAGTTCTCCTCCGGAGAGAGAGTCAATTATGATAGCACGTCGCCAACCTTCTGTGGTATGTGCTGCCACCACGAACGTTTTCTCTGTTATAGTTAATATTATCAAATCAGAACATTCCATTTCTTTTGTTAAATCCTAAGTGAAGACATTCAATCTTCGTGGGCAATGGACTAATGCTCTGTGTCCATCATTGGAGATTTTAAGGATCTTGATATCGAAATCATTGAATGATAACAATTCAATTATTTGCTCGACTGATTCCTATTGGATTTTAGCTTTTATTAATTTATGAATTATTGCGGGAAAAGCAAATCCATTCCTTTTAGTTAATTGAGGATTTGCTTTATATACATTTGAGTATTCTATAAAACCTTTCCTGCCATATTCAATTGTTAGAACCAAAACTTTTTTTTGTTGCACCACATTTTGGATAACTTTGAGACGATACACTTGTTGCCTGTCATGCTTGCCAATGAATAACATGCCTTCGCCAATGTTCTCCTCACGACATGGCTCATTTTCTGAAATGTATTTCAGCATTTGAGAATTTAATGCTTCAAAATTTGCCACATTGCGCCCGTCGATGTTCCAAATCGTTTTCGGGTAGTCTTTATCGACGTGCTGGATACGGAAAGGCAAAAACTTCAAGAATTCCGATTCATAGGAAGGCATTCATTCTTTAGTGGTGGTCGCTGGTTTCTCAATCGAATTAGTGGCGGAAGCAAGTGGCACAGCCTTTTGAGTTGTTACAATCTCCTCATCCAGTTTTTTCCAAATGATTGACTTTGAGGAATCAAAGTGGTTGCTCAGTTATCAATAAATGAGAAAAACCAATACAACAAAAACATCATAAAATTCAAAGCATCAAAAGAAAAAAGAAAAAACTATTCTTAAGTTTATTTGTTTTTAAATGAAACATAAATTAAAATGAATATATTTCGATTCAGTATGTTAATTTTGATAAAGTTAACGCCAGTGAAAACCGCATTCAAATAGGTTAAGCCGTTTTTGAGATTAGCATTAACAAGGGAAGTGGCTAATGATTTTATATTAACATACTTGTACATATAAATATGTATGTAGACAGATAGTATGCATTGAGTAAAGTGTATAGAATCCCTTTGGGATTATTTTCAAAGGTAGCTTGTCAACATTAGTTGCCTTGAATTTCAAATCAATTTTCATTATTATTCTACACACAGAGTAGAGAAGTTTTTTGTTCAGAAATTTAAGTGCAAATTATCAAACATGTCTTCTACCCCAAATAATCAAGATTTGGCTGAGCCAACTAATACTGACAAGAAGAATTTTACCGATGAGGAAGAAAAGGTCATTGAAGAAATGAAGAATCTCTACATGAAGACCATCAAACTCGATATAGAATTGTATCGCGATATCTACAATATGGAAAAAATGTTTGAAGAAAAATACGATGAAATATTTGATAGTCGGAAGAAAATATTAGAAGAGTTCAAAAAGAACAACAATGGCCAACCCAATGCCGTTAATGTTAACAGCTTTTGGTTAAACGTGCTTAAGACTGCGCTTGAAGATTTCATTGGGGAGAACGATGAGAAAATACTTGCTGTAAGTATTGTAGTAAGAATATTAGTAAAAGGCTTGTACGATAATTTATAATAAATCTATTTTTGTATCCAATAGCATCTTACTGACATACGCTCGAAGCAAGTTTACGAACCGCTTATTCATTTTGTCTTAGAGTTCCATTTCGAGCCAAACGATTTTTTCTCTAATGCAATTTTAACAAAAACTTACTATATAAATTGTCTACCAGATCCCAACAAACCATTGTCTTTTGATGGTGCTGAGGTATATAAATGCGAAGGGTGTGAGATCAATTGGAAGGATCAGTCACAATTTGACAATATAAACGATCAAATTTCATTCTTTAATTTTTTTTCACCGCCGGAATTACCAGAAGATCCAGACGATGTAAATTTTTGCAATATCATGGCCGTACTTCAGAACGATTTTCAGATGGGTTGTTATTTAAAAGAGCGCATCATACCGAAAGCTGTTTTGTTTTTTACTGGCGAAATTGCCGAATGCCAAAGTTCGGAACCTGAATCGGATTCTGAGGAGACTGGATCAGTAGGCTATGAAGAAGAAGAAATCCCACCTATTGAACATGAAGAGTAGATCGATAGATCGATCAGTTGGTTTAAGTTTAGATAAATTTGTTAGTTAAATTCAAACGCACATTGTACAATTGTCAACACATAAACATTCAAGAACAGGTGAAAATGTTCGATCGACGGTTACAAATAGTTTGACGACAAGGTGATTTTTAAATTTATAATTTTCTTTTGTTTCTTTAGTTTTCTTTTATTTAAAAAACACGTTGTAACTACAACAAATAAATGACAATACAACAAAACTCATTGTGGGCTTATATAAAATTATATACAAAATTATTAAAGTTTAATAATAAAGAGTTATAAACTGTTAAATTTCAAGGGGAGGAGTAGAGAATAATAAAATGAAATAGTCAAAATAAAAATAAGTTAAGGACTTGAACTTAAATTAAGGTGAATGTGTGAGTATGTGTATTGGGAAGCATCGTTTGCTTTTGATGAAGTGCATTGGGGGGTGGAAGAGAGAAGAATCAATACGATACTATATGAAATAATATGTGATTGAAACTCTTTGACTGGCGAGCGAGATGAAATGAGCGCACGTGCATTCAACGGTTTTTTGGATATCATGACGTAGAAAGCGCAAAAATCGCTAAAAACTCCTGTGGAGCTGGATTCACCTATTAGAGACAGAAACGGAAGTTTGGCTCGGTCTGATGAAGAGAAGGCTAATGTATTTGCCAAACATCTTGAGCACGTGTTTCAACCTAATCTACCTACTAACAAATTTGTTCTTCCTCACCAGACAATCACAAATCCCGTAAATATGTCTCCATTAAAAGCAAGCGCTAGTGAGATTGTATCTATTATAAGGACTCAACGGAGACCCAAAAAATCTGCTGGTTATGATAGAATTGTGCAAAAAATGATAACTGAACTTCCAAACGCAGCAATAGTTTTTCTCTCGTGTCTTTTCAATGCTATCCTTCGAATTGGGTACTTTCCAAAGCAATGGAAGAAATCGGTTATTATAATGGTTCCAAAGCTCGGGAAGAATAGGACATGTCCTTCTTCATATAGACCTATAAGTCTGCTTCCATATCTTTCTAAGCTATTTGGGAAGGTTCTTAAAGCCGCGTTTGATCGAGTGTGGTTTGATTTACAAAATAAATTGTGTACTACCCCAAAATATGCATAGAGTCCTGCAAGTCTACATATCAAATCGAGTGTTTGTAGTAAGACAGAAAAATTTCATTACAATTGAATTTATGATAAAAACAGGCGTTCTCCAAGGCAGTGTCTTGGGACCAGCTCTGTACATGTTATTTACTGCCGACATTCCAACAAGTAGTCAAATTCGACATTTGCTGATGACACTGCCGTAATCAGCCGCTCCCGTTGGCCAGGTAAAGCTTCTGCTGCCTTGGATGCTCATCTTAAAAGCCTTCAGGAGTGGTTATGCAACTGGAGAATTAAAGTCAATGAGCACATTACATTTACATTGAACCGACCGACTTGTTCTCCAGTAACGTTAAATGGTGCTACAATTCCTCAAACTCAAGTGGTAACTTATCTTGGCGTTCACCTGGACAGACGGCTCACCTGGCGGAAGCATATAGAAGCTAAAAAGATACATATGAAACTAAGGGCTCAAAGTCTTCACTGGCTAATTAACTGCACAAAAAAGTCGTGTTAGATACTGGTGGATTGCCCTACGAAATTATGCTGATTATTGGACACCCTTATATATACGATAACGACGAATATAGATGTGTCCGATGGCTTAGCAAATGGAACTATAGGGTTTTTGAAATCAATTGAATATCAGCATGAGATTACAACTGAAATTGTTAATGACGAAAACAGACTTTATGAAATAAACAATGGTTCCTTTAAACGCCTCTTGTTACGATTTCCTCTTAGTTGTAGAATTGAACTTAAATTAAGGAACCTTTCTGGATTTGGTTCCTATTTGAATACCAATCGTACTATTAGCGCTAAGCGAAATCACTTCTCTTCTCGCTTGGAAAGAACAAACAAAATCAATGTATAAATTCAGTCTTCTACCTAATCTATTTATTCACTGTCACTCTTTGCAATTCTTTCGTAGTTGATCGAGAAAATTTTAACCATTTCGAAGACACAAATGCAGGCAGTAGCAAGTCTAAACCACCACCTATATAAAAAGAAAGTGTTCAAATGACATAGCTAAACTGTTAGGTGATCTCCTTCTCATGAAAGGAAACATTCATGAAACCAAAATTCAACTTTTTGAGGAATCGAACTGTAGGCAGATTGTCAGTCAATTTGCAAGAAAAGCCATACTATGCTTATCAGCTTAAGAGCAGTAAAGGACTTTTAGTAGTTATAAGGGTAGAATATTCTATTCTGTAAACACGTCCGAAAAAGGCAGCTTTGGAATTAGCCGGCTTTAAATCAAAGCCTATCTTTAATATTATAAATAAAAATAAAGTGCCGAAACCAATGTTTCGGATTGAACTAGAGCCCAATACTACTAAATTGAAAAGGTACATCCCATTTATAACATGCGATATCTTCTACATCTTAGGATAAGTGTAGAAGAACCTCATAAACGTAAACACCCTGTTCAAAGTGCAAACTGCAAAGAATTTGGCCATACTCGAACTTTGCCAAGCGTTTGCGTAATACGTGGTGACCTGCTACGCTACATCTTCATGCAACAAACCTAAACTGGATACTAAGTAGTATTAAAAAGTGCAGTAATTGTAGCCAAAACCACACTGCTTCAGAGGGTGTCCAATATTTTTAGCTATTAAGCAAAAATTGAAACCCACAATGTTATCAATGCAACCTACGACTTTCACTCATAAAAATCGTTCAAATCAACCAACAATGCCTCAAACACAATCTCCAACTTACGCAAACGTACTTAAAGACAACCCGACTCACCAATAGAGTAACATGAATGTTAGCAGCAAGTTCACATGCAAACTCTTAATCAGTTTATGACTGGAATGCAAAGCATGATGGAGGATTTGATTAGAAATTAAACCATGCTTTTGCAAATCCTCTTCAAGAAACCATAATGTGCAAACTCAAAATTTGTCATTGGAACGCTAATGGTCTTACCAAGCATAAGCTGGAAGTATAAAATTTTCTGTTATCAAATAAAATTTACACTATGTTTATAGCTGAAACTTATCTCACAGATAAAAATTGTTTCAGAATACCAAATTACCTTTTTTACGATACTAAGCATCATAGAAATTCGGCTCGGGGAGGCACAGCAACTTTGATAAGAAGAAAATTAAAACATTGTCTAGTATCCTCTACTTAGAAGAGAGAAGAACATATCCAATCCACTTTAGTCCAGCTACAAGAATATCCTTGTGATTCTTACGGCTGTGTACTGCCCGCCCTCTCAAAGTCTAATCGAACAACAGTTTACAGACTTTTCTGCGAAACTTGGACCGAAGTTTATAGCCGCAGGTGATTATAATGCTAAACATCACTATTGGAGGTCTATGTAGACTAGTTACACCTAGAGGAAGAAAACTTCTTGGTAGTATACTGAACGCAAAGCTTGATGTTATTTCCACAGGGCACCCAACTTATTGGCCAATCGATCGAAAGAAGTTTCCAGACCTGATTGATTTTGGTGTCTCCAGGGGTATTAAACATAATGACGTAACAGCGACATCGTCACTTGAACTGTCCTCTGATCATTCTCCGACCTTCATAACAATAGACTGTAGCCTTAACTGCAACAATTTAACTGGTCTGTCCCAATATATAAAACATATAAACTGGTTAAATTATCGCAAATTTATATTGGGACTATGCATTAATTTTAAAGGTTTTTTCACCAAAAATGGGGCTTTATTTCGATTTCAAAATGGATTGATACATCATTCAAAGTACTGTCCGTCGCTAGCCACAACCTTTTCCCATCTTTCTTTCAATTTCCGGATTCCGTTTCTCCAAAATTCCGGCTTCTGGGCGGCTATGAATGAATCGATCCATTTTTTGGTCTCTTCATATGAAGAGAAGCGATGTCCAGCCAGCTCGGCTCAAAACGCATCAAGACTCACCAGAGATGGTTTCGTTGGGTTGGAGCAGCTCATAGTACACCACACCCTTCTGATCCCACCAAATACAGAGCATGAGCTTCGAACCATGAATATTCGGCTTGGACGTCGATGGCGCCGGTTGGCCGGGCTTGACATATGTTTTTTTACGCTTTGGGTTATCGTAATGGATCCACTTTTCGTCGCCAGTCACAATACGATGCAAAAAACCTTTCCGGCCAAGTCGTTCAAGCAGCAATTCGCACGTGAAAAATCGGCGTTCGACGTCTCTCGGCTTCAACTCGTATGGCACCCAATTACCTTGCTTTTGGATCATTCCCATCGCTTTGAGACGTCTGGAAATGGTTGCTTGGTCAACGTCCAACGTTTCGGCGAGCTCTTCTTGCGTTTGGCACGGGTCTTGGTCCAGCAATGCCTCCAATTCTGCGTCTTCGAACCTTTTGGGCTGGCCAGGTCGCTCCTTGTCCTCGGTATCAAAAACACCACTTTTGAAGCGTCGAAACCAGTACTCACAGGTTGAAATCGATGGAGTATGGTTCGGGTAGGCATCCAACAGCAATTGACGGGCTTGGGTGGTATTTTCTTCAAATTGAAGCAAAAAAGCAAGGCTTCCCGCAAATTGCGTTTTGACGGCACGAAAGTTGACATACTCGGAGCACAAAAATCTATGTTGTGTGCACTTGCGAAATGACAGATACTGGTAAACAAAGCCTAATGATGAGGCTTTGACATGAATATAGTTACAGTATTGCCAGATGCGATACTGTTGTAAATAACGCCATCTGTGTGCAACCTTTAAAATTAATGCATAGTCCCAATAAGTACTCATATCCAAAAAATCGTTTCCCTAAAGGCTAACAACGAAATTGTCAGACAAATAAGTGCACTGACTGATCTGTTACATCTAGCAGGTAAAAAATATCTCAAATTATAACGATTGCCAATCGCGGAAAAGACCCAAGCCAAGCTACTTCTTATAGGCCAATTAGCCTCTTACCAGTACTTTCTAAACTCTTTGAAAAACTTCTTTCAAAAGAAATAATGACTACCGCTCACGAAAAAATGTTATTCCTCAACATCAGTATGGGTTCAGAGCAAAACACTCTACAATCGAGCAAGTTCATCGGATCGTCTCACTTATTCAAAAGGCTTTCAAAAAAAAAAAAAAAAACAATATTGCACTGCACTTTATCATAAAATTAGTAGACTACTGCCTGTTAATGTACATCTCTTGTTGCAAAACTACATCACACAAGAAAATTTGTCGTGAATCAAATGCAGTGGATTTGAAATCACCTTTACCTTTAGAGTACAAAGTGCTTTCGTACAAAACCATGTTAAAATATGAATAGAAATGTGGGGAACAAACGTTGAAAAATTACAGCGAATGCAGTCAAAAGCTTTGAGAATAATAAGTGGAGCTCCATGGTACATAAGAAACGCAATCTTATCCACAGACATCTAAATATGCATACTGTCGCTAAAGAAGTGGTACGCCAGATTAAAAAATATACGATCAAAATTAGAGACCATCTCAATTTTTTTTGCCAAAAATCTGCTGTAAAACGAAGGATACACGCGCTTAAAAAGAAGAAATATATTTATAATCACAAATTAGGTTAAACTACTCGCTTCCAATACTTATAGAACAATTCGCATAAACATCTGTTTCTGAGTAATGACTATGAAATAGAACTTTTTTAATAAATAAGATCTGATCACCTTTTGTTAGTTTCAAATAAGTAAATGATTAAAAAAAAAAAATTCGTTTTAAAAAAAAAATTTTCGAAGAAAATGCGATGGAATTAAGCGTGTCGAAACAATATACAAATGACATGAGAAAAAGACAACCAAAAAGGAAAAAAATTTATGAAGCTACACCTGATAAAGACATGAGAATGACTGCGAGTGTCATTTTTGCGTTAACAGTTTTCCCGTCCTCATCGATAGACTCGTTTCCGAATTACAAAAACGGCAGGAGGTCTACATCGGATTTAACGAGAAGTTTGCATTGCTAACTAAAATAAGTGGGTTGTTACCATCGACCCTATCGAAAAAAGACATTTTCTTGGAAAAAATGTGTCCTTTTCATTTAGAAACTGCCTTAGTTCCGGCCACTTTTCTTCTGAAAGAATTTTGATAAAACCAGATTCTGGATCAATAAAAAGTCTATTTACGTTCCTGCGAAAACAGAATTTGGAGAACATTTATCCAAACTTGGATATAGCACTTCGCATGGCTCTAAGTACACCAGCGACAAATTGTTCGTGTGAGAGAAACTTTTCGTGCTTAAAGATGGGTAAAAAATATCTACGATCTACTTTAAGTCAAAAGTTAAACGCCAAGAGAGAGCTACTCTTGTGGATGTCAGAATTAATGAACAAGATTTCATACGACGATATAATTGATGACTTTGTGAATTTAAAATATCGCAAAAAGGTTATGTAAAACTTTCATCCAATGATTCTAGTGCCTAATATCACGGTGTAGGTTTTCCATTTCTTTTTCCTCTTTTAGCAACTGTTCTGAAGTATTTTCCAAGAAACGTTGGGTCTCCTTGCTTTCAATCTATGCATCTTTGAAAATCTGTCCGATTAATTCGATCTGCGTTCCCTTCATGAAAATTTGATAACGCGATTCCTCGGTGGAATTTATATGAAAATTTGCTGATGTTTCCTGATTCATCACAGATAACGGATTTTGCGGTTGTATAATCATAGATGTTAACATGTAATCTAGATCAGGTTTACTCTTGGACAAAGTTTCGCCATTTCAACTTATGAGCCTATTAGCCTGATGAATCTGATTATATGCTAGATGTGCGTCCAACTTTTATTGTATTACTGTACACGCGGAGAGAAATCGTATCCGAAGATAAATAAAAAGAAATATTGTTTAAAAATAATAATAACAAACATTATATAGATATTATTTATTTTAGATTATAAGTACAAATTATTATTTTTTAATATGGGCAATATGTCGTGGCTCAGCTCAGGGGAAAGTTAAGATGGAAAGGAGGGAATTAGTAAAGTGCAGGACCAGACTTGCCTTGAGTGGGTATCGAAACCGCGAGTCTTGGGACGTCAGCTCAGCGCACTAACTTTACATACATATGTGGAAAATTGATATTTTTTATTGATATTGCTGATGATATTAACAATCATTTGACTGTAGAATTTAAATTGTTTTTTTTTATTTGTGTATTTACGATCTGCCTATATATGGCCAATCAATAAATCTATTCATAAGGAAGAAAAAAGAACTTTACATGAAGACTACATGACGTGAACGAGAGGTGAACAAGCGTGACAGTAATATAACAGACTTCAGCATACAGCGTCTAGTTTAATGGGAAGGGGAGGTCGAGCGGTTGCTCTATTCGTAGCCTTCTAGTTTCATGGCTGTTGTCGAGCAGGCCTAAAGCCAGCGAGTTGGGCTGATTTTCAAGTCAGTCTTTTGTAGCTCTTATTTCTTCTTTGACCAGTGGCACCTGAAAGTCTCTGTGCATGACCGAATTTCGCACATTGAAAGGAGCACTTGCCACTTTCCTCAGAAGCTTCGAATGAAAGTGTTAAAGTAATTCTATGTTAGAGTTTGCTGCTGTACCCCATAATTGGATGCCGTATGTCCATATTGGTTTCATTGTTGTCTTGTATAGTAAGACTTTATTGCGCAAGCTGAGCTGAGATCCATGGCTAACAGCCAGTTCATTTTCCAGCTTTTCAGAGCGAGTTGCTTCTTCTTTCTTTTTCTTTTTACTGCCAGTTAAGCCTTCTATCCAGGGTCATCCCAAGATAATTTGCATTGGGTGTGTAGAATAAAATTGAAAAATTGCATATTGTTGCGTATAATTTCATAAATATTATATATTTCTTAGAATAATGATAATTGAAAAAACAATAATGATAATATTGCAATGAAAGCTGTTAATATCCATTCAACGAAAGTTCTTCTTAACATTTTTACATTTTTAATCCTAATGAATTCTTATTAATATTTGTTAGTTGGACTGACAAAAATGTTATATAACACAAAAACAAAAATGTAGGTAATAGGATTGTGAACTAGGGTATATATTTGCAGAGGTCAGTATGGGGCGGCGAAATTTAAATAGCCTACGATGGAAAATGTGCAAATCAGCCACTGTGAACATAACAGATTTGTTCTCCCAAATTTGTGCCAATATGTTCGTTAAAAATCGCTTTATGTAATGTTGTCTTATTGTAAGGGTTCCGTACCCAAAGGATACCAAACAGAACCCTATTGCAGAGACTTCGTTGTCCGTCTGTCCGTCCTCGGGCCATATCTCATGAACCTTAATAGCTAGTGAGTTGAAATTTCCACAGAATATGTAGTACTATCTGGGCAATAGCCCTAAAATATTTTTATAAATTTAAAGGGGTCCCATACAAGAAACATTTTGGTTTGTTTGGCAGCTATATGATACAGTAACCCTATTATCTTGAAATTTGGTGGCTATACATCAGATACTTATATTGTCGAAATTTCAGTTTGATCGGATCACTAGGGAGGGTACCTCCCATACAAACCCAACATTAAAATTCAGTTTCTTATTAGAAAAACTTTCTTGTTTTTTGGACTATTGAACTGAAATTTAGACACTATAAGTTTTTAACATAGGCGCGTTACGTTTGTTTGAAGCAGTCTTGTTAGTCCTTCTTCAACTTTATTAAAATAATCAATAACTTTCTTTTCAGGAAAAATGCTTCTTTGCTGCAGCTTTTGACAAAACTGTCAGTGATGGGACTTCTTTTTTTAAAAATGCTTTTATAAGCTTCACGTGTTTGCTAGTAATGGACTTTTAGAATGAGATTCTCACCCACTTCAAAACGTCAGAATAAACTGAAATTTTTCACACGTATCAAAGACAGATGACACTACAATAATTTGATATTCTTGTCCCAGGATGATCAGGATTAAAGAAAAATGACTAATTTTCCTAGCGTCATCTAATGTCTCTTAACTAGTGTACGTAGCAGTGATAGTACAGACAATAGATGGCGATGTATTGTAGTTACCGCAATACTATAGGGCGCATCAGTTACCTCAAGAATCGACTGTGATTCAGATCAGGGTTAGTTAAGATTGCAATTAAAGTATGTTTTTTAGTATTTTAATGTACATTTTATTATTTCTGTTGTTATTTTCATCTTTTGGGATCCCCTAATTATGTTTTACTTTTTTAACTAAGAAATAATCAATGTTATACAATAGTCAATTAAAATGTATACAAGTGTATTGTATTGGAACAAGAGTTTCTCGATTACAGGATGAGATGCAAAATACATTTAAAAAAAATTAATTTTTAATACACTCCTGTAAAGGGCAAATATGAGACCTCATAAAGTGAACAAAGATATAAACATTAGTGACATCAGACATCAGCATACAGCAATTACTTTGAAGAAAAAAGGATGCGTCTTCGTAGCTTTTTGGTTTGAAGTCAAATCAAGCGAATTGGGGTTATTCTCCACACTGGTCGTATATAGCTCACTGTGCCGTAGTATTTCTTTTTTAATCAGTGGCATTCAAAGGTTTCTATGTAGCACTGATCTCCAATGCCCACTACTCTTTACAGAAGCTTCGATTAAGAGCGTTGTATATGTTAAAGTTAGCTACTGAATCATTGGATGCCGTAAGTCCATACTGGTTTAATTATTGTCTTGTAGAATATGACTTTATTACTCAAGCTAAGCGGAGATCCATAATTCAATAGCCAGTTAATTTTCCTCTTAATATGCTCCTGCCAGTTAGGCTTTCTGTCCAGGGTTAAGATCGAGGTACTTAGCATTGGGCTCATTGCAGACAAGTTCGGCATTTAAGGTGACCGAAGGGCTGAAATAAACTGTATTTACAAGAATTATATTATCCATATATGTTTCGGTCAACCAAAGTGAAATCAACGTCTAGTTTTATGGTTTTTTTTTTTTATACTCTTCACGGAAGTGAATAATAATATAAGTTTGTCATGAAGTTTGTAACAGGCAGAAGGTGACAAAAAAAAAACCACATAAAGTATATATATTCTTGATCAGCTCGATAAGACGAATTGATTAAGCCATGTCCGTCTGTGCGTCTGTATGTATGCAAACTAGTCCTTCAGTTTATGAGCTAGAGAGTTGAAATTTTGCACGGACCTTTCTTTTTACCATACGCAACACATTTGTCGGAACCACCCGAATCGGACCACTAGGGGGGGTACCTCCCATACAAACCACCCATTTAAATACTACAATGAAACACTCACTGCGTCCCGTGAAGAGTATTTCATCTTCGGCATAGTCGAAGATAACCTTCTTTCTAGTTTTTTTTTGAGATTAAGGTTTAAAGTTTTATAATTGTTTAAATAAATACTTTTTTTTTCGCAGTGCATAGATTTCATTCCAAGAAAGTTGCTAATTTTTCTAATTCGGAAACATACTCCTAGAATTCAATTTTTGTTTTTTTTTTCAAATTTAGTTAAGAGTAATACTGAATTGATAAGGTAGATTTTTCCATTCGACATGTGACATGAGAAAAAAGTAACATCAAGTTATAGGTATCTCATATTTTGTGTTGTATCTTTCTATAATGTTTTATACGACTCTATCTATAACTATGGTTTTACTTGGTTTCCCATCAAAACATAGACATTCGGCTTTGGAGTAGATTCTAATGGTTTGGCACGGTTAATTTACGCCTAAAGTTTTATAAGAAAATCATTTCTCATGTTACGATGAAGCAACATTTTAGAATTGACACTTTTACATGAACTTTGTACATAATGCATCCCTGAAGTAACTTCAGTATTTTTTCATATATTGTATGTCATACCTTTTAATGTAATGCAACAACATAATTATGAATTGATAATACAGTATGTACCATTAATTATAGCACACATACTTATAAGAGTATCAAGTAAAGTGGAAAGGGAGAAACAAAAATATATGAATGTTCAAAATTCGTTTCACTTTTATAGATCATCGAATGTTTTTTTTATGCGTTTGTTCCATTGCCTTATATCATATTATAAGTTCAGAAACTTATTATAAAATTAGATGAAAATTGCTTTCCATTTCTGCTTTTCAACCTTTCACTTTAATGATTTTTGTGAAGCACTTCAAGTTGAAGTTAAGCTGAGCTGAGCTGTGTTGACTGAGCTAAGAAATGAGATGAGGGCTATTGATTTTATTGATCAATAAAATAATAATTGTTTATAAGCCAAATGAACACACACTATCGGCAATGAAAGTCAAATGAAAATGATTTTAAAAGTCAAATGAAAGACTTAAGCAAAACACAAAATATATATTTTTTGTTTACATTTATACAATATTTTCCTTTAAAATAAACTGTATATTAAAATTTTAAAATAAGACAAAAAAATGGGCCAAGTGCGAGTCAGACTCGTACATGGAGGGTTCCGTACCAGATTGGGGTATGTATGGGAGGTACTCCCCTAGTGGTCCGATTTGACTGATTCCAACAAATGTGTAGCGTCTATGTCAAGAACTTATAGTTTCAAAATTTTAGTTCGGTAGAGCAAAAAACAAAAAAGTTTTTTTTAATAAGAACCTGAATATTAATGGGGGTTTGTATGGGAGGTACCCTTTCTAGCAATCCCATCAAAGTGAAATTTCCGCAATATAAGTTGCTGATGTATAGCCACCGAACTTCCAAATTTCAAGATCGTGGGATTACTGTAAGTTTTTGAAAATATTTTAGTTTTAGTATTTATATTGCTGATGCCCGGATAGAACTACACATTCTGTGAATATTTCCACTCTCTAGCTATTACGATTCTTGAGATACATATGACCCGAGGGCGGACGGACAACGAAGTCTTTGCAACAGGGTTCCTTTTGGTACCCTTTAGCTCCGGAACCCTAAAACCTGAATTTTAATGGTGGGTTTGTATGGGAGGTACCCTCCCTAGTGATCCGATCAAACTGAAACTGACAAGTATCGGATGTATAGCCACTAATCAACCAAATTTCAAGATAACAGGGTTACTGGATCGTATAACTGCCATACAAACCAAAATGTTTCTTGTATGGGGACCACTTTAAATGTTTGAAAATATTTTAGTTTTAGTATTTATATTGCTGATTTTATGGCACGGACGGACGGGCGGACGGACAACGAAGTCTCTGCAATAGTGTTCCGTTTGGTACCCTTTCGGTACGGAACCCTAAAAAGACCAATTGTAAAAATATCTTTATATACATATACTTATTGTACTATACTCGTATATACAAACATATGTATTGGAATGTAATATATACATATATGTATATGTATGTTAGTAAAATTATAATTGGTCATAAGGCACGTCGCCTTGTGGCGTGCTGGTGAGGTGATGGTGCCCGACATGAAGTCATGTGGCGTCGGCATCATGTTGCAGCTCCAAATAAACGCGGAAGTGTCGCGATTATTCACATTTTATTCAACCATTTTTTTCATTTCATTTTTATATATTTTCAGCATGATATGCCGCCAAAAGTATAAGTATATAGATGAATTGTTATTGTTGTTGGTGTTATTGCTTGTTATTATTGTTTAACTGACGCAACTTGAATAATAAAAAAAAAAAAACAAAAATAATAATAAAATAGCAAAAATAAATGTTTTTCATTTTCATAATTTCTTGCACTCCTGCTTGCGGCGATCATTAAAGTGATTTATAAGTATATCAATTGTAATAAAGTTATGTATTAGCTAATGAGCTGATGTATGATAATGTTTGAGATTATTTCAGGGATCAATTCAAGATAGAACATTATATACCACAAAAAGTATAAGCAAAACTCTTTTTCAGTCCAAATTGCTCATAGAGAAATAATAATCATTTTTTTTAAAGCAATTTATATGGTAAGCTAGGTATATTTAATGTTGGTCGGGTAACGTATACGACTTATCGATAGGATCATCGGCATTGGTTGAATCATTAAAAAAATAGTTCAATCTACTTGTTATACGATATAATTGTATGTTCAAAAATATATATATTTACGACCATAACTGTGTGCCACTTCAAAAGAGTGTTCGGCGATGTTCAGCAGCAATCCAAACAAGTTTTTGCGCCGTGGACGAAACATTAATCTATCACCTGGTACACCATACTCCAATGAAAAGTCAAAGCAGCGGACTTCTCCAGTCGAACGTACGCCAAAAAGGCCAAGGTGGTGAGCCGGCCAACAAAGCTATGGCGACAGTTTCTTGGTAGGCACGCAGTCTCATATTATTCGAATACCTTAAAAAAGATAAAAGAATTACCGACGAATTTTACTCAGAGCAGAAAGATTCGACATTAATTTGAAGCAAAATCGACCGCATAGGTGAAAAAATGTTTTTTTTGTGTAGTCAACATGGAAAAAATACATAAATTAAGCTACGAATTGATACCCCTGACAGTATATTCCCCAAATTTAGCCCTATGAAACTATTTCCTGCATTCAATCCTGAAGAAATGGCTCGGCGTTAAGAGATTTGGATTGTATAAAGAAACAAACTGAAACAAAAGCCTATTTGAGGACCTTGAGAAAAACTATTATTTCGGAGGGATAAAAAAATTGAAAAAATGCTGGACTAAATGTATTGAGTTAAAAGGGTATTAATGTTAATAATAAAAAGAAAATTACGAAAAAAGAAAATTCTTTTTCTGCCATTTTCTAAGCACTTATTGATCGACCCTCGTATTTAGATATCAAAATATGGCACCCAGTTTTGTTTGCACAATTTGATCCATCAATTACGACTCTTCCAGTGGTCTAATCCGCACAAAACTTCATAAAATGACTCTCCAGACTATTCCAGAGTTTCCATGAATCATGCGATTTAACGCCGACTATGTACTATGTGAAATCTCTGGTCTACGGCGACACCATACCCGATGACGTATTGGAAGACAACATTCGCCACATTATCATTGATATACTGATGGAAAACTGTAACCCCTATATTGGACTTCCTCCGGAAAATAACAAAGAATAATCTTTCGAATAAAGCCAAATTAATCGCAATTAACACCAATAATCCACTGAAACTGAAACAAATCTATGACAGTAATAATTTTATGTAAATTTTTATGGTACACGAATTTTTACCTATGTCAATTTAAACATATAAGTATATCATTTTTTAATCTTATCGTTAAACAATTGAAAGGTTAGCACGGAAAAATTAAATAATTAATCAATCAATCACAATAGTTCAATCTTCTAACTTATTGTTGGTATAACAATTATGATGAGAATTTCTTGTTGGGACTTTCGAAATTGAATTTAAAAAAATTAAATTATGGGAGCCAAATAATCAATCAATCAATTAATCCTTCTTATACTCTAAAAATTTACTCCAACTTTAGTTCAATGATTTAAATAATGGTACAATTTCAAAATAATCTTTACATCAATCAACTTTTGTTTTATACTAATCTTTCAATCAATTTTTATTGTTTTAATTAAACCAGATTTTAGAACAATGATTGGCCTGAACCTCCTTTAATTAGTACCACTACGATGTTTTGATTTTAAACAATTTTCAGGCAATTTAAACATTTATTAGCTGAACATAGTACCCAAAACTTATTAGAAAGGTTGTGCTATCTACATTTAGCAAAAAGAAAGTAACCATCAGCAACTTTCTAATAAGAGTTTTAGCTCCTCGGGAATAGATCATAACTTTCTTTCCGTACTATGCTTCTGCTGTATAAAACAATACCGAAACCTATTTGGAAAAATGAAATTTAGGTGTAGGGCTGGCTCTGCATCGAATATTTACTTTGAGATGATGCAAATACTTTTACTCCATTCAATGCTTATTTGTAGTACAGAATACTTTAAGTCGATTTGCAGTTCAATCCCAATGATCTCGCTATATGACTATTAAACTTCAGTGGGTGCATTACTACAGCTTTCCTAATTTATAGAAAATTAAGCTTGTGTGTATGTAGCATTTTAATTTCAAATTTTCTATTAAAGTTTAGTTTTTAGAAAACCTTATCAAAAATTCTTGGAACTAAACTATTGTACTATATTTTATTGCAATAAAAGTTAAACTAACCAACGGAACTTATTATACTTATGAAAGTATTATACTTACATTAATAAGTGATGATAATTTAAAAAAATTTAGGTATAATTTCAACAACTAATTTAAATATTTTCTTTAATTTGGTAATGAGACACTTTCAGATGAAATTTATTATTGAAAACAAGAAAAAACAAAATACAATAACAAATGCTACAAGGAAAATATTGGTATTATTTCATGTCCAATTACCTTGCACTTGCCCCATGCGATCTTAAGATCAAGTGAGCGAATAAATGAATGAATATGAGTGAGAGTGAACAAGTATCTTTGAGATACACGCATTTTAAGATAGTACTATTCAATTGCATCTGAGTTGAGCTGAGCTCAATTTAATATGAGAGTTTGAGCATTTCTTTATATATTTTAAGTATATTAACTGGTTAACTGGTTTTTCCCGACTCTTAGTAACATTGCATTACATTCGATCGGATCGGATCGGATTGGATTGGATTGGAGTAATGTGAGAGATGTTGGTTGGCTGTTGTCGCCAAATTCGGTTGATTGACAACAACAACAGCAGCAATAGCAACAACTAGAAATAACGAGTCGTCTAAACGAATCACGTCATATGAGCCAACAATAATAATGATAATGGCGTTGATGGAGGTGATGATGATGACGATAGCCGTTGGAGGCTGCGTATACGTAATATTTTTTGGCCCGTTTGCTTTTTAATTGTACGAGTTTTCACAATCAACAGACAGACAGACATGAACGGACGCACGGACTGGTGGTCGGATACCACAATTGAACAACAATTGAACTACAATAAATGGCAACAACAAGAGATCAGCAACAGTAGCAGCAGCAGCAGCGGCAACACCAACAAGATCAACATCAACATCAACAGCAACAGTGGAAATAACAAGAAAAACGACAACATTCATCATGTTGTCGAATCGCTTGAAGTTCGTTGCCTGCTTTCGAACATCGTTAAGCATTTTCGCCTTTTATGTTTAGCTTTCGGCATTTCTCTTTGCCTTCTTCTGTTGCTTTCCATTCCATTCAATTCACTTTGATTGTTTACTCTTTCACTGGTTTCTTCGCTCACTTTTTTGATCGTTTGTTCGTTCGTCGGATTGTTTCTTCTTTTGCTTGATTGTTAGTTTAGTTGTTTCTTCGTCAGTTCGTTCAGTTGTTGCTTAAAGATTTTTGGGTATAAATCGAATCTGGTCCCAAAGGCTAAGTCACATTCAGTTCAATAACGTTCAAGAGTAAACAATTCGTGGTATCGAAACGGATTGAAAAAACGTTAAGGAAGAAACGACAATTTTTATTAAAAAATCTATCGGATTTTTGCTATTATTTTATTTTATTTAATTTTTTTTTTTTTTGTGTTAATCCAAAAATGTTTAAGTTTATTGTAAGTTTTTTGTTTTTGTGTTATTTTTACGTTTGTTTTGTTTGTTTTGCGTTAAATAAAAGTGAAAAGCTAACAAGACCATCAGCTTAAGTGCAATTGGAAAAGGATATGTGATAAGGATTACAAGCAAGAATTAAATAAAAAAATGAAATTGAATATTTTTACCTACTTTAAATAACAAATGTCAAGTGTACAGTTTACTCAGGATAAAGGATCTTCAGACTGATAATCTTTTAACTCATTCATTTTATTGCAGTTACCTTGTTTAATGTTCGTTTTTGTGACTGTTGGAGCTCTCAAGATTCACGATTATGGCCATCATCACCATCATGAACAGTACGAACATCATGAGCCACAGCATCTTGTCCACGAGCATTACGATCATGGACATCATGATATCGAACGTCAAGGACACGAGCATCACGAACATGTTAAGCACGAACCAGATCACGAAGAGACCGAAGTACATCATGAGGTCGATCATAAGCATGCCACATCACACCAGAGTGTCAAATTCCATCATTACCATGCCGTGCCTGTGTACATTAAGAAAGAAGATCAACATCTTGTCAAGAAACCCGTTGAAATTGGTGGCACCAAGCAGAAATTGAAGATTGTTCACCCCAAGACCGAACACAATCTCAATCAAGGCCTTGTGTTGGAGAATGAGAGTGAGTCACATCGCCATGTACAGGGACATTACGAGGAGCCTGTCCATCATGCTGAACATTATGAACATTACTCACATCATGAGTAGATAGATATATGATGGTTGATTCCGTTCAATTCATTGATTCCGCTGATTGATCGATCGTTTGATGGTCATCGCTAAGCTTATGTTTTGCCAAATTTATTATTGGTTTTATATCTTTTTTTTTTTTTTTTCTGTGAACTACTGATAAAAAACTACAATAGTTCGATGATTAGAGTACTATTTTATAAAGTGTGGCGTTTATTTTATGTATATATTGAGTTTTGTTTTAAGTATTCGTTATCGATTATCGATAAATGAAAATAAAAAAGTATTAGTGAAAAATGAAGGCACAAGTTTTTGTTATTGTACTTGCATTTCATTTAATATGTCAATTTTATCGTAAAGCTTTCAGTGTCATTCTAATTATTCTCAATATTTCCAGATACTTAATTGTTTAGTCCTGCGGTTCCGAAACTGTGACACCTGGGGTCCGCGTTGCTATTACCGGGACTCCACGAATTAATATTGATACTCACTTTGGCACAACATACATATATTAAAATTGCTATACTCATCACGCACCCCTAAAAAATGTTTTTACCTAAGCTCCAGTGATTGAGCATACAGATTAGAGTCAGTATATATACATCATTTCAACATTAAGACCAAAATACTAGAGCTATACGATCCAATAATTCTAAGGTCTTGAAATTTACAAGGTTGTTGGGCATGAGTCAGAGGTTTATAGTGTCGAAATTTCAGTTCGATAGTACAAAAACAAAGTGTTTCTAATAAGAACCTAAATTTTAATGGGGATTTGTATAGGAGGTCGGAATGGGCTAAAAATTACGTGTCATATTTTTAGATGAGTCCAAGTTCAATATCTTAGGACCCGTTGGCTTTTGCACCGTCCGTAGTAGAAAAGGTGAGCGATATGCAGAAAATTGCATTGTACCAATTATCAAGCATATGTGATGATATGGGGATACATTTCCATTTCCATACGGTGTCCATTTTGATGCTGAGGGTTCAATACTGCATAAAAAATAAAATTATTATATTCGACGGAATTGTAATAAGTTTGGAGTCAGAAAAGGAAGAAAGGATGATTCCGCACCTTGTCATCAGGGTCGCTCTGTAAGTAAAGCTAGACCGAATATACATTTGCGATTGCGAGTCGCTAAACAATTGTTCCTTCTTTTCTGATGTTGCGGAATCGCTTTCACACTTGATTGTGACACGATATTTTCCCTTTCAATTCACTGTTGCTACACTGCAATTTCGTCCATCCTCACTCTAAGAAACGAAGCGAAAATACAAAACAACGAAAAAGACGATAGAAGAAAACGAAATATGTCGACAGAATCGCAAACTGATGCTAGCACAAGCACCTCGACTACCCCTCGCTCACTACGCATCCTTCGTCAATAAAACAAAAGTTGCGAGAGAGGATTTTGCTCAAGAATCGCAAATGTAAAACAGCACCTATGAATACTTGCCATGTAAACACATTTTTTTAAGGTCAATAAATTACTATGTAACGCCAGTTGGCAAAATTGAAGCAAGTTTTGGGCATAATTTCTTTGGATTGGCCAGGTTAGGGCTAAAAGAATCAGTCGTACGCTTGAATGAGCGAAATATTAGTGCTGTCTAGGAAAATTTATTTGCGTTTGGGATATTTGCTGCATAATATGCTCAGCATTAGCTAATTTCTACAGGCAAGCAGTGGAGAAATAGTATAAAAGATGCAATATCATTTTTAACAATTTATTTTGCGCAGTTGGTAATTTTTGAACGTGTGACTTTGTGCAGTCGCCCCAGACTACAGAGCCCATGCAGCATAATTGGTTTAAAAATTGATTTCAATATTAGCAATTTATTATGGGCAGGTATTTTCTGTTTATGAATGGATAGAGGATACATTTTATTTTGTTTGTTTTATCAATTGTGCAAGCTACGTCGCATGAGCATCGCTCAGGAGCTGTTGATTGACGTTAACGACAATCCAAAATTGCTGACAAGGGTCATAACTGATGACGAAACATGAGTACATGGTTATGACGTTGAAAAAAAATTTAATATAAGTTCTGTGATCCATTTTTTTGGAGTTGGTAAAAATCGCAAAACAGCTGTTAAAAATAAACTAAACATTCAAAATGGCCGACCTTGATAGCATAAGTGAGGGACATAAGTACTAAGTAACGCCATAAAACAAACGAAAATGGAATATTACGTAGCCTGCGTAAATTCAAAATTCCCGATACTTTTTGAACAGACCTCGTATTCATTAGCGAATGATCAAAATGTTGTTGACATTGAGAGAAGTTCGGATCGATACCAATCGATAACATTTCACCCATTCAAGAGAAAGAACATATATAATGTTGGCGGCATACAATTATGACAAGAACAATGACTACAACAATCACTCGCTAACATTACGTCGGGGGCTTAGCTAGCTCATCTCGTCTGATCAGTTACCCATGTTTTGTCTGACTGAGGCACACGGTAGAGTTCAGGCACGATTGAAATATCAGAGTATCTTGCCTTAATGTTCAGATGCATTAGATCTTGGGTGGCCTTGCAGCGATTGAGTTTAATTTGGATCAACTTAACCGGCTGATTTCTGCTCCACGCCACGTCTGCTGCCTCGGCAGAGCAGGTTCCCATTACCCCTTCGCCGTCAGTAGTGAAAAAAACTACGGCTCCAGCGACTCCCATCGCGAAGTGACGAGGAACGGTCATCTCATAGCGTTTTGGGCCTATCGCCAGGCGTTATTGCTGCCAACCTATCAGGTTCAGACGCAGACCAAAGGCCGCCCAATCCGAGAACAGACAGACTGGGAGCTTATTATGCGGGCGGCTCACACTCGCCCCATCACGAGAATTTTACAAGGGTGTATAGCCTTTAAACTACCCGTTCTATTTTCGCCGCTCATTGATCGCGGACTATTCATTCAGTATTCGCAGCTAACATTCACAATCCGCCACCTGTGCCTCCCACTGCAGTTTGAGTAATGCCGAGTGCACGAGTGCATTCACTTCCTTAGCATAAGTGAGTTTCGAATTTACTTTCGGCAACCAGACATACGAAGCAATGATATCACATTTTTTTGACTGAGCGCTGCATAGTGAACGAAAGACACAACGAAATGAATGAAAGTGTGACAAAGAAACAAACGAAAAGAAAAAGCTTGTTTATGTAGAGGCGAGCTTTAGAGTTATTGAGTTTTTGCTTTTCTGAATAGTGAATAATAATTATAATTAACATATTATTGAAAGTATGGTACTTATTTAATGTTTGTTGAAGTAAAGTGTTAGCTATTTTTAATTATTATAGTGTTTGTTAAGTATATTTAATTGTGTTTGACAGTGCAATTGTTCTGTTCAACGTATGTACGAGTATGTGAAGCTGTGTAAGCGTTATTTGGCATCTGCTGGGAAAATTTTACACTTCGTTTAAATTTTAAATTTGCAATTTTGTTCAACCCTGTTAAGGATTCGTTAGCTGCCGCATGACCAAACATAACATTTAAAAAAATGGGCCAAGTGCGAGTCAGACTCGTACACGGAGGGTTCCGCATCAGATTGTGGTTTGTATGGGAGGCACCCCCCCTAGTGTTCAGATTTGACTGATTCCAACATATATACCGCGCCTATATCAGAAACTTATAGTGCCTAAATTTCAGTTCAATAGTCCAAAAAAAAAAAAACCTTTTCGAATAAGAACCTGAATTTTAATGGGGGTTTGTAATAGTAGTAATGCGATCAAACTGAAATTTCGACAGTATAAGTTTCTAATGTATAGCCACCAACCGTCCAAATTTCGTGGAATTACTGGATCGTATAGCTGCCATACAATTTAAAATGTTTCTTGTATGGGGACCCGTTAAAACCACCCATTTGAATACAACAAACATTCACTTCGTCCCGTGAAGAGTTTTCATCTTCGGCATAGTCGAAGATAACCTTCTTTCTAGTTTTTAACCATGGAATATGCATTACTTACAGGAGGGCTTTCTCGTAAAATCTATTGGCAGGAAAATGAGAGGAAGCAGATACCTGCTCAGATAAATAAAATATTTTCATTTTTTACAACGAAACTCATTCTTTATTTGTACCAGTCTCTAAAGTTCGGTAGAAGATGATTGAACAGTTTTGTGATCTAGATGCTTATAAACCTGTCACTGTCACACGGAGAGGATTAAATATGATTGCGGTTTTCGCGATCACGAAAATATTCACTGCATAAGCCATTTACTTCACAATGCAATAACAAAGGGTGTAAAGAAAACCCCTGAACTTAAGGAATAGTTGCCAAGTGCAGTAAATTGGTGAAATATTTTTAAAAATCTAGCTCAAATTTCAGTTTAGGGCACTCTATAAAATACCACTACCCTACGCGTTTACTACTTGCGAACTTTTAGAAGAAAATTGCTTTGATGTGACAACTATTTATTTTAATGAGAAACAACAAAACCAGTTGGATCAATATAACTCATTCAAGCTCCATCTTGCGGCTTTTGGCAGTTTTTGACGATTTGTACAAAACACTTGAGACAAGAAAAAGTCCAACCATTCATTCGTGTATCCCATACAAAGTCCGTTTGCCTAAATCACATTATATCAACTGTTTTAGCAAATGTATCAGACTATCATCAATTGCCGTCTTTTTATTTCCCCCGACTAACAACTGCTGCAAGGTTCGCCCACTGAAAAAAATAAAACAATACGGAATGTACGGAAATGATGGCAGTATTTTTCGAACACAACGTTGAAGCATTTTATCAAAAAGCAACAAAAATTGAAGATGATTAATTTGCAGACTTCATCGAAGTTCCCATAAGGAATAGTAACATTGACGAAGTAGAACAGGAAAGACAAAGATATTTAGCAATGATTTTGATTGCCTTACATGATGGAATATGAATAAAAATATTTAAACATTAAGTATTATTCAAACAAGCTGATATACCTGCAATTAGTGCACCATCTGAAATAGCATTTTCAAATACAAGGAATTTAATTACCGAAAAATTTTGCACAATTTCGACTAACAAATATAATTTACATAAAGTATATTAAATCTAAATTTATTGTAAATTTTTATTTCAATTTCTTTTAGCTTTAAATATTTGCTTGCTTTAATTGTACTATTTAAGAATAAAGTTCATAAACACAATCGAATTTTAACGGTCGCAAAGTCATGTCATTATCTAACGCTGCGTCTTAGTTTTAGTTCTAATAAATAAATAAGTCTGCATATTCTGAAATTAGGAGCGCACGATCCATTCAAGAGCGTATTTATTATTGGGCGCTGATGTTATCAAGGGGCTTAAACATGATGAAAAATTTATTAGAGCGGATTGAACGAATTGGGAGATTTTTTGTTTTAATACTCTTCACGCAGTGCATAGTATTATAAGTATGTCATGAAGTCTATGACAAGCTGAAGGAGACACCACAGACCCCATAAAGTGTATATATTCTTGATCAGCTTTACGAGATGAGTTGATTAAGCAATGTCCGTCTGTCCGTCTGTATGTATGGAAACTAGTCCATCAGATTTTGTGCTAGAGAGCACGAACCTTTCCTTTACTGTACCTTTATGCTTTCTTTTTTACTAGATGCAGTACATTTGCCGGAACCAGCCGAATCGCACTACTAGGAGGGGTACTTAAAATTAAAAATCTTGTTCTTATTAGAAAAAGTTTTTTTGTACTGGCTAAACCCTAAACATAAGTCAAATCAATTATTATATATTTCTGAATGTTCTAAAAGAGAGTGTAGGGGCGAAGGCATAGGCGAAGTAAAGCTTCTTTTTACTTATTTTTTTGAAGTGTTCGTTATAGGACACATCAGAAGAATATGAAAGAAAATTTTTCAATACTCCACCGGAAAAAAAATACTTTTAGGGGTAACATTTTTATTTTTATAAATTACAATAGCATTGCAGTAACTAGAATCAGTTCATTATATTTTTAGGGTTCCGGACCCAAAGGGTACCAAACCGAACCCTATTGCAGAGACTTCGTTGTCCGTCTGTCCTCGCGTCATATGTATCATAGAATATGTACTTCTATCCGGGCATCTGCTACAAATACTAAAACTAAAATATTTTCAAAAACTTAAAAGGGTCCCCATAAAGCAAAAATGTGGTTTGTATGGCAGCTATACGATCCAATAATTCCACGATCTTGAACTTTGAGTGGTGGCTTTACTTTAAAAATTTTAATTGCCGAAATTTCAGTTTGATCGGACCATAAAATTCAGGTTCTCATTAGAAAAACTTATTTGGTTTTTGGACTATTGAACAGAAATTTAGACACTATAAGTTTCTGATATAGGCGCGGTATATTTATTGGAATCAGTCAAATCGGCCAACTAGGGGGGTACCTCCCATACAAACCCCAATCTGGTACGGAACCCTCCGTGTACGAGTCTGACTAGCACTTGGTCGTTTTTTTTTTATACCTCTTGTTATTTTCCTGATTACACATGAAATCTTCTTTTTTAATGCATATTTCCAACAGAGTTTTTAAGTGTTACTTTTGGTCTCAAAGTTAAAATGGTAAACATAAGTTAAAACTAGAAAGAAGGTTATTTTCGACTATGCCGAAGATGCAATATTCTTCACGGGACGTTGTGAATGTTTCATTGTAGTATTCAAATGAGTAGTTTGTATGCGAGGTACCCCCCTTAGAGGTCCGATTCGGCTGGTTCTGACAAATGTCGTAGGCCTGTCTTGGTAACTGATAGTGTCCAACTTTCAGTTCGATAGGAAAAAAATAAAAAAGTTTTTTTTAATAAGAACATGGATTCAAATGGGTGGTTTGTATGGGAGGTACCCCCCTAGTGGTCCGATTCGGGTGGTTCCGACAAATATCCTGGGTCTGTTTTGGAAACTGATAGTGTCCAAGCTAGGGTGTACCTTCCATACAAATCCTCCATTAAAATGTCCTGCGCCTGTCTTGGAAACTGATAGTGTCCAAGTTTCAGTTCGATAGGACAAAAACCAAAAAAGTTTTTTTTAATAAGAACATGAATTCAAATGGGTGGTTTGTATGGGAGGTACCCCTCCTAGTGGTCCGATTCGGGTGGTTCCGACAAATGTACTGCGTATGGTAAAAATAAAGGTTCGTGCTTTCAGCTCTCTAGCTCAAAAACTGAGGGACTAGTTTGCATACATACAGACGGACAGACGGGTAGACGGACAGACGGACGTGGTTTAATCAATTCGTCTTATCGAGCTGATCAAGAATATATATACTTTATGTGGTTTTTTTTGTCTCCTTCTGCCTGATACAAACTTCATGACAAACTTATAATACTATTCACTTCTTTGAAGAGTATAAAAATAATGAAATATTTACGCATGCTCAATCACAGGAGTGAAGGTGTAACAACTTCGGCGTAGCTGAAATTAACCTCCTTTTTTCTGGTTTTTATATGCGATATCTCTTTGATCTATCTACAGATATAGATATGTTAATGAACCACATAATTTATTAATGTATTTTTTATTATACTCGAATATTTTACTACATAAAAAGAAAAAAAAAAAAAAATGTTATGTAAATGTACTTAATTCTAAATAAACGAACGCTTTCGATCAAATTACAATAAATTTTGGTAGCACACAACACGCGATTTGATGAGATGCGTTTATACTTCTGTATTTTATTTCAGTTAAGATGATCTGATCGACAAATGACCAGGGCTGCAATGCACATAACATAATTAGACAAACAACAGTAATTCATAATAAATAAACAAAATAATTATAGTATACAAATAGGCGCAGCTAAAAAATTCAAAATAAATTAAGGATGAAAGATGATAAAATTTGTTGTCATGTTAGAGGAGACACATTTTGTGTCTTCCAAGAAGAGGGAAACTTTGGCCTTTATATCTTTGGTGGTGGCCTAAGTGACAAATTCGCTTCGTAGTCCTTAAGGTGAGGTGCACCAACACCAGAAACACTAGAGCCGGCTATATTGCCACCACGAACTGGTTTTTTAATATGCTGAACCTGAGTGTGATGCGCAGAGCCGCCACGTTTTCCACGCTTGGCACCACCAATAGAGCCACCAACACCTCCATTGGTGTGGCGTAATAAGTGTGTCTTATATGTGTGTTGATAACCATAACCCTCGGGATTGTTATTGAATTTAGGATTATAACTGTCAAACTCGAGACTGCTACCTCCACCATTGACACCACCTCCACCACCACCAGCACCATTACCCTTTTGTGGGTTATACAGGTTCGACTTGCGTGGTTGCTCCCAGCTGGCGGCACCTGTAGGTGAATCACCATCATATTTATTAGGTAACGGTTCCTTTTTCAGTATAAGCTGATATGGATTTGATAGAGGATAACCATCGTCTGACATGCCTGATAGTGGCTCCTTCTCTGACTCCATCGAATTTGGGGCCGGTTCCGCAAAGTAGCCCGTGTAGCCTCTGTAGTCAGAATGAATGTTCTCAGCGGCGGCATTGTTCCTGAGTTTATTCCGATATTCAGCGAAGCGTAGTTTCTCTGCCTTATATGGAAGCGAGTTGATGTCATGGTAGATGTCAGAATTGAAATATAATTTCTGAGGTTTGCTTGTGGATGATGAAATAACAGAGCGTTCATCATTTTCAGGTGTTGTGACAACATGTGATAAGTCGAACTCCTCAATATTTTTAAGTGCCGCTGAATGATCAAAGTGATCGGCATTGCCCTTTAGTGGTAGCGTGTATGGCTTAGAAACCGTCTTAACTGTTGCCGTTTGGAGAGGTGTGCGGGTCTTGATTTTGTAGATGAATTCAACGTGCAAGAGCTTCACTCATATCAGGTAGGCGGTCTCTGTTTCCGATAACGTTGTTTCGATGGATGCTTTACTACGGCACTCACACTGCTGCCACTGCCACTGCCACTACCACCACTGCCACTAACACCACTGCCACCACCACCACTACCATGATGACTACCATGTTGGCGATTCGAAGTACTTGAAATGCCTGAACCACTGCTGTAAGTAGCACTTGTTCTACCACCATCGCCAGTATTGCTGCCTCCATTATTGCTGTGATAGTAATTCGAAGTGGTCAGACCGGCAATATATTTTGGTCGCGTTGTGGTCGCTGTTAGGCCACGCTTTGGCTCCTCTCGTTCGTTCGATTCGCGTACGGGTATAACTTTGTAGTAGGTCTTGGCCGGTTCTTTGGGCGCTGTTATAATCTTACCTTCAGCTTCCAATTCTTTCATATACTTAAGCACTGATTTTTCAATTTGTTTCATGATTTCCGCCTTGGGTATTTCAGTTGAAGCAGAGACTCGTATCTTCTCCTCGTGCTCAAGTGCTCATGAGTGACTGCTGTGGCTGCATATAAACGACTATCGATCCACAGCTGAGCTAAGCGCTTCATATAGACAGGTGGACTATCATAACGTCATAGACGTGACTGGGTCTTTTTCGTAAACGGGTTGTCGGCGACGGTTGCTCTTGCAATTCTAGCCCTTGTTGTTGTCCTTGTTGGTTACTTGTCGTATCGACAGCTAGCAATTGTGATTGTTGCTGTAAGTTCTGCTTGCATTTGTGCCTCCAGCAGCGCTTGTTGTCTGGTTGTTCTTCAAAATCATGTTGGCGATGCTGTGGTTGTTGTTGTTGTTGTTTTTGTTCATCCAGTTGCTGTTTATGTTGTTCTTCTCTTTGTTGGTTCAGTCGCTTGCGTATTCGCTTGGCAGTGTTATGTGCCGCTTGGCTGCGGTCGTGGTCACTATTGCTGCTGCTAGTGCTTCCTGCATTTGAGATGATTGGTCTGGTTGCGTATTGGTTCCTTTAACCTGGCTAAGCCATCTTCATGGCCTTAGATACTTCCTGGCGGTCGAACTTCAACGCGATTCTTCCGAGCTTTGGGTGTGTAGGGTGTATCTTGGTACGTCGCTGATTGGTCGATTGTAGAGGATTTCCATAAGGCATAAAAAGACACAGTTGAAGAAGGGTGTTTACAAAATCAATAGTTTACCTCGCTCCCCAACCCAGCTGCTTTTGGCTGGAAATTGGCTTGTTGCTGTTGTTGTCAGCACGACTTGCTGCTAAGGCTTGGTACCAATGACGCTGATCCTCCACTACCATTCCTTCGCGTTACACCACCCAAGGTCGTCTTCGATTACGTCCACTCTCAGCACTTGTACCGTAATGCAAGCTGTAATGGAAAAAGGCTCCAAGGCTTTACTTCATGAACATATGAAATGCTTCAATTGGAGCGTTGTTGCTGCATCAATTTACAACAATTAAAAAGTATTTAACTGCATTTTCAATGAAGCGCGTTCCTCATATCTCATCGCGCGTTTTTTTCATAATAGTACCATATCTCTGCAACACTTTGCTGCAATCTCTTTGGTTTTGCTTTCATTTTTTCTTTTCTTTTCTTTCATTTACTTTTATACTTGATTTATACTATTTGTTGTTATTGTAATTAAACTAATTAAAGCAATAGATACATGGTTACATAGATACATAGATACACTTTCGCTTTTAGGCGCATGGCATGGCCGGTCCAGCTCAGCTAAGTAGAGTTGAGGTTTTTTAGTTTATGTTTTATTTATAGTTTATTATTATTATTGTTATTGTTGTTGTTTGTTTTATTTGGTTATGATTCACTTGCCACATGCATCAAGTTCATTCACATAAAAAAAGAAACAGCCACACACACATATGTATATACTTGTAGATACATTTGTATCTATCTGCAGTGCTGTATTGAAGTTGCATTGTATAGTAAGTAAAAATGTTGTTGTCGTACTTGGCAAATTCGTGGCCATTAAATAAGTTCTTTGTCTTATTGGAAAATATTCTTATCAAAAAAATTATAATAAAGAAAAAAAAAAAACAAAAAAAAAAATGACAAAGCAAAAAAATAAAATTAATAAATCACTAAAAAAAAAAAATTCCATGACATGGAAGTCACTAAATTATTATTTTAATTTTTATTATGATAAAGTTAATTTCTCACCCACATTTATGTTTTTATTTAAATTTTATGCACAGATCTCTGTTCTTTTTACGAGGTTTTAAGAAGTTTGAGATGGAATCACTTCACTTATTTTTCATATTTTTTCGTACTAATTTTAAGGCATACAAAAAAAAAAAAAAAAAACAAATAACCAATTTTACAAATTTTTCAAAATTATTTAACCGATAAAATGCATTTGTGGATTGTTTAGGAATGTTTCTGTTCCTAAGGAATCAAATATTTAGAAGTTGTACTATATGTTTCAGATTTCGTCTTTCGATGGCGATCTGTACTATACTGCAGAACTAAAATATATATTTAGGAAGTATGTCAATGAATATAGTCACAGTTTTGCTAAAGAAGTAGTTAAGATATATTTATATTTATGTTTATGATATAAATAATTCTTACCATCCGATGTTTTTCTGTATTGTCATGTTTCATTGGATTTTGTTTTATTTATCAATGTTTATTTATTTGTATGATTTTATTTTATTTCCCATTATTTTAATTTTTATTGTTATTATTTTATTTAATTTGATTTTGATTTTGATTTATATTATTTTATTATTATTTTGAATAATTTGATTTCAATGCATATTTTCCTTATGTTTTGTTACATTTTTATTTAATTTTATAATGTTTTATTTTATTTCGTTTTTATTATTTTATTTTATTTTATTTTATTATTTTATTTTATTTTATTTTATTTTATTTTATTTTATTTTATTTTATTTTATTTATTTATTTTATTTTATTTTATTTTATTTTATTTTATTTTATTTTATTTTATTTTATTATTTTATTATTTTATTTTATTTTATTTTATTTTATTTTTATTTTATTTTTTTTTTATTTTATTTTATTTTATTTTATTTTATTTTATTTTATTTTATTTTATTTTATTTTATTTTATTTTATTTTATTTTATTTTATTTTATTTTATTTTATTTTATTTTATTTTATTTTATTTTATTTTATTTTATTTTATTTTATTTTATTTTATTTCATTTTATTTTATTTTATTTTATTTTATTTTATTTTATTTTATTTTATTTTATTTTATTTTATTTTATTATTTTATTATTTTATTTTATTTTATTTTATATCTCTTTTTTATATAAGATTATGTTATGTTATTTTAGGTGATTTAGGATAATATAAAGTTGAGTTTATTCTTGAAAATGAGTTTGTTGCTCGTAATTGTTTTATTTTTATAGTATGTCATTCTTTTATCCTTCGGTAGTGATGGTGTGTGTGTTTTTCATTATTTAATTGTCCAATTTTTTAATAAATTTATATTCGCTGAATACTTACAATCAAGAACAGTAGATAGAAAATGTATCGATGGTTTTGAGATGGTTGCTCTGCATGCCGTTGCACATTTTGTGATTGTTTTCGATAATGATGTCGGTGATGATGATGTTGTTGATGGTGACTTTGTTGAGGATTTTTCGTTAACGCGTACATCATTTCGCGGCTGCAGTTGAATATGAATTGTCTTTGAAAAATGTTCGAACAGTCGCTTTTATAAGAAAATGTTTAGCGTAGCTCAGTAAATGTGAACGTCGTCGTCGCAGCGGAAAATTTATGCGATTGTACAATTTGGAAAGAAAAGCGCGCGAATTATAACAAACTAAATACAAAGATACTTATGTATCTATGTGCGTACGCACAGATACACTTAAATATGTATTGGTATGGAAGTGGTTGAATGTTTTACGAAAGCAGAAAGTGTGAGAGACGCCAGTAAAACTAAAACTTGGCTAAGATACTTTTGTAGCGATAGCAACAACAGCAATCATTTAAATGATTTAAAGACATTGACGATATTGTGTCGTGTTGAGCTACAATACTCATTACATACCAATACCATCCCCTCCTCCTTCTCCCCTCCTTATCCCACCCACCTATTGACTTTCATTGATTTGACGAGCTTTGTTCGTCTGCAAAAGTATCTCATGCTGATCGAAATTATAACGACATCATTTGGCAGGGTTAAATATTTTTGTTTTTAAATTTTTTGTTTTGCATAAACTTTTTGTCACGTCGCGTATTTGTATTGTATCTATGTATCTTGTTTGGTTTCCTTTAGGAAATTCACACATAAAAATGTTACAATTGTTTTCCATCATTTTGTAGGCGTGCCAAGATCACTTGGATTTAACCGATTTTTGTTTCTTTATTTCTTTAATATTGTTAATTTTTTTTTTTTACTGTTTATTACGGAAGTGAATTTAGTTTTTTGATGGCAGCTGTGCTGAAACTTAAAAGAAGAAAAGAAAGGAAAAAAAAAAAATAGTTATAGACATAAAAGTTGTCATGGAATTGTCCACACAAGTGGTTATTGCATGCAACAATCCTAGCACTGGGAACTCTTAAAAAACAGGCTTGCTTTCTGAGTATATGATGATGTAGTAGCTGTTGCATTGATCATTGATAACCAACCAATCATTCTAAGTTGAATCATCATTTTTATTATTATTTACATGGTGGCTATGGTTTTGTTGCGATCTCTAAAGATTTATTGTGCTTCAACATGTTATGTTTGCTATGGGTGATATATGGTACTAAGGGCAGCTTAGTTGAACCAACCTATAAAGTTTAAGAATCTTCAAAGCAGTTAGACATCCATGCCTTTCACGTTGTTCAGTTCATTGAACAAGTATGAACCATGTTTTCTAAACCTTCTTTTTGATAGCACTGGACACTGAAAAAGACTGATTGCCTTTTTCTCTTCTTCATCCACACATTTTTACTAAGATCTTTTGCAGGATCTCATGACTAATGTTATGCTTGTCGGTTAGGCAGTGTCCTGTTAATAAATATAAGCAATCGATCTTTAAATAATTAAATTGGTCTTACGGAAAGTCTACTAATTTTTTTCTGTCGTGATTATGGAATAATTTTGCTTGATTTTGGCTTTCTGTTGCGACATTATTTAAAAATTGTGAATTTTGATTAACTCCTAGACACACAGTCAAGCTTCTTATTACCCTAGGCATGGCCGGATTTACGGTGGTGCAACCGGGGTGAGAGCCAGGCCTCCACAGACATTGGATCCAAAAATTGTATAAAAATAAATTTTTTAATATTTAAGAAAGTAATGACTAATAAAATATATCCAAATAAGGGATATTTTAATTATTCATATTTTTTTTTTATATTATTGGAATTAGCAACGTATTCTTTACAACGACTACTGAACGATATGCAGTTTGGTCAGACAATAATACGAATTTCTATGTTCCGAAGTTAAGTTATTAATGAAACTAGTTGGTCTTGTCGCGCTGATGCAACAAAACCTATTGTTTTGAGAAACAAGATCATAAAATGGTTCTTACTTCTGCAGTAGAAGCGTTGAAATCGCTTAAATTATTCGTAGAGTCCAAAAGAGAAAAGTTAGAAAAATACGAAAAAGTGGCGAATAATTATATATTATATGTATATTATCAGATACTGACGAATTTAGTGAAACACGTTTCAGATCAAGAAATGTTAGGCTCAATCCACTGGGTTGTGCGAAGTCTTAAGAAGCCTAGCTGTCACCCAAGGAAAAATTTCGAGTTTGAACCACTCATTCATATGCTTTTGAGTAACTCTGAGTAATAGCAATGCGATCTTGAAATCCGTTTTGAATATGAGTTGGTTCAGATACCTTCGAGAAGGACGATAATGTCGACAGTGAACTAAAAGAGATGTTTTTCTACAGAATTCTGGTTAATAATAACTTCGGCGCTGCATTCTCTAATTTTGAAATTACGTTGAAGATATATGTAATTAGTGTTGGTGTTGGCCAAATGCCACGGAAAACGCAGAGTGATTTACTTCGAGAAATGGGCTTTGGAGAAAACATTAATGAAATCTAAAAATCTAACTAAAATGTCTTTCACTTTCAAAATAGAACGCCTATCATTTGTCAGTAAATTAAGTAGTATTTTTAAGAAATTATTCTACAAAAACAAAAAAAAAACGTTAATCTTAATAGTGGATATTTGTATTTGTTTTATTGAAACTAGAAAGGGCCCACACTTTCTTCATTGCCCCGGGACCCCTGAGTCCGGTCCTGACCCTAGGGTCTTTGGTGCCTGGTGCCTTGAGTGTTTGGTCCTCAAGCAGAGACTGATATATTCTCCTATATATCAGACTCCTCGAAGTCATCCATCTTAGTCTCAGTAGGCTTGAAGTATTGCAATATCAAAAAACTGCATGTTGATGTTGAATTTAATGTAAAACTTAATAAATCAAGATCTCCTAAGTCATTACGCTTATATGTACAAGTGCAAATCAGAGTGAGCCCAAGTAATTAATTATCATAAATGCCTAAGGAATGGAAAGCCAAACTTTAAGATGAGTTGATTTTGCACATAATCCATTTGATGATGATAATTATTATGATACGAGTATTTATAATAGAAATAATTTGTTTCTTCAATAATTCAATTGTAGCAAATCAGCGACCATGAACATCTAAGTCTCCTTCCATCTCCTTTCATCTCCTTAATTTAATTAATAAATTATTTTCGTACATGATGAAATCTTTCTTTTTCTTTGAATGTTGTTTTCAGTTTTCAGTTTTATAATGTGTAAATTATTTTTAACACTCTATACTATGTCTGCAATTTATGATTTCTTATGTTGAATTTGTTGTTTCGAAAGTTTTCTTTTTCGTTTTCTATTGAAATTTTTCTCAAAGTCTTTGGCTTTGACATTGCATAATATGGAAAATGCTTAAAGAGTTTAATTGTCGACCAACACAAAACTTAATTACCATGGAATAAAATCAAAAAAAAAAAAACAAAAAAAAAAAAAATTAGTACAAGCAACTATAGAAATAGTAATGGTAGTAAAGTGCAATACTTCCTAAATACTTTTTTGCATTACACATTTGACTCATCTTCTCATTTGATGGCGTTTGATTACTTTGAGAGTTTTCTTGTCTCTTCAAATTGTTTCGCTAAACATTTTGCACATAAATAATTTTTCTATTTCATTATCCAACTAACAATATCAGCGTTGCCATACTACAATTTTATGTTATACTAGTATGTGCAGATCAACAACCTTGCAACCCACAACACGCTCAAGACATTCTGTCTCTCTATCTGACTACCTGACTGTCTATCTATCTGTCTGTTCATCAACGTCATCGTTCAACAAAGCGTGGCGCAATCAAGCTGCATTGGCAGCAACAATATCAGCAGTGGCAGTGGTAGTGGTAGCAGTGACTGCATTTGCTATTGTTTGGACTTGTATTGCCAGCAATAAATGTTAATAGACAGACAAACAGATAGACAGACCGTTGCGGCCGACCGATGGACGGACTGACATTCACCATCATCTATCAGATACAACAAACAAGCTCTAGAAACAACAGAAAAAAAACTTGTTAATGAATGCATTTACAAACACAAAGACAATATATAAAATATTTGGATTGTTTAATATAATTCTCTCATGATATGCGTAGTAATCATTTTGCTATGACGTTTGTAACAAAAACGAATAATTGAAAATTTAGGATACACGTTAGGACATAAGCACTTAGATTTAAGACTTGGTAATGTAAATATTTAATTGCTTATAATTTGCTCGAATTGATAAAACAAAAAATTAATAGGTAAAGATAAAAATAATATTATTTAATTTTATTTAAGATTATTTATTTATATATTTATTAACCCATAACGTCTTATTACAGTTTACAAGCATTTACATTTTATAGAGTTTTAGTTAGATTTGCTAAACATTACTACTAAAAAATCGATTAGTGAATAAGTATGTCTTAGCATAATTTGGATTTCAAAGGAAAATGGGGAAAAACCTTACATATAAAGAAAATTCCTAACCTAAGCATTAAAAACTAATTCAATTGTTCAATTGTTAGATATTAGATTTTTTAATAAAGCTTATTTCAGCCTGAAAGATTTTCCGATCAATCATACAAACATCAGCTATTTCATGGAGTAGAGAAGTGGAGAAGTGAAAAGGCAAATTTAGAATCATTTTTAATATCTTGTTATGGGCCCTTTGTAGTTTGGCACGATGACTGACTGCACAATCACCCCAGATAACGAAGCCGTATAGCATAATTGGAACGAAGATCGACCTAAATATTGTTCGTTTATTTTTAACTGACAGTTTAGATTTCCTGTTAATAAACGATTATATATTCTTATTGTATTATTAACTTTATCAATTGTTTTGCTTATATGTAGATTGAAAATTAATTTTTTGTCCATGAATAATCCGAGGTATTTTACACTGTTATCCCATTTAATGGATTCAGAGGTAAGTAGCAAATTGGAGTTTAACTTGATTTTCCACTTGTGAAAGTATAAGGTGAAGATATGTAGGGCTCTTTCAGGATTAATCTTAATCTCACTGTAGTTGTGATCAGAACTATATGGAGCAGTATCATCAGCAAATATTAAAGTACTGCATGTTCAGGCATAGGAATGTCATGCGTGTATATGTTATAGAGCATTGGTCCTAATACAGATTCCTGGAGAACTCCGGCTGTGATCAGTTTTTTACTGGATTTAACTCCTTCCATCTCAACCCAAAAGAATCTATCAGTTAGAGAACTGATGATGATTTTTATTATGGTACAGAGGGGCATCAATATTTATGAGCTTGTGAATCGAACCTTTATGCCAAACAGTGTCAAACGCGGCTTGAACATCCAATGTGACCATACCCACTGATTTCTTTAAGTTTAGTGCATTCCTCACAGACTTCTTTAGTTTGTAGAGCGGATGAATACAACTATAGTTAACCCTGACTCCGTACTGTGTAGGTGGGAGTATATTATTTTTCTCGATGTGACTATTTAATCTTGTTTTAAGCACACGCTCAAAGATTTTGGAGAAACCGCACAGTCTGCAGGTTTACCTGGCTTTAGAACAGCCACAATTTATGCTTGTTACTAGGGACAATAGTTTAAGGGCGTGTTTTGGTAGAGATTTAAGGCAGATGTTGGGTATTTTATCTGGCCGAGGCGATTTCCTGTTTTTGAGAAAGCGAATAACTTTTATCACTTCTATCACAGTAATAGGCTGCTCATTGGAAAGTTCTTCGTTGTCAAGCGAACTTATTGAACTATTTACCAGAGCGGTGGTGGATGCATCTGAAAGCGTGTCAGTGAGGTGCTGCTTTTCCTCGAATATCTTACTTAAAATGTTAGCAAAATGTTCCCTAGTGCTGAATATCTGATTGTTATGACAAAAACTACGTTTTTTATTTTTAATGATTTTGGTAATATTCCAAAATGGCTTAGAGTTGGTTTCCAACAGTGAGAGTTTCTTTAAAGATAGGCTGCCTTGTTCTTATTCATTATTCATCTTATTCATATACTTTGTGGGATGTTCTTTACTTTAATTATCTCTATAACACTGTCTGTCTATTTTGTATATGAGCGTATCAGTGCGTACCAGCCATATTGGGTATAGCTAATTCGATTGCATTCCAGACGTTGGAATCAATTATTATTTCATTTTAGCTCAAGGTCTTAGTTGGTTCAGCTTTAATGTTGTATTTTAGAATTAAGTTTTCTATGTTTGTGAGGAAGTTAAGAAAACCTGATATTTTAGCTAAACGTAGACACTGAAGCTAGTACTTAAAACTAAAGATCTATATTTAAAGCTACGAAATTAGCTTAGAAAGAATAGATCACCACTAGGATTTTGTGATATATAAGATGTGGGATCAAGTGGTTGAAGCAAGAATATTATGGACAAGAAAATCACTTGAATATTCAGGTGGCCTGGTTCATTATTTATCAGCTTTACAATGTTAAAATTAAGTCTTCTTTTGTTCAGACACATAGCAGTCATGGAACCACACACTGAAGAGAGTTGCTGTTATCCAGACTTGTTCGTTGCTTTTCCAAAACACAAGAAAAATGTCTTTGTTGATACACTTTAAGGCGAGTGGATTTTGTTTGAACCACCATTGGCTTTAAGAATAAGTCTCCTTAAGTACTGCTACTGATGATCCTTAGCAACTGTATAGCCAGGCACTTTAATTATTTTTATTTATTTATTTTTTTTTTTTTTGCAAATAAAGGTTCTTGTAGGCACCAAATGGCGGAAATAAGGCAGTCTCATCTCCATTAATTATTTGGTCTCATTTATAACTTCTATTGCTTATGGTTGTTTTGAACTATTCCAGATAATTTTCTGCACCTCCATAATTTACCGACGCTATGAAAAGCGAAGGACAAAGGGTAATCCAAAAGATGTTTCAAATTCTCAAACCACCCTTTCTTTATATTTTATTTATTTTAATTAATAAGATTATTTTTATTATAATAATTTTAAATATTTTATTGGGGTGATATTAAAATTTAATAAACTTTTAAATTATTAAAACATAAATTAATGAATTGTTGATCCATTAATAATGATTACAAAATTAAGTTACTTTAAGGATAACAGCGTAATTTTTTTGGAGAGTTCATATCTAAGGTGCGTTGCAAAATTATAGAACCGCCTAAAAATTTTTCATTTCTTAAAAACTAAAGACTGTAGGATATCACAATGTTCTACGAAAATGTGTGGAATGTAAAATAACAAACTTATAACGGTATTTGGTAAAAATTTTTAGTGTAAAGTTTTAAGCAAATCAAAAAAACGAATTTTTTGCTGTTGCATTTCTATAAAACCAATTGCGATTTATTTTTATTTTGAAATGAATATCATGATTTTATGTATGTAATTGACTTTAATTTAATTAACTAAGCTTCCTTTTGCTGATATCGCCTGAAAAATACGATTCTTCATACTGGCAATGAGATTTTTAAGCAAATTTGGTTCCAAATGGTCCCATTCTCTTATTAATGTCCTTTTCAACTCTTCAATGGAATTATATTGTTTTTGATTGTTGTAAATCCTTCAGACTAAAATTCCCTATATGTTTTCCATCAGATTTAGGTCTGGGGAACAAGCCGGCCAATCCATAACAACAATGGATGGTATGGAGAAAACCAAGACATGGTTTCGCGACTCACGTGAATTGTGGCATTGTTTCCGAATTTTGTCTTATAAATGGCACTAGGCTCATTCCGAGGGTATTAATGTAGTCGCTGCTCTTCATTTTCAAGGATAAAAATTGAAAAGAAAGAATATATATCGTACGAGTATATGTATTTTATATGGGAAATAAAAAATCTGTTATATCTAAATTAAGTTAATTCAAAATGTCATCATCAGCAGCTATGAATAAATAATATTAAATTTAGCAATGAGATTATCAATAAAATAATTAAAATAAAATTTAAGAAATTTTTTTTGAGAAATATATAAATTATCTTCTATCCTCTTTAGTTACAGATTAGAGGAAAGTTTTTAATAAAACGTAACAAATTATCGTAGGCAATTAGTTGTTGATTCAATTTTTGCTTCTACTTTAATTTTGGAATGCTTAGTTATTTTCTTTTTTTGTAAATTCGGTTGAGTTTTGTTTTGATTTACTTGTGCCGTAAGCATGACTTTGGCTTTGACTCTGTTATAGTAATAAGAAGCCGCTTGTGTGATGGTGCTGATGTTGATGTTGCTGTTGCTGTTGCTGTTGTAGTTATTGCTTAAAGGTATAACGGTAATTAATTATTAGTGTTACACACTTGTAATGGCAAGACAATCTGGCAACTACTGAATGTATATACAATACTACAATGAATGCAATATAAAATTAAGTAAAGTGGTGAAGAAAATGTGAATGCAGAACTAAAGAAAGCGTTGAACTTTTAGCTAGAAAAATGTGTAAAGAAACCTAAAAATGAACTTTCCATTTATTATAGTAACTATTTCATTGAGTACTGAATCGATCTGTCTCACCTTTCTACATTTTTATTATATCATAATTTATTGCACTATATGTTATTTTATTTATTTATGTAAATGCAGTTAATTCTCGTTTGATGTTGACATATGATTTTCTGTTTTATTTTGAAAAATGTCAACAAATATATCATCTCCACCATTGCCACTACTAGTAGTATCATTGTCAACGTCATCGTTATGATCTGTCGGATCTTTGAAATGGTATCAAACAAGTTCAAAGTATTCCTTTTAAAGTTTTACGAGCTCAATCAAGCATCATGCCAATTGTTGATAGTTTTTGCTATAAATGTTATTATTGTATCACAATTTCAACTCAACATGCAAGATCGTGTACAATAGATTGCAGATATTTGACAACAATATATAGAAAAAATTCATCAAATTATAAAATGATACCAAGAAAACCTGTAACATGTTATTTAACTACTTACTTACTAAATACTTATGTTTTGATTGCCACTTTTGCTATTTGCTTTTTAAATTTTATTAAAGCGTTAACAATTTAAAATGTTGAAATAATTGTTATCTGTCTGTAGTTGTTTGCTAAGTAAGTTTTCTTGCAAGTGATTGTTATTTATACATATTTAAAGTTGAGAAATGTTAATCTTAAACATGCCCAAGCTTTATATATCTTTATATATAAAATTCGAGTTAGCAAAATTTTGTGACTCTTAATCTCCTAAACGGCTAGACCAATTTTAATAAATTTTTTTTTTGTGGGGTCCCCAAGACAGCTTATGCTTCAGTTGGATCCGGTAGGTGGCGCTGTTGTTGAGATACAGGCACATTTTTAATATTTTTTTATCTAGCGCTTTCTATAATAAGCCGATTTTACAATAATATATTTTTTTTTTCTTTTGTAATGACAAATGAATTCTAATGAAAAGAGTTGCATACGTAGTTTTTTCCGATTTTATCTTATAATATAATATTTTTAAGTATTAAGTTTTTTGAAAACCACTGCCAGACCAAGCATTATGCTTTTAATGCTTTGGTAGTTGTTATTGTTGTGTTTTTCCTCTCTGAATAAGTTCTTTTTGTGCTCTTCGTTTCTGTATGTTATGTTTATTTAAAGTGGAACAAGAAAGAGAATTTGTGTTTCGTTGCTTGTGATTTGCTTTGTTTATGTTTCGTGTTTGAGGCTATTGATCAATTTTGGTTTGTCGATAAGGGAAGTGGGAGGGTCGCGGGTAGTCGTGTACCAAAACCCAAAATGTGTTGAGCCGATTTTTTTTCTCTTCTTCTTTAGCGTATTTAAGTATTATAAACATGTTTCGAATACCTCTATAAAAAAACCTTGAGGGTATCTGACTGATCGGAAGTTTAAATATATGTCAGTATTTTTGCGATTGGTTCAAATTTTACATTGATTTATTTGTCCTAAGAGAACATTTAACCTTTTCCCAAATTACACATAAGCACAAAGATTTTTAAGTATGTGATGTAATCCATCTTCCGATTTCATTATTTTATTATCTTATAATTTTCCATATCAAGGCAGGAAATTTAAGAAATATTGAATATAAATAATTGAAAAATAAAAAATGATAGTTTTTCATGATAAAGTTGAATAAAAATATACAATAAGTAAAGGAAAAAGCATTTTCCATATGCCATAAATTAATGGATTTTTTTTTTTTTTTAGTTACGAAGTAAAGAAAGCAAAACTCATGACGCGTCAAAACAAGACACGCAAAAATTCACTAAACGGATGAACAAAATGCTTGATCAGTACATAATGGTAGTATTTCTTAGTTTTTCCAACATGAGTCCAATGGCTTTGGTAAAAACAAATAATAAAAAAGTAAATTAGAAACAAATAAATCAGTTGGTCCCGACAATCGAATATCCTATAACACGAAATAATTCCAAGATCAATTCAAGAAGGAACAGGCATCAGCGACTAAGTAAATAAATGCATATCCAAACTAAAGAGGCGGATTTCTATTAAAATATGCAACAATGCAATTGCACAATGTTTCTTTCTTTGGGAATAAGGTTTAGAAGTTGATCAGTTGAACATAGTATGAAATCTACATATACTGCAATCTTAAGTTAGATATCTATCAGAACAAAATGATTTTTGGGAAGAAATAATATTTGAGAAGGCTTTTATAGAAACTCATTAAGAAACTGGAACTTGAAATATGTATTTTATTTTATTCAAAGATTTTTTTATGCAGGGAAAGCGACAGCTTATCTCAACTGGATTCTGACTCAAAAAAATTATTTTGTTATAGAATTCAAGAATGAATGGAATTAACGTTCGATTTCGTCAACTAATATCAGAACAATATTCTACTAATGCCCAATAATTATCAAATTCAAAGAATTCAATAGACTCATTTGTGTGTGTTTTATAGTCGCAACTTGATCAAATTCCCAGGATCTCGAACACAATAAAAAATCGTAAAAAGACTTTAACTTTCCGAGAAAAAAAAAAAAAATCACTTATTGAGTGAGAAAAATAAATAAATGTGAAAACTTAAATACTTGCTCCACATATCAAACAATATACCATTGCATTGCTTTCAAATTATATTGTATAATAGTCTCTTAGATGATCGATATTCCACTCTTTCTGTATAATGCACAGTTTCTTGTACCTTGATTGTACCACCACACAGTTGAGACCCATCAGCAATATGCATGTCTGTGCTGAATACTGAGGTCTATTACATAGAAGCATATGTCTAATAGTAATGTATGCTACCTTACAATTTACGTAGAGGGTATTAAAAAAGAAAAAAACAAAAATATACTCCTATAGAAAATATGAAAAAACATTAAGAAAACAATAAAATAGTTTTTAAGTAAATATCGAAAAATGCGTGCTATGTGCCCATATAGTCATAGACAATACTATGTATTTACTTATACTAAAAATACTTATAAACAGTTTATGGGAAGTTAAAAGGTCTTTTATGATCTATGCGTTTATCGCAATAAACTTACTTAATTTAAAAGTGCATATAGATATATTTATTTTTTTTTTTTGTAAAGTTCAAGAACCTTTGTGGTCTATGAAAAGTAGGCAAAGGTTATTGTTTTTTTCGATTGCCACAAGTTTCAATACAATACAATACAATAGTATCATTGTATCATTCATCCACTACTCAATTGTCTACTATAATATATTTGTTGTGCTTTAAAGACCCATTTACCTAAATATGATCATAATGATAATTATGATAATGATAATAATGATGATGATGATAATAACAGAATGCATAAAAGTAAAGCGAATCGGTGAAAATTAAGGCATATAATGGTAGCTATGATTGCAGGTAACTTCTGCTTTCAGTATACATATATCACAATGAATGCATGAAGAATGCAAAGTAGTAGCAGTAGCAGTAGCAGTAGCAGTAACAGTGGTAATTGGACTATACAGTAGCAACAAAGTTGAGACTTACCACACTAATGCACTTAGTTACGCTGTAACTATGTGAGTGTATTTATGTGAATCTGAGTGTGTTTGTACGGAAGTCAAGCTGAATGCATTGCAAAATTAAAATTAAAAAATGAAATATAACAAAAATTAGTCTTATATACTCAGTCAGTCAGTCAGTCACTCATATGATACTCTTTCTTATATGAAAGGAAAGCGAATACAACGACAAACTATCGTATGTAGTTATGGTAAATCAAAGAAATGGCAATTGTTATTACAACGGTGCTTCTAACAATTGTTCAGATGTGGTTCGATGTTAGATAAATACGTAGCTAGATGCTTATTCAATGCATTAATCCATTACGTCTACTGCGTTTGATTGCATTTTCATTGAAAACTGACACAATTTGTGCATTTTCATTGCATTTTCTTTCATTGCAATGATTAGCATTGCATTAGTTAGTTTACTCTCTAATCACGTTTAACCACTTTTCCACATTTTACGTAAAGATTTTTTCTTATTCAAAATTGGAATCGAAATCGCCGTCATCATCACCATCACCAACACCATCACCATCGCTCTCGGCATCACAATTGCAATTTTGCATTATCTTGTACAATAATAATTATGAGAGCAGGATAATATTTCCATTAAATTTGCCAATCCATACACAGGAATTAACAAATGTATGTAATCATATACTCACTATGTATTTATGTATTGTATATATTGTACTATATAGTCAATATCACTGAATGTACGCTCTGACAAGAAGATGAACAACTTTCAATTTTTATATCTTTTGAATTTATATACATTAGTATGTTTATCTTTGCATGAAGAAAGCTAAATCTGAGTATGTAATCATGTAACATCGATTGACTTTGAAAATATTAGAGTTCATTGAATTCTCATTGACAATGGGGTGTTGAGGAGATGAGAAGGTCTTACTGTCTAGTTATAATAAATGATTAAAAGTTCTAATTAATGATATCATTCGATTCATTTAAATCATGTTGTTGGTTTGTTGACCATGACAATATTAAATACTCGTGTACACAAAGCAAATCACAAAGAAAAACACATTGATATTTAATTGACGATCATGTGCCAATGTCTGCCAACTAAATTTAGTAATAAAAAAGAATTTTCACTTACTCCCACATATTTCAGTACAAAGTAACTACCAAAACACACCTGTTTTTTCGAAATATTGGCCCACAGCCAAGATTACAGTCATTGTCGTGGTAACACCCTTAACTCAACTTAAGTAAACTGAACTTAGGTTACCAGTAAATTAGCGGCACAATTGTCACTTTGATGTTCGATGCCAATGTAATTAGCGATCAAGAAACCAATAAAACTTTCATTTTTACAACTGACATTTGGCAAGCGCGAATTTAAACGAATTTGAACCGTAAATGTGCCCAAGAAGTTCACCTCATGGTGACATTAATCAAATATTTGATAAATTTCCTTTTTGATTGACTTTTGAGATGAAATGAAATGTGAACAAGATTGACAAAAATTTATTCACTCTTTCGTTCAATTCAAGTCAGTTCACTTCACTTCACTTATTACTCGTATTGTACATTCATTGAATTGTTCAGTTAAGACGTGTTGGTAGTTGGCACATAATCGTATTTACATTAATGCATGGATCTTCTTCATTTAAAATTTAATATCGCCTCTAGTTGATATTGACGCTTTCAATTAATGCTTGTTAAGATTGCATAATGAACTCTATATGGTGATATTGAATGATACTTACAATGATTTCTTGAAAATCGAAAATTATTATGGAATTTTGCCTTCATTTCTAACAAATTAATGAAAATACCGGAAATCCCATAAATAATCTTCATTGCAAGTAGATATTATGTAGCATATCTACTTATACTAAGCACTTATAACAAAAGTATATATACATATATGGCTTATGTATATTTCATTAGAAGCGCCTCGGTCACTACCCTTCAGACAGAATAAAGGATGAAAAAGCGTTTTTGTTTTGTTTTTTTGCAATGGAAAACTTTCTCACTGTTATGTTACATAGTCAGAACTTTACAATATAAAGAAAAATTACTATAACCTAAACAATAATTGAACTCATCGTAAGTATGAGTGTCGATCAATAAGAACTTAAAAAATCGGGAGATGGCGCTCGGGTTTTTGTCAATTAAACCAACAAACTTTTGTATATTTAAAATATTATTATTATTTTTTGCGTAAAAAAAAAACATCACAGAAACCAAGAAAATGCTTGATAAATACTATGAGGAGTTTTGATGGTGCATGATATAGTTAATTGGGATGGGTACATTTTTAAGGGAATGTAGATGGGTTTCTTGTAAGGAGATTTTTTTGGGGTTATGGTGTTCAATTAGTATCTGCAACTGGCTGTAATTGTTAAGATAACCATTAATATTCCACTGCAAAATATTTGAACAAGTAGTTAGAATTCTTAAGTTAGAAATTATTTTAAAAAACCTTGGCGGATAGCCAGTTGTGATAAAAGTGAGTTGTGGAACCCCTTCTGTTAGTCATAAGAACAACAGAAAGGAGCTCCAGGTGTTAAGGAAGATGCCTGTGAGGACAACGGTCCCGAGGAGGCGCAAAAGAAGCCAAAAAAGCTTGTGCATCTTCCCGAGGACCACCGATCCCACAGGCATTCAAGTGGTAAGAAAGAACAACTAGATTAGGTCTTAACTGTCGCTAAGGGATGGATCCAATTTTGGTCTTTTCTCTTTTTGCTTGTTCTTATTATTTATATTATTTTTGTTAATAGGTTGTTGAGTTACTTTAAGTTTGAGATTAGATGTAAGCTTGGATTTAAATCTTTTGGGGAGGATTCCCCATCTACGTCCATTAGGTCGATGTATGCTGTTGGAGTCCTTGGGTCTAGATGAATGGATGGTGAATCACGGTGTACAGCTGATGTTGAAGGTTTGGAGGAGGTTGCCGTCGTTGCTATGGAGGTGTTATTAGAGGTGACAGTTGCGTTTTGAGTATTGTTGTTATTGTTATTGGCTAGTACTTTGGAGAATTGTGCATCGCGCTGTAGGTTGCGGATGTTGTCAAATGTTGAGTGCGGATTTGTGGTCTACGTTTTCTTTGATTTTAATAGCTGTTAACTCCTGTTGTTTAATAAGTACTGGGCACTTCTTATCGACTGGAGTGTGATTATTTTCAACTTCCGGATTATGTTTGCAGTTAATGCATACCTTACCTTTACCTTAGAGCAAATTTCGTTCTCACTTGTGTGGTATTCCTCTAAGCAATTGGGACATGTTTTATTGCTTTTACAGATAGAAGCGGGGTGTCCAAAACGTAGGCAGTTCCTACATCTTAGTGGGAGAGGGATATACGGTCGTAAGTGTACCATTTCGTAACCAATCCTTAATTTTTCCGGTAAAGTGTGAGAAGCAAAGGTAATAATGATGAGTCCAGTTTCTATTAAAGAGTTGTCTTGTTTCTTTTTGATTTTATAGATATCTGTAACTTTTTGTGTTTTCAGTTCCTCTTTTATTTCCATCTCTGGTATATTTCTAAGGACCTTAGTATAATTGAGAGATTTGTGCTCTGTAGCGTATTCTCCAATTTTATTTAGTTTTAAAAGCTTTGTAGCTTGAGCGTCGGTTTTAGTTTTAACGAGGAGAGTACCAGCTCTCGTTTATTTACAAATAACAACCTCACCTACGCACGTGTAGTCAACTTTTTTTATTGGAAAAGGTGATATATTTTCAAAGGTTTTATTATCCGTTCTGCTTATGACAATATATTTGCCTGCAGAGAAGCTTATCTTGATTGTTGTTTTTGAAAACAACTTGCTCACGTCTGGCGGTTTATTCATGTTGGGTGATGAGCCTAAGCTTTGTAGCTGCTGCGGTTGTTATTTCTTTTTGTTTTGTTTGACAGAAACGGTAGTTAACGCTTGCTGTTTTTAAAACGGTGAATTTCTTAGAAACGTCAGGTTGTAGCCTGGCGCTTTTTGAAAACACAATCGATCGCAAAGAGATTCAGATCAGAACTGTGGAAAACTGAAATAATAATTGCAATATGTGCACTGGACCTCCTGGTGTGTGGTTGTAAGATAAAAAATTTATTGAATAAATGTTGTATAAGAACTAAATCAAAGCAACAATATTGCAAAATAATAAATGAAAACTAGAAAAAAGGTTATCTTCGACTATGCCGAAGATGAAATACTCTTTACGTGACACAGTGAATGTTTCATTGTAGTATTCAAATGGGTAGTTTGTATAGGAGGTACCCCTCCTAGTGGTCCGATTCGGCTGGTTACGACAAATGTTCTGCCCATGCATTGAAATCTCATAGTGTCCAAGTTTCAGTTCGATAGGACAAAAAACCAAAAAGTTTTTCTAATAAGAACATGAATTCAAATAGTTGTTTTCTATGGGAGGTACCCCAATTCTAAGCTCAGTGTTTTGTTTTAGATATATCGCTACACCACCAGCACATTGACTTTCTCTTTTAAATTGAGCGCAACAGTCGAAATTTGGAATGCAGACGTATTCGTCGTTTTACAGCCCAGTCTCACATAACATAAGAAAGGTACATTGTTGTGTCACTGCATCTGTTAAAAAATTTTTGTGAGCCCTTAAACTTTGGCAGTTAAATATATACAAGTAATGATATAGATTTTATGGTACTAATAGCATCCAAAATTGTATCCTGGCGAGTTATTAGAGAATTATTTGGAACCCTTCGAAATTCAGTTTGACGGGGAAGCAAACTGCGTGCTACTCTTCGTGCATGATGAAATCTTTTATCATTGTTTTTCGTAACAATAAATAGACCTTCAAGACTTTTGACTCATGAAAGTGTGACATAAACGAGTTGTTGAGTTGTACTCATAAACAACCTGGTGGAAGGTGTCTCCCTGCGATTTGTGAATTGTCATCCCACAGGCTGGAATTAAAGAGAAGTCATTTCGCTTAGCGCTAATAGTACGATTGGTATTCAAATAGGAACCAAATCCTTTACAGTGTCATGTCTCTGAGCATATCCGCAGAAAGGTTCCTTAATTTAAGTCCAATTCTACAACTAAGAGGAAATCGTAACCAGAGGCGTTTAACGGAACCATTTTTTATTTCATAAAGTCTGTTTTCGTCATTAAGAATTTCAGTTGAAGTCTCATGTTGATATTCAATTGATTTCAAAAACCCTATAGCTCCATTTGCTAAGCCATCGGACACATCTATATTCGTCGTTATCGTATATACAAGGGTGTCCAATAATGAGCATAATTTTGTAGGGCAATCCACCAGTATCTAACACGACTTTTTTGTGCAATTTTTGCCTTAAATGAGCTACTTGGTCAGCTACTACAGCCCAACAGGAGGTTCCCAGTGATAATACCATAATACCATCAAAAGATAAGACTTTGTCTGTGCTAGCATTTTTGATCGGTTATATATATATTGTTATACTGCTCTACGTCATTTTTATTTTATATTGATAGTATTTATTTAATCTCCTATATAAATACATGGGACTAACAATAAGGTTACAATTCTTAAAAAAACTAATACACATGTGTCCCTCGTACAATGAAGACGAAGGAGTTCACTTAGCACTACGAGCCTCTAATTAATCAAAAGGGCAGCACGATCGTTACGGATCAGTCGAGATGAGTTCCTTGTATGGACAAGGACTCTGGCTAGGGGATTAACATGTCGAACTAGTTTATCCATATAAATAGCTTTACGCTTGGAACATTCATCTTTGACAGGTAGTACTTCCAGGTCCTTGTGAATGTCTTCATTCCTGATATACCATGGCGCTCCCGTGATTGTTCTAAGTATCTTGGATTGTGCTCTTTGTATAACTTCAATGTTACTTGTGTTCGCGGTACCCCACAATTCGGAACCATAAGTTCAAATTGGTTTAATAACAGAGTTATAAAGCATCACCTTGTACTCAAGTCTCAGTCCATATTTAGAATTGATTAGTCAGTGAAGACTTTGAACCCTTAGTTTCATATATATCTTTTTAGCTTTTATATGCTTCCGCCAGGTGAGCCGTCTGTCTAGAGGAACGCCAAGATAAGTTACCACTTGAGTTTGAGGAATTGAAACACCATTTAACGTTACTGGAGAGCAAGTCCGTCGGTTCAATGTAAATGTAATGTGCTCATTGACTTTAATTCTCCAGTTGCATAACCACTCCTGAAGGCTTTTAAGATGAGCATCCAAGGCAGCAGAAGCTTTACCTGGCCAACGGGAGCGGCTGATTACGGCAGTGTCACCAGCAAATGTCGAATTTGACTACTTGTTGGAATGTCGGCAGTAAATAACATGTACAGAGCTGGTCCCAAGACACTGCCTTGGAGAACGCCTGTTTTTATCATAAATTCAATTGTAATGAAATTTTTCTGTCTTACTACAAACACTCGATTTGATATGTAGACTTGCAGGACTCTATGCATATTTTGGGGTAGTACACAATTTATTTTGTAAATCAAACCTCACTCGATCAAACGCGGCTTTAAGAACCTTCTCAAATAGCTTAGAAAGATATGGAAGCAGACTTATAGGTCTATATGAAGAAGGACATGTCCTATCCTTCCCGAGCTTTGGAACCATTATAATAACCGATTTCTTCCATTGCTTTGGAAAGTACCCAATTCGAAGGATAGCATTGAAAAGACACGAGAGAAAAACTATTGCTGCGTTTGGAAGTTCAGTTATCATTTTTTGCACAATTCTATCATAACCAGCAGATTTTTTGGGTCTCCGTTGAGTCCTTATAATAGATACAATCTCACTAGCGCTTGCTTTTAATGGAGACATATTTACGGGATTTGTGATTGTCTGGTGAGGAAGAACAAATTTGTTAGTAGGTAGATTAGGTTGAAACACGTGCTCAAGATGGTTGGCAAATACATTAGCCTTCTTTTCATCAGACCGAGCCCAACTTCCGTTTCTGTCTCTAATAGGTGAATCCAGCTCCACAGGAGTTTTTAGCGATTTTTGGGCTTTCTACGTCATGATATCCAAAAAACCGTTGAATGCCATTGGGACATTGCACGTGCGCTCATTTCATCTCGCTCGCCAGTCAAAGAGTTTCAATCACATATTATTTCATATAGTATCGTATTGATTCTTCTCTCTTCCACCCCCCAATGCACTTCATCAAAAGCAAACGATACTTGCCAATACACATACTCACACATTCACCTTAATTTAAGTTCATGTCCTTAAATTATTTTTATTTTGACTATTTCATTTTATTATTCTCTACTCCTCCCCTTGAAATTTAACAGTTTATAACTCTTTATTATTAAACTTTAATAATTTTGTATATAATTTTATATAAGCCCACAAAGAGTTTTGTTGTATTGTCATTTATTTGTTGTAGTTACAACGTGTTTTTTTAAATAAAAGAAAACTAAAGAAACAAAAGAAAATTATAAATTTAAAAATCACCTTGTCGTCAAACTTTTTGTAACCGTCGATCGAACATTTTCACCTGTTCTTGAATGTTTATGTGTTGACAATTGTACAATGCGCGTTTGAATTTAACTAACAAATTTATCTAAACTTAAACCAACTGATCGATCTATCGATCTACTCTTCATGTTCAATAGGTGGGATTTCTTCTTCTTCATAGCCTACTGATCCAGTCTCCTCAGAATCCGATTCAGGTTCCGAACTTTGGCATTCGGCAATTTCGCCAGTAAAAAACAAAACAGCTTTCGGTATGATGCGCTCTTTTAAATAACAACCCATCTGAAAATCGTTCTGAAGTACGGCCATGATATCGCAAAAATTTACATCGTCTGGATCTTCTGGTAATTCCGGCGGTGAAAAAAAATTAAAGAATGAAATTTGATCGTTTATATTGTCAAATTGTGACTGATCCTTCCAATTGATCTCACACCCTTCGCATTTATATACCTCAGCACCATCAAAAGACAATGGTTTGTTGGGATCTGGTAGACAATTTATATAGTAAGTTTTTGTTAAAATTGCATTAGAGAAAAAATCGTTTGGCTCGAAATGGAACTCTAAGACAAAATTAATAAGCGGTTCGTAAACTTGCTTCGAGCGTATGTCAGTAAGATGCTATTGGATACAAAAATAGATTTATTATAAATTATCGTACAAGCCTTTTACTAACATTCTTACTACAATACTTACAGCAAGTATTTTCTCATCGTTCTCCCCAATGAAATCTTCAAGCGCAGTCTTAAGCACGTTTAACCAAAAGCTGTTAACATTAACGGCATTGGGTTGGCCATTGTTGTTCTTTTTGAACTCTTCTAATATTTTCTTCCGACTATCAAATATTTCGTCGTATTTTTCTTCAAACATTTTTTCCATATTGTAGATATCGCGATACAATTCTATATCGAGTTTGATGGTCTTCATGTAGAGATTCTTCATTTCTTCAATGACCTTTTCTTCCTCATCGGTAAAATTCTTCTTGTCAGTATTAGTTGGCTCACCCAAATCTTGATTATTTGGGGTAGAAGACATGTTTGAAAAATTTTGAACACAAAACTTCTCTACTCTGTGTGTAGAATAATAATGAAAATTGATTTGAAATTCAAGGCAACTAATGTTGACAAGCTACCTTTGAAAATAATCCCAAAGGGATTCTATACACTTTACTCAATGCATACTATCTGTCTACATACATATTTATATGTACAAGTATGTTAATATAAAATCATTAGCCACTTCCCTTGTTAATGCTAATCTCAAAAACGGCTTAACCTATTTGAATGCGGTTTTCACTGGTGTATTGTAGAAAGCTTTCTGTAACATAAAGCGTTAATTTTATCAAAATTAACATACTAAATCGAAATATATTCATTTTAATTTATGTTCCATTTAAAAACAAATAAACTTAAGAATAGTTTTTTCATTTTTCTTTTGATGCTTTGAATTTTATGTTGTTTTTGTTGTATTGGTTTTTCTCATTTATTGATAACTGAGCAACCACTTTGATTCCTCAAAGTCAATCATTTGGAAAAAACTGGATGAGGAGATTGTAACAACTCAAAAGGCTGTGCCACTTGCTTCCGCCACTAATTCGATTGAGAAACCAGCGACCACCACTAAAGAATGAATGCCTTCCTATGAATCGGAATTCTTGAAGTTTTTGCCTTTCCGTATCCAGCACGTCGATAAAGACTACCCGAAAACGATTTGGATCATCGACGGGCGCAATGTGGCAAATTTTAAAGCATTAAATTCTCAAATGCTGAAATACATTTCAGAAAATGAGCCATGTCGTGAGGAGAACATTGGCGAAGGCATGTTATTCATTGGCAAGCATGACAGGCAACAAGTGTATCGTGTCAAAGTTATCCAAAATGTGGTGCAACAAAAAAAAGTTTTGGTTCTAACAATTGAATATGGCAGGAAAGGTTTTATAGAATACTCAAATGTATATAAAGCAAATCCTCAATTAACTAAAATGATTTCGATATCAAGATCCTTAAAATCTCCAATGATGGACACAGAGCATTCGTCCATTGCCCACGAAGATTGAATGTCTTCACTAAGGATTTAACAAAAGAAATGGAATGTTCTGATTTGATAATATTAACTATAACAGAGAAAACGTTCGTGGTGGCAGCACATACCACAGAAGGTTGGCGACGTGCTATCATAATTGACTCTCTCTCCGGAGGAGAACTTCATTTAATCTATGAGATTAATACAGGTTGTCTAAAAGCAATTGATACACTTCAATGCTTACCTAATAAATTGGCTCAGTCACCGGCATGTGCTTTTGCCATTACCGTTAAAGGAGCTGAATTTGATCTTAAAAAATACAAATTAATGAACAATTGGCTAAGTTCGAAATACTAAATGAAACGGATAAGAAAATAATCCTCTACTGTAACGCAAGTAAAATCGGTCAGATCTACTTTTACTCTTTTTACTTTTCTTTGTACATATTATTGTATTTTAATTATGATCTTTTATTTTTATTACTTTTAGATCATACCATTATCATCAGCAAATGATGATGATCTATCAGGTATTAAATATTGATACTGGCACATTGCATAAATCCGTTCATATTGAAACAATGTCGAAGCCTTGTACTTTTATACGCTATTTTCCGAGACACTTGCAAGTTTTGAACCTAAGGCTGCTGCGTAAAATACCAGCTGAAACATTGCTGACTACCAATGTCATTTTGAATCGTCTAAATGAATATATCCAAGAAAGGACTCTATTTGAAGTCGAATATACTGGAAATTCGTTCACAGAAGGAAATCTACTGTCTTGGTCTATCGACGGAACTGTTGCATTTATTAAATCGTTATGACAAGGAGAAATTATCATCCTCACCAACGACTGATTCTGATCTTGATCCTCTTGCAAATACTATTGAAGAAATGTTAATCCCTCATGAGCGTAAGAATTTTCAATATGGTGAGAGGTTTTGAAATCGTTGCCACCATCACCTCCCGATTCACCACAACTAAGAATCAAGGAATCTGATAAAGAAAACTTAATGAAATTTGTTACCCAGAAAAACACATTACAATTTTTCACTTTCCACGTTGTTCAATTTAATAAGAACCAACTGGTCATGTCATTAATATATTCATACTTGATCTACAATCTACAAACTTTTGGCTATAGCTCTTGCGCGTATTTCGAAAATCAGGCAGAGAAAGAAGAATTTTCTGAGAACTTGGAGAAAGTTTTTTCATGTGGCCAAGGCACACACAAGGAAATACCGGAAAATTATAGAGCTGAGTAAGTTTTTATGGGGAGAAGAGGAATTCTGACTCTTTATTATCATATTATTGATATTTTTCAGGATTGATGAGATTTGCGTTGCATTGTCGAAAGAAGATGGATGATGGTATCGTTGCCGATGCATGTTTAAAGATGGTGATATGGTCACCATTACGTTTATTGATTTTGGCAATGAAGAAAAAATACATAATAGCAAAATTTTGCCAATAACGGAGGATTTGTTATATCCAGTTTATGGTAGTTTATGCTACATTAGTGGTAAATTGGTTTTATTTTTATTTTTTATTTATGAAGACCTTAGATTGTCGCACATTTTATTCAATTGAATAAAAATTAATTAAAATCATTAATTTACAGAGTACAAAGTCGGTGAATCAAACCCAGAAGTTGTAAACTTGCTTGTAGTGGACAATTATTTGACTACACGTCAAATAATTGGTACTGGAGAACCAGGTTACTATGTAGTTAAACTGTATGGAAATGAAATCAACAAGGACCAATTAAAACAACAACAATAGACAAAAACAACAGTTTAAAAATAATAACAATATATACTAGTATAAACAACTAAAATATTACAAAAGTAATTTGTAAAAACTTGTATTTTGACATAATTTTGATTTATGAATCAATAAAGTTTAAAAATGTAAGATATAACGAATATTTGATTATTTGTTATCTAGAAGAGAATTTTCACCGAAAATATTCTTTACTTTTCTCTCCCGGTTTTCATGCATAAATATTCATGTGGTTCGCTGACTGGACATTTCTGTTCGCTTGGTATTTTTCTTAAAGGTTTAAGCAACCAGTTTAAAAAAAAAAGAAACAAAACAAAATTTTTAATTATTCTTATTTATTGAAAAAATTATGTTTACATTTTTTTTAAATTCATTTTTATTGTTATTTATTATTATTTTTACTTACAATATTTTATTTCTCTTTAAACACAAAAGAGAATGATCGATGTTTTCGCTAATGACTGCATTAATGAGAGAATGTGCGTTCTATTAAGACAGAATTAAGTAAAAATAAAAAAAAATAAATATTTCCCAGTGCAGGATGCGAACCAGCCCTCAGTTTGCCAGTCCTACTCTCTAACCACTACACATCGCAGACACTTTAATTGTCTTTGCCTAAATAGCTCCAATATAATAATTACAAATATTGAGAGAGTAAATTGAAATAATCCAAGTAGACAATAGTTAAGGTGTATGTTAATTTTAATTGTTGCTTTACTTATAAGTTGCCTTGAGTTTTAAAACAATTTTTATTATTGTTCTACACACGGAGTGGAGCAGTTGTGTACTAAATAAATATTGTAATAAATATTTTCCATTTTTGCATACACTTTTCTCGTTAAGCTGTTTACTAGTGGATGTTTTGAAATTCCAGATGTTATCAAAGCTGAAGAGACGAGCCTTAGCTCAGCCAGAAAATGGTGAGAACAAGAAACTATTTGATAAGGAACAAGAAGTCATTAATGATTTAAAGAAGCTTTATATGGAGAGCGTTAAACTCAATATAGAATTGCAGCGCGATATCTACAATTTGGAAAAAGAGTTTGACTTAAGGTACAAAGAAATATTCGAAAATCTCAAAAAAATTTTAGAAGAGTTTAAAAAGAACAGTGATGGCAACAATGTTACCAAGTTTTGGCTCAACGTGCTTAAGGCTGCGAAGCCTGATTTAATTAGCAATAACGATGAGAAAATACTGGCTGTAAGTAGTAGGAACATTTGTAAAAAGATTATACGATAATTTATAATAAATCTATTCATGTACTCAATAGCACCTTACTGATATATGCTCGAAGCATTATTATGAAGTGCCTATGAAGTTTGTAATTGAGTTCCATTTTGAGCCAAACGAATACTTCTCTAATGCTTTTCTAACAAAAACTTACCATATAAGCTGTCTACCAGATGAAAAAGATCCATTATCATTTGATGGTGCTGAGATATATAAATGCGAAGGCTGTAAGATCAATTGGAAGAAAGAGTCACGAAGTTACAATGTACCCTCATTCTTTGACTTCTTTTCACCACTGGAGTTACCCGAAAATCCAGAAGATACAAATTATTCCGATATCAATATCATACTTCAGAACGATTTTGAACTAGGTTTTTATATAAAGGAGCGATTTTGAGTTTTGATTGAAGGTTATGAATAAGACGGGTCCTCCCCTTTTGAAAATGAAAAATAGATCGATAGATCGATCAGATGGTTGAAGTTTGTTTATGTTTTTTGTACTATATTTATACGTGTACACAAAATTCTACATAATAAATTTTAAATTTTCATGTTTGCAAACAAAAAAGTGCGCATTAAAATATTCATATGTGAACAAAATTTAGATAGACTATAGACAACAGGATGCAAGCTTGCCAGAATATCTTAGGTGCGGTAAAAGTGCCTGGAGCTGAGTTAAATGTGAGTAGTGGTAGTGATGATATTACTGTTGGTGTTTTTGTGATTCAATACAAGGTACATATTATCTTTGTTATCATTTCGACCTCTTCCTGTACCAGGTCAGGAGGTCAGCACATCATTTGAGATGTACGTGAGTGCAAAGTTTATTATTACTATAAAAATTAAGTATAACCACAACCCTTGTCCGATTATTCGATGGAGCCACATACGTCAGAGTCGCCAATTCTGGTGAAGCAGTGGCCGACATAAATTCGAGCGAAAATCTGGTGCAGAGTAAACAGAATAATATTCCCAGTGCCCATGTTCACAAATTTGTAGAAAATATGCGCTAGAATGTACATGTACCTGTTATAAAAAAGAAGATATTGAACCAAAATTTAAAAATCTTGACAATGTTTAACAAAACGTGCAGAACCAGGCAGCTCTGGTTTTTAATTTTGTATTATCACATCTATTTTATTTTTGCTAAAGCCGCGCTGTCACATAAAACAGGAATATGTAGATGATTAATATAAACAACACCTGTGGATCTGTTTTTGGAATATGGATGCGATCAACAATACACTTTTGGTGTTGCCAAAAGTTTTAATACAATATATTTCGTGACTCAAAAGTCGTATAAATCACGTTGCCTGGAATTAGAAAATGTGAAAAACGATTTTTGGATAATCCACCAGAAAAGGTGGAAATTTTGATGGATTTGGATGTTTACAGTCATCACGCAGTGAATAGTATTGGGTGTATGCATATGATTCCGCCCTTTCCGATAGTTTCGCTAGTATCGCCGCTTACACTTGCACACTAAAATACTAATACTTGCATTCGATAGTGCCTTCTATCAGCTGTTAAACACAGTGTATAACATTCGGTGGAAGCATAAACAACAAATATTTCTAATTCATTGAAAATGTCGAGTTTTATCCCAAGTAAACATCATTTGCGGGAGGTTTTATTGCACTATTTTGTTGCAAAGAAAAGTGCAGCGGAAACTTATCGTTTGCTTGCTGATGTTTACGGTGAGCATGCTCCATCGAATACAACTTGCAAAGAATGGTTTCGACGATTTAAAAATGATGATTTTGACATTGAGGACAGAGAACATGGAAAACCACCCAAAAAATTTGAAGATGCTGAATTGGAAGATTTATTGACCGAAGATTGTTGTCAAACACAATCAGAATTGGCAACAACATTAAATGTTGATCAATCAACTATTTCAAGACGTTTGCAAGCAATGGGAATGGTTCAAAAAGTCAATAACTGGGTGCCACATGAATTGAAAGACCGAGACATCGAACGTCGCAAAACCATTTGTGAAATGCTGCTTCAAAGACAAAAAAGAAAAGGTTTTTTGCATCGGATAATCACGGGAGATGAAAAATGGATATATTACGAGAATCCTAAACGCAAAAAATCTTGGCTGAAGCCAGGTGAGGCCGGCCCATCACAGCCAAAGAAAAATATTCATTGTACCAAGGTTATGCTCTGTATTTGGTGGGATCAGAAAGGTGTTGTGCACTATGAGTTGCTGAAACCGTCTGATACTATCACTGGCGATGTTTACAGACGACAACTAATGCGGTTGAAGGTAGCTATAGAAGAAAAACGACCGGAATGGGTGAATAGGCATGACAAATTAATTCTTCAACATGACAACGCCAGACCGCATACGGCAAATGTTGTGAAAACATATTTAAATGGACAAGACTGGGAAGTGCTACCCCACCCGCCATATTCACCAGATATAGCCCCTTCAGATTTTCATTTATTTCGAAGGATGCAGTCTGATCTTACGGGAGAGCGATTCACTTCTTATGAAGATATCAAAATTTGGCTTCATAATTGGATTGCCTCAAAAGACCAGGACTTCTTTATGCAAGGAATCCGTAAATTGCCTGAAAGATGGGCAAAGGTTGTAGCTGCAGATGGGGCATACTTTGAATAAATAAATTTTCCTTTTTCTAAACAAGCAAATTTGTTTTGTTTTCACAAAAAAGGACGGAATCATATGCATACACCCAATATTATAATTTGCATTGAGTTTGTGACAGACAGAAGGAGACATGGGAGACTCCATAAAATATATATTGTATATTCTTGATCAGTTCGACAAGACGAGTTGATTAACCCATGCCCATGTTTGTTGTTTGTTATTTTCATTTAGTTTCGAAGAGTGTGGATGGATGTAATTGCATTGCAGAAGCAGAAGTTATCATTGAATGTGAACAAATTAGCGTCGCGACGGAAGTAGACTAATTCACAAAACAATACAAATCATGAAGAAATTGGATACATATACAAATTCATCGTATGGACATTTTCACACAAAAATTTTGCCAAAAAGTGTCGCCCCTTATTATCTGCCTCCCTAGGATCCAGCCTACTGGTAAATCCTCCACTGTATGTTCATAGAAATTAAAGCACAATATTCAATATCTATGTAAAACCAAAAACAATTGCGAACTGTTTTAGAAAGGCAGGATTTTCGAAAGATGACATGGAGACGGCAACTGTGCATTGCGATGAAGAGATCTTGATGCATCATTTGAAGAGTCAATGTTGATATTAATGTGCAGACTTTCAGTGAAAAACTTGATGCCGAATGTGATTGAAGCAACGAAAATTAAAGGTAAATATAAAGGAGAACACGTTCTGATTCCGCGCATTCCAATGATTTCCACTAATTTGCCATTCGAATTCAAGCGACTACAGAGTCGCTACGCGTTGCTGGAGTAAATTTGGAGAATCCATGTTTTTGTATGGTCAACTATATGTTGCTTGCTCTAGAACTCCAAAAACTCTATACATCTATTACGAAATCAGAAAATCAAAAAATAGCCCGCATTAAGCTAGACGTTAGATTATAATTCTTTAAATTGCTTAGGTTATACTGGAATATTAAAATCTGTTCATTCACGTAAATTATACATTTATAACAAAGCTTTTTAGAAGAACCCTAATTAACTCATAGGGCGAACGCACGACGAGTATCGCTAGTATTGTATAAACAAAAAAAAATTTAGGGAATTTTATTTATTTTCAAACTCATTTTGAATTCGTTAGCGTATGCCAGCGAGAATATCGTCCAGTCCACCAGTATCGAAATTACTCAAAGCTGTTAATGAACTAACCAATGTTGCAGTTAACGACTTGGTGTCCTCTCAAGCAAATATCCAATCTACAATACTTCAACTGGACTGTGCCCTAACATTGCTCCTCCGGTAACTTTCTGTCCTATCGCTGCAGGAAATAACAACCGTTTCTCTGCACTAATGGTCAACGATGAAGACATGGAAAGCAGTAGTGATACAATTAGTGTATTGAAACATCTCTAAAAGTATACCAAAACATTGTAAATAACCTTGAAAGCAGTAATGAAAAGTGGTACTCATATCAGTTAAAACAGGAAAGAGCATTCCGCATTGTGGTGCGGGGCCTTCATCACTCCTATATTCCGTTGAGCCGTAGATACAAGGAGCTACTTAATATTTGGTTTATTTAGCTGAAACCCGCCTCAAACAATGAAGGAGTCTTTGCCATTACCAGACTATACAATCATATTATTAGGATTGAGCATCCCTCTCAGTGCACTGACATTCCTCAATGTTATCGCTGTCAGAGTTATGGATAAATGTGTTAAAAGTGCTGGTAATAATTCCACGGCTGAATGCACTAAAAATAAAGATGTCCCAACAACTTGCACCCTATGTGGAGAACATCATACTGCGAACTATAAAGGCTGTTCCGTTTACCAGCATACTTAAATGCAACGAAGTGTTTCAAATTCACCGGCAATGTCCAAATCTTTTTCCTCAGTATTACAAAAACGAATTCGTCCTCCAATAACTGTCACCAATTGAACCTCATTTGCAAGTATGGTTAAAAAACACAGCCGCAACAAATTCAACAGCAAACAAAGCATTTGTTATCATATTTCGTAAAACATCTTCGAAAAATAACCGATGCGACATGGTTTGTCAAAAATAGTACTCTACATAATGATCTACAGATGCTTTCAATTTGGAAGGAAATCAAGTCACGCTCAAATGCGTGATACCGCTGCAATCATCGGATCCACTGGCTTCCAGCATTTACCATATTGAAAAAAGACAACTGCAAAATAAAAAACACAGCAGTTATCCAGTAGAGGTTATTAATCTTTTAAGACCACCAAATGTTAATTTCTTCAATAATAATGTGAATGCAGATGACAACGATAGTGCGTAAGATTTGTATGAATGTATCGATGCCGCATTCCTTCGATGTAGTTGTGGAAAATGTTTAATTAAGATATTTAATTCATTAAATACATAAAATTTCAAGCTCGATAGTACAAAAAAGTTTTTCTTAATAAAAACATGAATTTGAATGTGGTTCGATTCGGCTGATTCCGACAAATGTGGTATAAAGAAAACTATGTGCAAGAATTTTAGCACTCTAGCTTTAAATTTAGAATTTATGCTAAAAAAAAGCGACTTTGGGAGCACGGTCCATTAGATGGATCGTTCATTAACGCAATAACAGGAAGTTCATTTATTTGTGAGTTCACGAGCCCCCGTGAAATATATGAGTTTTCTGTAGACAGTGAGTCAGATGATGACTACGATGATTTAGAGACGACATGAAGCATTATAATATGCAAATATTTTGGAAAACCTCCTACCAGGAATACTATTCATTAACATTATGTGAAACAAAAATTTGGAAGAATTTGTAGAGTCGAAAATTTATATTTCTTATTTTAGTTACCATAAGCCAAATACATATATTATACAAATACAATAATTAATACATTTACAAATACAACTTAAATGAAATAAAACAAACAAAATCCGCATATTCCATTCTATTTATCCAATACTGAAAGTTTGGATACTTTAAATTGAAGAGTTGTGTTCTAGTGATGTGACGATTTATGCAAACATCTAGCAGGTGTCTTATTAACAAGTAGTCACCACAGAATGGACAAGGAGGTTGGCTTTTGCCTTCGAGGAGATGTTGGTGAGTGAGTTGACTGTGCTCCGTTCTCAATCGTACTAACAAGGAACAAGTTGGACGATCGCAGGAGTCAGGGAAGTGGATAGGTGTTTTGGAAGGGTTAGAATTTTTATACCAGTGGTTGTATGATTGCAGGAGAAGAGATGACGGAATTTTGTATCTTAATTATTTTAATAGGGGTGGGGTCAAACTATTTATAGCGGACCACACTTTTTCAGTAGTTGAGAGCGGAGTTATTTCAGACGTAAATTTATGAAATACTTCGCGCTTGGAATTTTTAGCAGCTTTTTTAAATAAAGCGTTCGCTGTCTTGTATGCAATCAAATTAGAAATGGATTACTTAATTTTAGAATGTGCCATAGTTGATTATCCCTAACTTAACTCAGTTCATTCCTACTCGATCTGTGGTACTTTGTTGATACATTAGCAGCAATTCAAATATTCTAGCTGTTAAGTTTTCAATTGGCAAGATCAGATTTGTACTTTAATTTTATCGGATGTGGATAATTGGGATAGGAGAATACGAACCATGTAACAAGAGGCAATACTCAAAAAGGTAGCAGCTGCTGAGATCAGTGATAAATCAACATTGTGTGTTGAGTGGCTGAGCCGTTATTAGAATAGATTTGGATTTGCAATGGAAATGGATCCATACATTAATATTGTGAATATTTTTAAGGATACCAACATCAGATGGACTCAGATTGTGTGGTTATGGGATATATTGATTGATGCATTTGCTGTTTGATGGTTTGTAGAAGTATTGTGTTAGTAAGTAACATGTGTCGTAGAAGTATGTGTAAAATTTTGCTGAGAGAGTAGAGTAGAGGGTTATCATTGAGATGAAGTAGAGAGCGAAGTCTAAAATTTTTTTTTTTTTGGTATGCTCATTGTCTCGTGAAGGGGAAAGGAGAGGTGAAGGGTTGGTTAGTTGGGTTAGAGATGTTCCAACATTTGTTACTCGCAAAGTGACTGCGCACAAGAGTGCGAGGTACGTTTCTGAAACTGTTTTTTTTGTTTGAGTATGTTTTAGAATGCGTAGTAGATTTGTTTTCTCTTGTTTCAGTATGTTCGCATTGAGGAGGCGGGGTGTTTGTCTACACACTTTTGTCCTAGAGTGTGCGGGGGATGAACCTTGTGGCGCAATTCTTGCAGCTGTATGTCCAAGTAGTTGCGGGGTGTTGGACTGTACTAGCACTTTACAGATCCTGTAGTTGGTAGAGCTCAAGAGGAGCATGACGCCGGTTGGCTTTGCCATCAATAAGTTTAGTGAATTTATAAATATCTATCAGCGGGAGGTGAGTTTCTTTAGCTTCAAGAATGGAGGCTAGGTAAAGGTGCGCTTTCACATTATTGAGGGTTTCGTGCAATTTATACGTTACCTCACATATGCCAGTAAGTTCAGTGGTTTTGACGAATTTGACTGCATCTGTTTGGGATTTGACCAATACCAGTAGATTGCCATCGCGAAGATTAGAAATGGATATAATATTCTTTGATATCAGGTTAATGGCACGATGGACGGCGAAACAAGAGAAATCGGAGATTGATTTATTTGAATTCTGAAGCTATGATGATGTACTTAGGATTATCCAACATCTTGGTAGGTAGCTCCGGGAAAGCTACTTCAAATTTTAATGGTTGTCTCTGCTTTTTTGTGGGGGGGCTCTCAGCAAGTGCGGAGAACCGGTTAGGCCCCAGGTTGGGTGGCCTAGGGGCCATAATGAGCAAACTTACTAACTTATTTTTTTATTTATTTTTTTTGTTTAGCACGGATAAAAGAACACGTGAAAAGATAAATGAAAATTTGAATGAGAGCAAAGTAATGGGTATGCACTGATTAAACGCCGATAAGTAAAAGCACGTCTGCACCGTGTGAGTGTTAGTCGACGACTGAACTCAAAAATTTAAAGACAAATACTGAAGATGTTCGCTCTGCACAAAATATATGGAATATTTTGCATTCACAGGATCTTCGAGATGTTTTTTATCCCTTCGAAATAATATGTTTTCTGAAGGTCCTCAAAACAGCTCTGAATAATATTCGTCTGTAATTATTTTACCTTTTTAGGGTTCCATACCCAAAGAGTACCAATCGGAACTTTATTGCAAAGACTTCTTTGTCCGTCCGTCATCAGGTCATATCTCATGAACTGTAACGTAAAAAAAAAAAAAACAAAAATAAATGGCATTAGTTGTACACAAATATTTAAAAACGAAAAATAAATCACAAGGTCTTTTCCACCCCTCTATATTTCGGTTTCTTAACAACTGGTTTGTTGACAACCTAATGAAAATTTTGCCATTTATTTGCGAACTCTGCAAAATAGAAATGGTAGTCCTGCTTCAGGCGTAGACTGCTGAGTCTGTGATTTTCTGCCTATCCTTCTTTGGTAAATAAGCCTAGTATATATTTTCAATTTCTTCTTTATTTGTGTTTTTTCGTGAATTAGTCTATGTACTTCGATCGCGAAGCAAATTTGATCACATTCAATGATATACCGCTGCTTCTGCTTCTGCAATGCAAATTTATATATTTATTTATTAGAACTAAGATTATAATTACAAATTATAACCTAGTATTTAATATGAGCAATAGCAACAGAGGCCTTCTGCTCAGGGGAAAGTTAAAAAGGAAAGGAAGAAATTAGAAAAGTGCACCTTTTCAAGTTTGCTATTTCACTGCTATCACTACTTATTCTTTTAATAACTTTTTGACAATAAGAATTTTTGCAATTTAGCTATGTACATCAATATGGCGACTGAATCGGTGGAACATTTCCTTCTCCAATCACCGGGTAGGGGTGATGAGTATTTGAACTCCACGGTGGTGGCTAGGACTCCCATATTAACTGTGCGAAGTGAAGATACCATAGCACCAGTGGCAGGCCCTCAGGCGCCGCTGCCTCATAAGTTGGAGGTGGACCATTTGGCCCGCAATTTGAATGATTAGGATACAAGTGAGCGCCCTTTGCGGAGACAGGTTGCATTGGAGCTGAGCAGTGGGTACATAGGGAAGGCACCTGTGTTAACGGGTTGATCGATGGATGATGAACTGGCGCTTGCGCTATTTCGAGCCGGTTAATGATGAACCGCCTGGAATTGGAGATGGAAAGGGCGACCTCATTCGGAAACAGAAGGCGGGGTACAGGAACTCGAGGAAGGTATATAGAAAGCTGATCGGGCGTACTTCAGAGTCATTAACTTCGAAGCGAAAGAAAAAGCATGAGTATAACATGCGGTGCTGATGCGGCATTGCGGATGATCTGTCGTCCTGCACTGAAAGGGCGGCAGGTGCGAATTTGACCTCGACACGGTTACAGTGCCGGCTCCGACGCGCTTAATCGACATCAACGCACTCGGGCGCGGCTGCCAATGGTGCGGTGCCGGTTCTGGGATGCAACGCTTCGCTGCACCGCCACAGTACGTAAAAGGGCTGATAAGCGGGGAATTAACGCTAAGCCACCCAAGAAGTTCGCACCTGCGGAGTCCATCCAGTCAAAAGCAGTTCTGCACATGGAATGTGTGGATGGCAAGCAGGGTAGCAACAGCTCGAACAAGAGGCAAAGGTCTGATGACTCGTTGAAGAAGCATAAAACGCCAGAGTAAACTTCGGCCAGTTTAGGCTCCGTGCCGGAACTGCAGGAGGCGATTTCTGACAGAGGCAACCCAGAAAGAAAACTCTACAGGTAATTGGCTGGTTATGTAGGCAGTCATTTGGAGGGCCATTTGCAATGCCATTGTTCAAAAACCGATCGCATTTATTGCCGAGTTTGATGGCACTAGGTGGTTCAAAGGCGTCAAGAGCATAGGTTGCGGCATTTGTGAGCTATGGCCGGGTGCAAAGTTGGAAGTGACATCGACGGATCGGATTCCAGTGAGAGTCACGAAGGTTTGGGCATCGCTTCCTAATATCGAAGACGCAACTACGCTGAGCATCATAAAGGCGCAAAATCTCGAACTGGGAAGTGATAACTGGGCTTACCTCGAGAGCGGGCACACGATAAGGAAAACAGTAAGGATCTCTTGTTAGCATTAGTCCAGTCACGGACGTGTTAGGAAAGGCTTTTCTCAAGACCTGTCGTGTTAGCCGACCTCCAAGGTCCAACCACAATATGAGGTGGACATTGGAGCTCAAGTAACTGAGACGGGAAGCGAGAAGGCTTTTCAATAAGGCAAAATGGGGCAATCGTAGGTAGACTAAAATGCGTATCGTCTCGGTTCCAAGAAGCACAAGAGGGCTTGTAGGAAGGCAAAAAGAGACTCTTGGGCGGTCTTCTGCGAAGACATTAATAACACCAGAGAAGCTTCAAGACTTCTACGGGTGCTACCAAAACAACGAGTTGTAGGATGCAAGTTATCATAACTAATATACCATAAAACAATACGAAGTTAGTAGGGTATATAACTACAGCAATTGTTTTATATCATCTCCTTTTCATCTTAATTAATATGCATCAATTTTTATTGCTAAGTTAGGTACATTAAGATAATTTTTATCATTCCATTTTACATTGTTATTTGTTTATAACATTTATAATCAACCGTTACGAATGCTGTAACCTACACTAATCACCTTAAGTAAGATAGAATAGAAACATATATAAATAAAATAAAACCTCAACGTCAATTTCGACATCGCGCGAAAATGTTGATTCACATCCGGCGATTACAAGATGGCTTAGCAATATGTTACGCTGTCGGGTGATAAACTCCGATCGGGCCCTGCGACGAAAGGAAGGTTAGGAGAGGCACTCCGCAACGAGGGGCTATAGCTTTTCTCTTCTGTAGATTCTGTTTCTTAATATCCTCCTATTAATCCTAAAGCGGGAGGGCTGTAGAGTAACGGTTTAAGCGGATGGTCTAGTTCTAATGGTATCGGGTAGAGATCTATCTATCATCATCCTTTTTAAGCGTTACTCGGAGGTGGGCTCATCAGAATGGTCTTCAGGTTAATCCGGAGAAGACCAAGCTGGTAGGTACTGTTCACGAGAAGATATAAAATACTCTCGTGGAAGAGAAACGCAGATAACAGAATGAAAAGGAAGTTTGATGGGAGGTGGAAAACACCAGATCCCAATTACTCTATCTCCACAAGGTGCACAGAACAGCCTGCATGGGTATTACAGGCGCGGGCATTTTTCGGAGAAGCTGACAGCCCAATTTTCCTTTCGTCTACCTGATTCGAGTGGTGTTTCTGGTGGAGATCAATGCGGTCTGGCAAGCGGCAAAGTTGATTAACACCTTGGGAGAAACCCCTAGGATCGTATCTATGTTGACAGCCAGGCTGCTATTAAGGCTCTGTCGACACATAGTATAAAAACTAAAATCATCTCTCTTAACCTAGATAGGTGGCACTCAATGGAGATAATCTTGGTGCCTGGCCATTCTGGTTTCTTAGGAAATGAGATGGGGGATGAGTGTGCTAGAAGGGGATCTGCTTTGCCCATCTCTCGAGTAGTTAAAGACGTAAGCAGACCCCTGCATGATATTTTATCGGAGTTGGTAGCAGACACTAAAGGGGCAGCGGAAGTGAGATGGGCGAACAAGCCAAGGTGCTCTATCGCTAAAAAGCTCTGGACCTCCTATCAGTCGAAAAAGACATTCGAACTCCTACACTTTAACAAGAAAGGGATTCGTATGATGATTGGAGTTCTAACGCGGCGTTGTGCAATTGGGCGAATGGCTCAGAGGCTGCACGTTCCACACCAGGAATTCTGTCGTAGCTGCCAAAGCGAGGAAGAAAAAGAAAGCATTCAGCACCTCCTGTGTGACTGTCCTGCACTACTCAGAAGGCGTTCCCGCTATCTTGGATAACACTTTTTTGAGGACTTGGGTAGTGTGGCGATAGTCCCACTGGGGGTTTTGGCTGATTTTGTTGATTCTTCTGGTTGGTTTCACCAGCCAGCACGACTAAAAGTATCTCCCCATATTTTTTTTCCTATTCCTATTTCCGTCCCATTATCTCCTTCCCCCCCTTTTCTCCTCTAACACGCATCACAATGGACCGTAAGGCTTCTGTGTGATCTCGCGTGTTGTCGCGGGCGGCCTGTATAAGCTAACATAACCTATGCCCTCACTTCACACTCGCATATTAATCGGTAAATGCATAGGGATTGTACCTCAGATTGGAACTCTTAAATTAGGCTCTAATTTGATCAGCTCTTGTGCCACGTGATATAACAGGTAGAGACTGTAAAAAATCACCACATAATAGAACGGTAATATTTCCCATTGGTTGGTCATTTTGCCTGATATCACTAAATGTCCGGTCTACTGCTTCTACCGCTTTGCGGTTTGCCATGTTACATTCATCCCATATAATAATCACGTAGAATCTTACGATCTTAAACATCGAGTGGGAAGCTTTTCCTCCTGGCAATATAGTAGCAGCTATACCTGAAGAGGCGACAAAAAGAGTAATTTTATTTTAACTTCGAACCCTTGCAAAAATAATTTTTGTGAGAAAAGTCTTTCTATACATAATATCTATACATAACATTTCTCCCAAAGCATAATCAATGTTGCAATAGACACGATCGAATATTGAACGCTGTTCATATCTAGTGTCGATACACCAGTTCGTAAAATTTCGGCCAATTCATTGCACATCATATACAGAAAATAAAAGAACGAAGAGCGCAACACTCTTTTGCTTACTCAGTTATCTTAAATGAGAGGAATGATTACAACAATAACAACAAAAAATTAAGAAAGCAGCAAAGCATGAACAACAACTTTAATCCAGAGTTCGCAAAGAAATGGCAAAATTTTCTTTAGGTGGTCAAGCAATCGGTTGTTTAGAAACCGAAATGTAAAGGGATAGAAAAGAGGTTGTGATTTATTTTTCGTTTTTAAATATTTGTGTACAGCCAATGCCATTAATGTTTGCTTTTTTTATGGCATGGTCCACCACTAAACAATTTAAGGAGATAATTATTCAAAAGGTTATTCCTGTGTATGTATGAATTTTTACATATATATGTGTCTCTGCTTATACATTGCAGCCGACTATTATTAAAAAATAACACTGGACATCAGGGTTTCTTTTACGGAATATTTCAAATCTTTTCACGCTAATTTGTAGTAGGTTTTTAATTTTTTTCTAGCAGCTCTAGTTTTTTAGATACAGCTACTTCATTTGTGTAGCTTAATAGAAAGAACTGTGGGCAGTTACGGAATCAGTGAGCTCGAATTACACAAGAAACAACAAATATTTTGTGAAAAAACGAAAAAGATTTAGTGTTTTGAGCTGTGTAATCATTTTTATTCTTTCTTACCTATATTGTTTTCCATTCAACCCCCTTCCTTCCTTTCAATAACTTAGTCAACTCACGTCACACAAAAGCAAAAAGAGACCTTTTTGCTTGAACCTTAATTTTTTCGGGCTCTCATTGCCGATTATTTTGTATGTGATTAAGCTAAAGGTTACTTTTTAAATATATTATGAGACTTATACATTCTTATGACAATCATAACAGTCGACCAATAACTGAAAAAAAAAGAAACAAAACTGAAAAAATGGGCCAAGTGCGAGTCAGGCTCCTTACCAGATTGGGGTTTGTATGGGGGGTACTCTCCCTAGTGGCCGATTTGACTGATACTAACAAATGTACCACGCCTATATCAGAGTCTAGTGTGTAAATTTCAGTTCAATAGTCCAAAAAAAATGTGCATGTGACATCCTACACGTGATAGAAGTAAAACTTCTTAAAAACAGACAGAGAGAACGGACACAAGTTTTCTGCTTGCATGTTGTTGTTTTGAATATTTTTTTACTTACAAACTGCATATTGTTGTTGTGGAAATGTAATCTCTTTTTTGAGACTTTTCCGGTGGATTTTACAAAATATGAAAATTTGAAGTCTCTGCCTAGTGCGGTTCATGAGATACCAGAATCACCAAAACGTGACGATTTGTATTTTTCAGTCAAATTTTTAGTATAAATTTTTGCCCAACGCCGCTAAAGAAGTTTCACTTTAAAAAGTTTTTCGAATAAGAACCTGAATTTTAATGGTGGGTTTGTATAGGAGGTACCACTCCTAGTTGGCTGATTTGTCTGATTCCAACAGATGTGTAGCGCCTATTCAAGAACTTATAGTGTCTAAATTTCAGTTCGATGCTAAAAACAGTTGCTGATTTGTACCCAAACAGCGTAACTTCACAAGTCAGTCTCGACATAACACCAATGATACATAAAATTGAACGAAGTCATTCATCATCGCATTCTCTGTATACAATCCAGTTAAAAACTAGAAAGAACGTTCGACTATGCCGAAGATGAAATACTCTTCACGGGACGCAGTGAAAGTTTCATTGTAGTATTCAAATGGGTGGTTTGTATGGGAGGTACCCCCCGTAGTGGTTCGATTGGACTGTTTCTGTCAAATCTCCTGCGCCTGGCTTGGAAACTGATAGTGACCAAATTTCAGTTCGATACGACAAAAAAAAAAGGTTTCCCAATCAGAACATGAATTCTAATGGGTGGTTTGTATGGGAGGTACCCCCCTAGTGGTCCGATTCGGCTGATTCCGACAAATGTACTGTGTATGGTAAAAAGAATGGTTCATGTAAAATTTCAGCTCTCTAGCTCAAAAACTGAAGGACTAGGGACATTTTCATATGGTTACCAAATACCGGTGTGTGGTCAAGGTTAAGTCTGTGAAGAGCGATAATAAATGCCCTGGCGTCTCCTCTTCTTCAATTCATAGTCTTCGATTTGATCTCACAGAAGTTAATTGCTTGTCATATACTGCCAGATAGGTGCAGTATATGACACCATCGGTGTAATAATAGATATGAACAGCCACAGTAACATTTTTGGATTCAGTCCGAGTTTTTTATCCTTAATTCTATTGCTGGTCCATATATAATAGTTGCTATGCCAAAGCAATATCCAATCTACTATGACGCATAAGTACAATATTTCACTTCTTAAGAGAAAAGCATTTTTTCTCTATGTATGAGAGGTTCTCTAAAGCGAGTCTTCTTCGGTTTCACATTAAACCCGCTTGCCTAAGTAAAAAAATGTTTAAGTACTAGATCATTTATCTGGTGGACTAAAATAGAGCAAAGCACAGCTTAAATAAATATTTTGGGTTGCAAAGACTGACTTTTGTATACCATATGTAACAGAAGCCAATACATTTATTTAGGTATAAAGAAGCAGGGGACGTTATTACCACAAACTTCCTTCTACGTAACGAATCGAAATCTGCCGGGCTACATTAGAGATGAAACGGATATCCGGTAACTATCCGGTATTAAATTATGATTTCTCTGCATTAAGAGGCAACAAATGGTTTCGCTTGTCTTCGTATACAAGACCTGCTTCCGAAAAAAGGGTTTCGCTGTATACGCTGCTGCAGGGCGCTGAAAGATATGTATATTCTAGCAAACTTTAGTAAGTTTGGATATTGTACAGTATTAGCCACCAGGATAAGGATCACGATCGTGACCAATGCGCACTGACTTCAGATAAAAATCAATCTCCCTTGCAATCATGTTCTTTTCTTGATCGTGAGAATGAAATCCAATAGCTTTAAGTGATAGATTGCAATAGTGCATTTCAAACAAAGTGCTAAAAGCATTGCTCGTGCGAGGAGACGATTGCTGAGGTCAAAGGAGTTTAGAAGCATATTTCATTAGAAACAATTCAAAATTTGGTAAACTCCTTTTCTGTACGTTTGCGAAAGGTAATCGACGACAGAGGAAGGTTTGTTTTAATCTGTTATATTAATCTGTTATTCTCAGTTATTATCATAAGTTTTTGCTTTTCTCCATTTTTTTCTGAACAACAATGTGCTGTCAAAATATTTTTGTTCATCATTGTATGGTTTTAATAGCTTTTGATAAAACAATGCAGCACACACTTTGCTAATGAACGAAATGGCCCGAATTCGCCATCTATGGAAGAAGGTTCGCTGGTAAGATGCAACAATTGGCTATTTTCGGCCGTCAAAACAGCTATCCGTTTCATCTCTAGTCTATTTATAACTTTTATAAAATTTTGAAGAATTCTGGATTGGGCAAACTGAGAACATTTAAGAACAAACCCCGTTTGTGGCCCCAATGTGTGGAATGTGAATTTCTCTAGAACGGATATTATTGTAGAGCAGTGAAGAAGAAGCATAATTAGCAGTGTAAGGTAGGAGAACTAATATTTTTATGCAAAAATCCATGCAATAGGTATGAATACAGTGTGGCACTGCTAATAACCTCAAATTTATTCAATCTGATAGCGATGCTGCACTACAAGCACTCAACGCCTTCGACTTCAAATCGGAGCTCGCCTGGCACTGCATAACATTACTAAAAACTGCAAATAGTGAAGGAAGAAAAATTGCTACGCCACTGTAAGATCCTAACTTGGAACAGCCATGGATATCTAGGTAACGAGTACATATTTGTAAAACCAAATTAAAATAAAGATTTTCCTACTAAGTTAATTCTGAGATTCTTGTTGAGTACCAGCATCTCCGAGGAACTGTCACTATACGGTTTGTCATAATAGGCCCATTTGAAGGCGCAGTGTCAAGACGAATAAATGATAGTGTCCAAGTTTCAGTTCGATAGGATAAAAAACAAAAAAGTTTTTCGAATAAGAACATGATTTCAAATGGGTGGTTTGTATGGGAGGTACCACCCCTAGTGGTCCGATTAGGCTGTACGACAAATGTACTGCGTATGGTAAAAAGAAAGGTTCGTGCAAAATTTCAGCTCTCTAGCTCAAAAAATGAGGGACTAATTTGCATACATACAGACGGACCGATCGAGCTGATCAAGAATATATATACTCTGTTTGGTTTTTTTTTTGTCTCCGTCTGCCTGTTACAAACTTCATGACAAACTTTGCATATTTTTTTTTAAAATACTATATCAGGTTTGTTTATGCAGCAGATAATCGAATTGAACTAAAAATATAAATAAATTTATATAGATTATATTACAATGAAAATATATACAATGAAATATATTATATAACTAAAGTATTGCAGCGTACAAAATAGTTAGTTACTCTATTGTAATCCCTTATAGTGTACATTATTTTTAGTTTTTCCATCTGGAGAAAAAACAAATAGCGGCGATGGTTTACCGACTCTCGAACACCGTCGTACAACTGCCCCTGCAAAAACATAGCAATTCTAGGTTTATTCCACACACTTGAGATTTATTAATTACCATTGCCAATGCAAGGCGCACCGGAAACTGGACATGCTTAAAATCAAAAGGAAAAGGTAAAATCAGTTGGCATTAATGGTATTCTTGGAAAAAGCACATCCTCGCATTTGAACTTTCCTATGATTATAGTAGCTTCAATCAAATTTTGCATAATTTTTTTAACAGCGAGTTTTGTTCCGTTGCACAATTTCGGCTGATTTAGATTTCGCAGCACCACCTTGAGTTGTAAATTGTGTGGCGGTAGTCCCAGCAAATCCAATGAATTTAGGAATTCAGTTGGATAATTCATAATTTCGTTCGGATCGGTAATATTGTAGAATCGATCGACTTAAATTGGTATTTTTCACATACCTATCTCTATAAATTTGATGTTTTCAAGCAAACATTTATTTCATCAGCAGCAGTTGATCTGGGAATGACCGGAAGCGTTGGCGGAAATCTCCTGCCAGTAGAAACATCGCGCCTCCGAAATATTTCTGATTGCTGCGCAAATCTGTTAACGTTCGATCGAGTGCCTCTAATGCTCGTTTCTAATATTTTCAAATTACTCACTCCTCCACACTCAACCATAGTCAATGAAATACGTGAAAGAAAAAGAAAGATGTAGGCAGAATATATGTAAGTTTTATAAAAGCACGATTCAAAAAGGTTTGCAGGTTTGATTGATAGTCATTGAATGCAGTTAAATTCTAATAAGAGAGAAAAAATAACAACAACGCACAATTCATGCCGGAGCAAAGCATAAGCACTCATTGAAGCAAAAATGTTTACAAAAACAATAGCAAAAATTGCATACATATATTTCAAATTTCTAATATTTTCAAATTACTCACTCCTTCCACTCGACAAAAGTCAAACAAAATAGGTGAAAGAAATAGAGAAGCAAAAACCAGCAGAATATATTTTGGTTGTTGGTACACGACTAACCCGCGATCCTCCTACTTCCCTTATCGAAAAACCAAAATTGATCAATAGCCTCGAACACGAAACACAAACAAAGCAAAGCACAAATAGCGAAACACACTGCCTCTCTTTTGCCCTGATCACTTTAATCCAGAGTTCGCAAAGAAATGGCAAAATTTTCATTAGGTGGTCAAGCAATCGGTTGTTTAGAAACCGAAATGTAAAGGGATGGAAAAGACTTTGTGATTTATTTTTCGTTTTTAAATATTTTTGTACAGCCAATGCCATTAATTTTTGCTTTTTTTATGGCAAGGTCCACCACTAAACAATTTAAGGAGATATTTATTCAAAAGGTTATTCGTGTGTATGTATATTTTTACATATATATGTGTGTCTGTTTGTGCGTTTCAGTTTATAATCACGCTAATTTGAAGTAGTTTTTTAATTTTGTTCTAGCAGCTCTAGTTTTTTAGATACAGCTACTTCATTTGTGTAGCTTAATAGAAAGAACTGTGGACAGTTATGGAATCAGTGATCTCGAATTACACAAGAAGCAACTAATATTTTTTGTAAAAAACTGAAAAGGTTTAGTTTATTGTGCTGTGTAATCATTTTTATTCTTTCTTACTTATATTGTTTTCCATTCAACCCCCTTCCTTCCTTTCAATAACTTAGTCAACTCACGTCACACAACAGCAAAAAGAGACCTTTTTGCTTGAACCTTATTTTTTTCGGGCTTTCATTGCCAATTATTTTGTGTGATATTGAGCAAAAGGTTATATTTTAAATATATTGTGGGACTTATACTTTTTTATCACAATCAAAACGGTCAAGAAATAACCGAAAAAAAATTAAAAATAAGTGAAAAGTTTCTCTGCTGCTTGTCGTCGCTCCGCTGCTCGTTATCACTCTCAACGATGTCATGATACTCAGCCTAGGAAGAATGTATCTTACAAGTGGAGATTTCAACACAAAAAGCAGATTCTGGGGTAACTTTAGAGCAGATACATGGGGTAGCTGACTTCAGGAAGTAGTACAAAACTCGACAGCTCAATTTATGACAACTGGTCAAGCGGCACACTTCCCGAATGTCATAAGACATACACCCAGCGCTATTGATTTTTTCATAAATAATGGGCTACGTCTAGATTGGTTGTCTATCAGGATAGAGTATCAGATCTCCTCTGATCATCTTCCCCTTGTAGTTACTTTTGACTCCGCCCCGAAGATCAAAACAATAAAAAGACGACTTCTGTCACCTGGAGCTGATATAGCTGCGTTTCGCCGGGATTTGGAAGAATCACTAAATTTAAACTTGGAAATCCTGATTCCTGAAGATATTGAAGACGGCTACTCGATTTTCCTAAATAAGGCGCACTCAGCAGCTCTCATTGCTGTCTCTTCAAATCCATCAAATGACTACACTTCCCCCAGCTATTGAGGTGCTGCTGCTTACTAAAAGGAGGCTGTGCTATTCTTGGTCTTCATTTTCAACTTGATGTTTAGATTGGGATATGTCTCAAAACAGTGGAAGAAGGCGAGAATCTGCATTACTCATAAGGCCGCCAAGAGCCCTTACATATTAGATTCGTACAGGCCAATCAGTCTGCTGCCCACTGTGGCAAAGCTGTTTAACGCTGTCTGAATACACGCCTACTGGATTTGAACATGGTCAAGGAAGTAGTTCCTTCATTTCAATTCGGGTTCCTTAAGTCGTCCCACGAAACTCCAGAACAACTGAATAGGGTGGTCAATTTTATCCTTGAAGGATTTGAGGCCTAGGTGTACGTCGTGGCAGCGTATCTCGACATCAAGCAGGCTTTCGATAGAGTTTAGCGCGACGGGTTGCTCAGTAAACTGAACAGTCTACTACCGCCTCAACTATGGTTAATAGTACGCAGCTACCTCAATAACAGGACTTTTACAGTGGTACTAGATGGTGTGGAGTCTAGTATCAAGTGTGATATGCCCAATGGCTCAAAACTACCGCTAGAAGATCTTGTGGGTTTAATCATCGCCACGTTTGCTGATGATATGGTCATCCTCTCCAGAAATAGGTGCATTTACGAAGCGGCGGACAAGTGCAATAATATCTGCATAGTTTTGAAATCTGGAAGGAGATGGAACATTGACATTAATTAAAAGAAATGTGGCAATGTGACATAAGCCTTACGACCAGATGTTTGTCCGGGACTCTTTATTGGCAACCAGCTGCTGGAGCACCATTCGGAATATAGATAGCTGGGTGTGTATTTAGATAGGCGATTAACGTTTAAATCGTATATCTCAAATATAACGAAGTCGCTCGGATAGAAAATAAGAAAATTGCGTTGGCTCCTAAACAGTCGCAATAAATTGTCACTAAGAAATAAGGTACACAACTACAAAGCAATAATTGCTCCTACTTGGCGTTATGGCTTACAGGTGTACGATATAGAAGCAAAATCAAATTTTCAGGCCAAGGACTACATTGATCGGTTGGTAAGTCATCCAAACATACTAGCCAGGCGCCTTTTAAAGAGGCGCAGAAAGCGAGGGGTCGGAATGGCGAGGCGGCTGAGGAGATCGCATCCTGTCGATCTCCCTACTAGATCTTATTATAATAAATGTATTGTTCTTTTTCACTTGTTAATATAAGTTGTTTTGTTATTGTTTTGTATATAGTTTAATTTAAATTGTTTTATGAATAATTAAAGTTTGAAAACAAGAGAAAAAATTTGATGTTTTTGTTTTTTTTTTTTATTTCAAACAAAAAATAATGGAAAGTTTCTTTAATTATAATAATTTGTAAAAAGTCTTAAACAACTAAAATATTGCACATAATTAACACATTTTGTTGTTATTGATTTATATATTGTAATAATACAATAATATATTTTTTATCGAATTTACAAAATTATGTGATGAAGAGAAAGATAAAAAGAGAAGCAATGAAAAGCTAAGAGAAGCTAAGTAAGGAGTTATTAAAATAGAAAATAAATTTTATAAAAATAAACGAAAGTTAAATGAAATGAAATATTTAGATAAAGGAAGTCCAAAATAGATACGGATGAATAGAAAGATAGTGGATAGCGAAGCTTTTTTAAAGCTATGAAAATGATCAAGATCAAGTTCATGCATGTATTTCATTGCATACTTTTTGGCAATCAAACTTGTTGAGGAAGTGGAAGAGAAGTAGGGAAGGTAGTGACATATTATACGAGGATCATTTAATAAGTAACGATGTAGCTTAGAAACGAGTTGTTTAAACCATACAATAGTTTCAGTGCGTCAAGTTGTACTTCGTTCCCATCAGCTGTTCGAGAGTACATATTTCATAATCATAACCTCAAATGTATTCAGTTATGAAAGACGAGGAAGAACAACGCGCGGTAATTAGATTTTAAGTTGCAGAGGATATTAAAGGTATTGAAATACACAAAACAATGTTGAAAGTGTATAGGAATCTTTGCTTAAACTTTTCGAATGTTTCTGTGTCGAGCAATGAAGTAGGCGACATTGATGTTTGGGATTGACTAAAGCCTTTTTATAGTGACTATCTCGAAAATCAACGAATGACCAGTACTACTAATATACATATGTTCACAAACAAATTAACGCCTGCCATTCGAACAAAACGTCGTAAACTCATAAACTCTTGACCAATGGTGTAAACATTTAATTGGGGTTGGAAAATGTTTCACACCCCCCTGTAGCCTCAATATTGCCTCATCCGACTTCCATAAATATTGTCTACTTAAGAGACATTTACGATCCCATGAAGATCAACCTAAAGAATTTTATGCCAGACAAATTGGAAGATTGATGAGCAAAATATATAAAAGTTGCTGGGAATTATGTTGAAAAGTAGTTAAAGTTTTGTATTGATTGAGTAAATCGTTTTTTAAGCTGAAGCGATTTGTCTCGTTACTTATTGAATGACCCTCGTAGATTTACTTTCTTAGCTTATCATACATATATATTTTGTAATATGAAGCAATTTTTATGTACTTTTCAGAGCCACTCATAGAGGCCTGAATTGAAGTCTTTAACCTTCCACCTGCGTATATTCGACTGCAGAACTAACCAAGTTTTTCGCGTACATACCTCGTAAGACGATGATGTGTTCCACGCCTCGTAACAGTGTCCATTACTTGTCATGCAGACACATTGATGCTTAAAACCTTAGCTGAACGCTTTGTCTTTAGGCGCATGATAATTGTATGGACGCTGGGTGATGGACACTGGGCTGTCCCTGCTCTCGACACTCCACTCGCGTAGTGCTGCTGGTGTTGCTGTCGTCATACTGCATGGCTGGCAGGGTGTATAAGTGGTGAGTCAGCGCTGCCACCTGTTGGTTGTGTTGCTGAATGACTTTAGTGTGTGTAAGGACGGTTTCAGTGATTGGTAAGCATGGAGGACTGAGTGCCTTCTGGCATAAATGGGTTATGCTGCGGCTATAAATCGGTGAGTGTTGCGGTGACTGCAACGTGGCTGTTGTGGGGCAATAGAAGATATGCGATATGCAGGATATCGGATTGATATACTGTTGTCTGCTGAAGATGCTGTGCGACATGTTAGGTACGTCCTGATAGTTCTGCTGTGCGTGGGTGATCATCTGCGGTGGCGTAGTTGTGGCTGTTGTTGCTCCTTGTTGATGCCCCCCCTAGTTGTAGACATCATCTATTGCTGGCTTACAGGTGCGTTTTGGCGACAACTGATGCGAACATCCTCTGGATGTTGTTGTTCTTCAGGTGGGTAGGTTCACTGTGCCGGTTGGTCGTGCCATTGTTGGTCCTCCGATTCTGAATTGTTGTTGTTTTCGTTTTCAGCTTCCTCGTAAATATTGTGCAGCGCGGATTCCGTTGAGAAAGTTGCAAGTGAGTTGCATGTTGGTCTAGGTATACGTAGTACTATAACTGGTTCATCATAGCCACCAGGCCCTTGTTGTTGGTGTTGGGAAGCTGCCTGCTCTCTACTGTCTGGATGTGGCAGATCTGTGGTCTGTGCTCCGGTTGTCCGGAAGATTCGTAACGGGTTATTCATAGGACGAGGGCCTATGTTACATGTACGCCTGTTTTGGATCTAAGTTGATTGTAATAGGCGTCACTCTGTGGTGGAATGTACGTTGGAGTAACATAAATTGGTGGATTGTAATCGTATCTTTCAGCGTAACACAATGGAAAAGCAATATTTTAGTTATGGGGTATGATCAACTGAAGTAAGGACTAATCCCAAATCACCTTCGATGGTGCTACTTTCTTTTCCGGTAGTTGTTTTTGTCGTGTTGTCGGCTCCACTTTGATTCTTGCACCATGCATTTTGAATTGTTTATCTAATTCCTTGATAAACTCCAAGTCATCCGCAGGCAGATTCTTAAAATTATCCGACAACTCTGCAATTTCTTTCTCTGTGGATTTAGATTTTTCTTTTGTGTTTACCGGTTTTGATTTCAAGCCATAACTGGTACCTATTGTCGTCGAGTATAATATAGGTGTTTTTGTTGGACGTTTCTTGAGTGAAGTCACCTTTTTGGGGTAATTCGTTTTGTCATGACTTGTAATTTTCCCAAGACCAGAACTTGTCTCATTGCCCGTCGCCTTGCCATGCGTCGTGCTAATGATGTATATCAAGAGAAAAGCATTCTAAAAAGAAAAATACCATGAATCATTAGTTAGAAAGTCTAAATATTGTAGTTAAGTAAAGTTTACTGAAGTATCTACAACGCTATCATCATCGTCATTATCAACAATAAGCTTCTTCACACCTCGCTGTGCAAAAAAGTAAAAGGCCATTGCACTTCAAAATTAAAGCCACTTCATATAATTACGACTTGAAATAAGCAGTGTGATGCTCCGCCAAAGATAAACAAGTTTAAGTAACAACTCAGCCTGAGTCTTTGAAACTAAGACTTAGCAAAGCGCATAATTACCACGAAGCTCAATGAGCTAATAACGCTTATATAATACAAGGCATCGCGATCATCACCACAGAAAAGAAGTGGTTGTATAAATCACATGAGGACAAACATTATGCGGTGTTCACCATTGTATAATGACTAATAGTGAGGCACGTGACACTTTGGTAAGATTTCCATATTTCAATAAGATAATACAAAATGCTTGATTAAATTAGAGAGTGAAGGAAGAGTAGTCACTTTCATAAAGAATTTGAAGCTTTTTTTTTTGTGAAGTTAAGTAGGAAATTTTTTATTGCTACCAAGGTGTGAAACGTTGGCAATAGACGATCCCAGTGGAATTGCAATGCTTCGTTGTTTCCGATTACGTAATCTATATTGGTTATAACTTTTTATATTATATAAATGTTTCATAACTCTGCAATGTCCCGGCAGCTTAACACTTTACGGATACCCTTTGGAAAAAAATGGGCCAAGTGCGAGTCAGACTCGTACACGGAGGGTTCCTTACCAGATTGAAGATTGTATGGGAGGTACTCCCCCTAGTGGTCCGATTAGACTCAACGTACCGCGTACATATCAGAAACTATAGTGAATAAATTCAGTTCAATAGTCAAAAAAAAGTTTTTCAAAGAACCTGAATTTTAACTGTATGGGAAATCCCAGTAATCCACAACTGAAATTTTGACATATATGTTTCTGATGTAACGCCACCAACCATCCAAATTCCAAGATCGTGGGATTACTTTTTCGAAAATTCGTTTTAGTATTTGTTGCTGATACCCGTACAAGACTACATATGCTGTGAATTCAACATCTGTTGCGGTTTATGAGATATGACCGGACGGCGGTCGGACAACGAAGTCTCTGCAAAAGGGCCCGAAATCCTAAGAAGGTATGCATAGCAACTAAGGCTTTCAAGTGAAATAGATGAAGAAGATTGTGAAGAACATATGAAAAATTGATGTTTATTACATAATGGCATAAATGATGACAAACTTATCCATTGTCTAATACTATTGAAATCAAACCACAATAAGCCGCCGCTGCCGCCCACTCTTGACAATGTAACCTCTTCGTATGACTACCAATTAAGTCAAGTTGATCAAGTTGGTATCTGGCAAGTCTGCAATTGTGGTTGATTTGCAAAATTAACAATATGCATTTAACTGTGGCTGTGATTCATTAACTCATTTATTTTTTACTTTTTGGTATTTAATTGTGTTGGTGGCAACTTTCAATTGTCAGTTCTTGTTTTCGGATGCACTACTTAGACTTCAACTTTGTAATCGACATCGGTATTGGCCTCGAACTCTTCTCTTGGACTTTGAACATGTCTTGATATACGAGTATCGTATTTTTGCTAACTTTTAACTTTAAATTGTGTCTAATGGCGAAGTGATTGCATCATCATCATCATCATCATCATCATCATCATCATCATCATCGTCGTCGTTGGCGCACGTCGTTAACTGCGAAAGCATCTCATTTTCTTGTACAAACGGGAAAAGCAAACTTACTTAACTAAAGGCTTTTCCTATTTGAGATATTCACCTTTTGTTACCTTCAAATTATCCATTTTGCATTGCTAATGGCATCATCAAATCAAATCAACGCTAATTTCAACAAAGTCATTCTTCCTGACTTGCTTCAGGGTTCGAACTTAACAGTCAGTCAGCGACTATGAACTTGCTACATGCTATTTCGAAAGTTTCCTCAAATGCTCGCCTGTAAAGGTGGCCATCAATTTATTTAATGTGTGTCCAAGCTCTAGCATCTTTTATTCCGGGGATATGCAAGTATGTATTTACACATAGATGTCCTTTTCTTTTACCATTTTGCATACGAAAAACCAATGAACACAAATATATTCAGAAATACCATATATTCCTTTTTCCAGATCGGTCTGGTAAAGAATCTGGTATAATTTAAAGTGAAGCAATTAAAACTTTTTTTACTTGATGTTTTAGAGCCAAAAATTGTGCAGATCTTTGCTTACTTTTCATTTGTACTTTTTGGATTTAAAGATTATGTCACAATGCTTTTGATTTCTTTGCAAATAACACGTTTTATTTCTTTACAATAAATCTTAATTGCGGTCATTACTTGAACTTGAATTTCCGGCGTACGACAATTGAGTTCACATCAATGCAACACTCTTGGAAGTTAAAGCGATGTTATGTGTGTGTATGTAGATAAGTTTATCTATAACCAATTCAAATTGACAATTTGACATTGCCTCGTACAATGAACATTGATATAGACACTTCAATTTCTTACGCTTCTAATTTTACCACTTTTTCTTGTCGTTTTTGTTTTTCCTCTGGTAATTTTATGTTTCTATTGTATAACAAGTTCCAACGCTGGTCATCCAGTTGTGCAGATTTCATTAACCATAAAAAGAATAACATGAAAAAACTTTGTTAAATCGGACATGAGATACAGTAACTTCATGAAGAAAGTAACGAGATCAGATTACCACAGATCACTTAAGATCAGTTTAAAGCTAAGTATATAAGTTTATTTATTTATTATATTAAATAAATCCTACGTTCATTTACAGTAGCCTTGAGCTATGGAGGATATCCATGATCACGGAAATATTTAATCCACCTTCTTTGAATTGGAATTAAAACGGCTTCTATAAAACTCAAGAAATCCCCAGTTTTAATAGCTAATATATACATTATTGATTCTAAATCCAGAAAGGCCGCATTAATTCTGGAACTAGTTGTTGGTATGAGTCGACTTGTGTTAATCCAAGTTATGTAAGTATAAACTAGCGACCCTCCCGCTTCGCACGGGTATTAAATCTCTAGCCTATGTCACTCACGAAATGATTAAAATCGATCCGTAGTCTTGATTTATCTCTTGCTGAACCCTGCATTCACTACAGACCTATGTTCGAACGACGACTCTTCCAGACATGACTTTATAATTTCTTGATAATACAGACTTAAATAAAAAAAATCTACCTTGAAGAAACTTTGCTGTGTAAGCTGGAATATTGTAGTGACAGTAAATGCTATGAATTATAACACTATGCGAACTACATGAATTTTAAAGATAGGCATATAGGTATGTATAGTAAAAATAACAGTATTTCTCCACTATTTAATGGATGTTATTATAAATACAAACCTTCCTCTTCAATCACTCCATCTATTAAAAAAAACCGCATCAAAATACGTTGCGTAGTTTTAAAGATTTAAGCTTACATAGGGATATAGGGACAGAGAAAGCGACTTTGTTTTATACTATGTAGTGATGATGATGATGTATACCCTTTGAAAACTGAATGAGTAGTTCGACATCATCATCTGCAGCAAAGTTGATGTTAAAAATACTTGTGTGCTCATTTCATTATGATCCCTCGTTAAAAAGTTTCATACACATTCATCTTAACTAAAGGCAAGCACGGTACTACATTTCTTATCCAACATGCGTATATGTATGTTGTAATCACGTTTTCGGCAACTGTTTGTGCTCGGGTCCATCATCTAAACACTATCCACGCGTTGTTTTATTTTTATCGACAAGAAAAGCGTTAACCAAACTTGTCTATGACGATTTCAAATTTCACTCTACAGAAACCAAAAATGTTTATACACAAAAAAAAAAAACCAGGACTTGAATCCCATGCCCTCGGTAACTAATAGAACTGAAGATTCTATTTTTAGCATCATTTTTCGAAATTTCACTGGTAACGGACATAAAAGAGCTACGCTCTAAAGAAAAAACAGAACTTTATTCTCTTTATCCTCTTTCATTTCAGAACCCTAACACCGAGTTATTTTGCATTTATACGTTCTTGATTTATTTGAACTGGCTTCTAAGAATACAGCACAGCGGAAGCACTAAAGAGACAATTGATACAATGCCGACAGTCTTCTTGTGTCAGAGACCACTGTAGCGGTATGAGTTGACATATGTCAAGGTACTGGCTTCGGCACTGAAAGGTTTGTTGACAACACGCTTTTTCGAGAAGAAAGCATTGTTATTGCGAATGATGAAGTGGCCATCGTACGTCTTTTTTCGTATAGTACGAGGCAGGAAAGTGTTAAGTACACCAAAACGTTTGCATATATTGTGACTTAAACTAAATCTTTGAATATCTAAAGTAATGAAAATATTTCCCATTCAAAAACTTAGAAAGAAACTCAAAGGCCTTTATGGCAGATATATCATATATTGTTTGGATTGACCCATATCTAACTTTGGTTTTAACAAAACTTTTATATTCTTCACAAATGCTGATTTTGTGTATAAAATTTTTTTTTTTTTTTTAATTGTAGGAGCCTATCAAAAATTGTTGTTGTTGTTAATATAAATAAAAAATCCAATCTATTTTGCACTGAAATATATCAACAATTATGGTTTCAATAATTCTTCTACTTAGCTACGCTGATCATTGTGACACACACTCGTATTTTGTATGAGGTCTGCGATCATCACGACAATGTTATATCTTTTCGGAATAGTACCAAACTAACATACATATATATTTTTTTATTGATATTATTAAGTTATAAAACAATGAGTCAACAATTGTGTGTATTTGTATTTTAACCCAGATTTCCTTTACAAAAATTTCAATAAAAAAAACCAGCTTAAAATAAGAATTGAAAAAAATGGAATAAAAACAAACTTATACAAATCGTATGCAACAGTTTAATATGTTGGTATTATTTATTGTTGGTATTTTATATTTCTTGTCATTTGATTTTGTTGTTGTTGTTGTTGTTGTTGTCTTTTGAAATATTTGAATCGCTTTAAATGGGCAATATCAGAAATCTCCATGATATCTAAGAGTACAATATGGCTAAATCCATTGTATTATGATAATAAAGTCCTACAAAAGTGGTAAGTAATCTTAATGCATTTGCAACTTATAAATCTATTGTATTGTAGTTTATTGTTTTGTTGTCCAACAAACTCAAGAGTGCCTCGATTGCCAAACAACATATGTAAGAGGGTAATGAATCCACCGATTTTACGCCCAAACTGATCATCAAAATAAGTATTAGAGGTGTGAGTGAGTCCGATGGTGTATTAAAACAAATTAAGTTATTCAGCTCATAGGCCAACACCAAGCAAATTAGACACAAAACAATTGTTGTATAACGAAATATGCATGCCCAACCATGTAGACAGAAGAATACTAGCCAGACAATAGAAGCTCTCGAACATTGCATTATGCTCAACCTGAAAACTGCGAAGCGATGCGTAAATGCGATGTGCTCAGCCTGTGCGACATTAATTTCGTCATTCATTTTGCGCATGTAGAACGAAGAATTCATACCGACAAAAAAAGAAAGTTAGTTTACTGTTGAAAACTACGTGCGATGTAAAGTTGCCATATATTTTCACTCCTCATTCATCTCAACTCACCTCAGTTCAGTTTACTTTATGTTTCGTTTGGTTTGGTTGTGAATTTGGCGTCACAGTGGTACGGCTAGTGTGACGAGCGATCGATCGATCAACCGACCGACCGACGGACCAACCAACCAACCAACAGTGAAACAATCATTACAGCCGAGGTAGTTCAGTGCTCCTGACTTCGAGTCTTGAACGCTTCGTTTAAAGTGGTTACATAGCTTCATACATTCATCCACAATCCAAAGAGAATGCCTCTGCCTACCTGTTTGTGCTGCGGACTATTTGTTGGTCACTTAGTTTGTATATTTATATATATTTATTTATTTTTATGTGATCGAAAAAACTTCCGCCATAGGCCACCATCTTAATTTTTGTTTCCTTGTGAGTATTGCCTTTTCGAAATTTGCACCCAACTAACCTGATTGGTGAAGATATTAATATAAATTTAGGTTACTCTTCATCATGATGGAGGTATTATAATTTGAACAATTATATACTGATGAGTGTAGTGTAGGTGTGTGTCTTACTTCTGATCAGAAATAGTTTTCTTTCCTAAAGTCAATTTTATATATAAGTATTTTTGATAAGTAGTAAATTTTAATTTTTTAGTTCGCATGAATATCAAGGAATATATGGTAAGTGACTTTGTTTTACCACCATAAAACATATTATAATTAGGTTCTGTGTTCATTTTATTATGATCACAAGGATGGGATTGGATGAATGTTGTGAAACAGATTTTGTGTTAAGTGTCATTGGGATCATCGAAATAGTGTAGTTCATCATTGAAAAATACTTACCAAAATAATAAGTAAACGCATTTTGCCGTTCTTAAATTTATTCCTTTTTTTTTTACTGTCTATAAGTTCAATAAAAACTTTAATTTCAATTTTGTTTTTGTATTTTGGTTTTTGGTTAATTTTATCGATTGTATTTATATTTATAAGAATTCATTAATTTTTATTGTAAGTATTTCACATATTTTTTATAAGAAGAAAAAAAAGAAAAAATAAAATGAAATTGTTGAGGAAACACTTAATTAAGCAAGTAAAATAAATTAAAAACACACTTTAACTAACTTTTCGCAAGACGAATCATTTAAAATAACAAAAACAAAAAAAAAGCAAAAATAATGGGATACGAGAAACTTCATGCAGACGGTAAAGTGTCGCGCGGTTTACTGTGGATGGCGCAGGCGCAGCTTTTGGTTTTTATACTGCCAGACAAATTCAGCAAATCTTTGCCTATCTACTCTGTTGTATTCAGTTGAGTTGTGTTTACTGAGTTGAGTTGAGGCAAACTAGAGTCGAGTTGAGCTGCAGCAAACCAAGTTAACTTGAACGTCAACTGCTAAGCAACCATCATCATCATCATCATCATTATTATATTCACCGTCAACAAAATCATCATCATTCTGATCGATCGTTAGATGCCTGATTAGATGCTATGCAGTATAAGTATGAAAAGTGAGAGTGAGTTGATGATGGTCGGTTACTTGGTTGTTATGAAAACTAGAAGGAAACAAATCTTATTTTCTTTAATTTGTAATAATGATAATAATAATAATAGTAACGATTAGTTATACTAGCAGAAGTTCTATAGTCAAATAAGATTCGTTGACTTTGTATTGCTGTATTATACTTAAGTAATCATAAGTACATTACTAGTCAGAATTAGTTCGTAATATTATGCAACTTCAAATTACTTATTGCACTTTCATTCTATTTGTTTTTTCAAGATTCAAATTCATAAGAACAAAAACCATAACGAAATCTAAACTTATCATTTTTAATGTTTGAAAAACGAGACATAAATTACGAATAATCATATAATTAGCATAATTTAGCATGTGGAAAAATTAATCAATGAGTACTTGAAGTTTTGTTTATAAAGCGGTAAAATTGTATTAATAATTTAATTGATAATAGCAAAGTTGCTGACACAACAAAAGCAAATAATAAACCAGAATAGATAGTAAATCTTGTAACACGATCATGAATACACGTCAGTCGATGAGATTCGATGATGAAGTTAATTTTGATCTTCAGCGATGCATAGATACAAAATGACAAGCATTAAAGTTAAATGATATTTGAAAAATGAGAAACAAAAATATCGATTACCAAAAATTAATATATAAGTTTAATAGTCAAGAACGGATGTTACAGAAAATTACCTAAAATTCCTTGAGGTGATCGCACTGACCACATGAATAAAATCCAAAAACAGATGTTCTCCACATATGTGGTCCATCAGCGAATTGCTATTGAAGCATGGCTTGCAGTTGTCAGCTAAACCTTCAACATCATGTCACAGGTCGCATTACCTTGGACTAATTCTAGGCAAGGCAACCACAACTCGTTATTAAAAGTTGCGTAGGCTTGACTGGTTGCTACGGCCGCCCATTAAATTGTCGCTTAACAACAATAGGACAATTGATATATTATATAAATAGTGGCCCCTGTTTGGCATTACACAATACAAATCTGCTGCTGCAAGCAGCGTTCCGAGAGTCACAAACATGGCACTTTACCGCATAACTGGGGCTCCTTGGTTTGTGCGCACGGTACACGACGAAATCCTGCAAACGCCATCAACAAACTACCGTCACCAGTCATGATGAACTATTCTGAAATGTCTCCATCACTAATATTACGAACATTATATTCGTCACATGAATGATGTTAATTGCGAAAATGTTATATAAACACAACTAAATCTATCATATGTTCAAGCACTAGGCTACGGCATACATTAAATGCAGTCAGAGCCATAGTCTGACGTATCTGCTATAATTGTACGTCCACGATTTTGAATATCTGCAGATGTGTTTATAAATTTCTTTGATATGGCAGGCCGGTGAATGCTAAAAGTCGGCTAATTACAGCACACTTGTAAATTGTAAAAACATGCTAGACTTCAGTTTCTCCGGGTAGGCCTACATATGGTCGGCGGATCTAAGAACTCCCTATATCATCGATTTTGGAATCACAAAAATATATAGAAACCTCATATCAGCAGTTACTCATTATGAACTTTCATCCGCTCATTCACTTGATTCGTTACTCGATTTTCCAATAGTTGAGGATCGCCCGATGCACTTTATCTAATACAACTAATTGGTTGCAATGTAAAAATCAGTTCTCACATCGGAATCAACGAACCTGCAGTGATATCGACAAAGTTAATGAGTTAATGCTCATAGCTGCGTTGATTCAACTGCCAGAGATTGTTGCCACACAGCATTCTTTTAGGCTGCAAAGGTACTACATCTATATCCTATCACCCACAAACACTAGATTTTCACTTTCGAAATCACAAAAATTGCTAAAAACTCCTGTGGAACTGGATTCACATATTAGAGACAGAACCGGAAGTTGGCCACGGTCTGATAGAAGAGAAGGTTAATGTATTTGGCAACCAATCTGTGACTCACAGTGCTCTCGTCAACCATACTTAAAAACAAGCTCAAGTGAAATTGAATCAACTGAATCCCAAACAATGTGCTTGTTATGATAGAATCGTGCCAAAAATGATAACTGAACTTCTATTTCTCTCGAGTCTTTTCAATGCTACCCTTCGAATTGGATACTTTCCAAAGCAATGGAAGAAATCGGTTATCATAATGGTTCCGGGAAGGATAGGACATGTTCTTCTTCATACAGACCTATAAGTGTGCTTCCAGCTCAAGCCATTTAAGAAAGTTCTTAAAGCCAAACCCAATCATTACAAACAAATGGTATAATATCGAGCAAAGCATGGAACGATTGAGCAAGTCAAGAGAGTTACTTCGGAAATGAGAACTTTCTTTGAACAGCGAGAATATTGCTCAGTAGTAGTCATTGATGTAGCACAAGCGTTTGATCGTGTATGGCATGAGGATTTATTTTATAAAATTAAATGTTTGCTACCTCAAAATATGCATAGAGTCCTGCAAGCCTACATATCAAATCGAGTGTTTGTAGTAAGACAGAAAAATTGAATTTATGAAAAAAGCAAGTTCAAGGTAGTGTCTTGGGACACTACATGTTATTCACTGCCGACATTCCAACAAGTAGTCAAATTGCTACTTGAGCTGATGATACTGCCGTAATGAGCCCTGCGCTTAAAGCTTCTGCAGGTTTGGATGCTCATCTTAAAAGTTAGGGATCAAACTGGAGAATTAAAGTCACTGAGCACATTATATTTAAATTGAAAATTTCAACTCTAACCGGTTTATGAGATACGACCCGAGGACAGACAAACGGACGGACAACGATGCCTCTGCAATAGGGTTCTGTTTGGTATTCTTTGGGGCCGGAACCGTAAAAAAGATAAGAGTTATATGCGAACTATGCTTTAACATTCAGAAACGCAAGAGCGCAGAAGACAACGAAGAGCGCAAATATTCTTGTGGTTGCACGAGAAAAACCAATACAACAAAAACAACATAAAATTTAAAGCATCAAAAGAAAAAACTTATTCTTAAGTTTATTAAATGAAACATAAATTAAAATGAATATATTTCGATTTAGTGATTTTGATAAAATTAACGCTTTATGCAGAAAGCTTATACACCAGTGAAAACCGCATTCAAATAGGTTAAGCCGTTTTTAGATTAGCATTAACAAGGGAAGTGGCTAATGATTTTATATTAACATACTTGTACATATACATATGTATGTAGCAGATAGTATGCATTGAGTAAAGTGTATAGAATCCCTTTGGGATTATTTTCAAAGGTAGCTTGTCAACATTAGTTGCCTTGAATTTCAAATCAATTTTCATTATTATTCTACACACAGAGTAGAGAAGTTTTGTGTTCAGAATTTTTCAAACATGTCTTCTACCCCAAATAATCAAGATTTGGCTGAGCCAACTAATACTGACAAGAAGAATTTTACCGATGAGGAAGAAAAGGTCATTGAAGAAATGAAGAATCTCTACATGAAGACCATCAAACTCGATATAGAATTGTATCGCGATATCTACAATATGGAAAATGTTTAAGAAAATCGACGAAATATTTGATAGTCGGAAGAAAGTTCAAAAAGAACAACAATGGCCAGCCCATTAAAGTTAACAGCTTTTGGTTAAACGTGCTTAAGACTGCGCTTGAAGATTTCATTGGGGAGAACGATGAGAAAATACTTGCTGTAAGTATTGTAGTAAGAATATTAGTAAAAGGCTTGTACGATAATTTATAATAAATCTATTTTTGTATCCAATAGCATCTTACTGACATACGCTCGAAGCAAGTTTACGAACCGCTTATTCATTTTGTCTTAGAGTTCCATTTCGAGCCAAACGATTTTTTCTCTAATGCAATTTTAACAAAAACTTACTATATAAATTGTCTACCAGATCCCAACAAACCATTGTCTTTTGATGGTGCTGAGGTATATAAATGCGAAGGGTGTGAGATCAATTGGAAGGATCAGTCCAAATTTGACAATATAAACGATCAAATTTCATTCTTTAATTTTTTTTCACCGCCGGAATTACCAGAAGATCCAGACGATGTAAATTTTTGCGATATCATGGCCGTACTTCAGAACGATTTTCAGATGGGTTGTTATTTAAAAGAGCGCATCATACCGAAAGCTGTTTTGTTTTTTACTGGCGAAATTGCCGAATGCCAAAGTTCGGAACCTGAATCGGATTCTGAGGAGACTGGATCAGTAGGCTATGAAGAAGAAGAAATCCCACCTATTGAACATGAAGAGTAGATCGATAGATCGATCAGTTGGTTTAAGTTTAGATAAATTTGTTAGTTAAATTCAAACGCGCATTGTACAATTGTCAACACATAAACATTCAAAAACAGGTGAAAATGTTCGATCGACGGTTACAAATAGTTTGACGACAAGGTGATTTTTAAATTTATAATTTTCTTTTGTTTCTTTAGTTTTCTTTTATTTAAAAAAACACGTTGTAACTACAACAAATAAATGACAATACAACAAAACTCTTTGTGGGCTTATATAAAATTATATACAAAATTATTAAAGTTTAATAATAAAGAGTTATAAACTGTTAAATTTCAAGGGGAGGAGTAGAGAATAATAAAATGAAATAGTCAAAATAAAAATAATTTAAGGACATGAACTTAAATTAAGGTGAATGTGTGAGTATGTGTATTGGCAAGTATCGTTTGCTTTTGATGAAGTGCATTGGGGGGTGGAAGAGAGAAGAATCAATACGATACTATATGAAATAATATGTGATTGAAACTCTTTGACTGGCGAGCGAGATGAAATGAGCGCACGTGCAATGTCCCAATGGCATTCAACGGTTTTTTGGATATCATGACGTAGAAAGCGCAAAAATCGCTAAAAACTCCTGTGGAGCTGGATTCACCTATTAGAGACAGAAACGGAAGTTGGGCTCGGTCTGATGAAAAGAAGGCTAATGTATTTGCCAAACATCTTGAGCACGTGTTTCAACCTAATCTACCTACTAACAAATTTGTTCTTCCTCACCAGACAATCACAAATCCCGTAAATATGTCTCCATTAAAAGCAAGCGCTAGTGAGATTGTATCTATTATAAGGACTCAACGGAGACCCAAAAAATCTGCTGGTTATGATAGAATTGTGCAAAAAATGATAACTGAACTTCCAAACGCAGCAATAGTTTTTTTCTCGTGTCTTTTCAATGCTATCCTTCGAATTGGGTACTTTCCAAAGCAATGGAAGAAATCGGTTATTATAATGGTTCCGTTTGATCGAGTATGGCATGAGGGTTTAATTTACAAAATAAATTGTGTTCTACCCCAAAATATGCATAGAGTCCTGCAAGTCTACATATCAAATCGAGTGTTTGTAGTAAGGCAGAAAAATTTCGTTACAAATGAAGTTAAGATAAAAGCAGGAGTTCCCCAAGTTAGTGTCTATACATGGTATTCACTGCCGACATTCCAACAAGTAGTCAAATTGTTACTTCGACTTTTGCTGATGCCGTTGTCCAATTAAAGCTTCTGAAGGCTTAGGTGCTCATCTTAAAAGCCTTCAGGAGTGGTTATCCAACTGCAGAATTAAAGTCAATGAGGGGAAATGTAAGCACATTGCATTTACATTGAACCGACGGACTTGTTCTCCAGTAACGTTAAATGATGCTACAATTCCTCAAACTCAAGTGGTAACTTATCTTGGAGTTCATCTGGACAGACGGCTCACCGGGTGGAAGCATATAGGAGTTAAAAAGACATATATGAAACTAAGGGCTCAAAGTCTTCACTGGCTAATCAATTCTAAATATGGACTGAGACTTAAGTACAAGGTGATATCGTGTAACTTTGTTATTAAACCAATTTGGACTTATGGTTCCGAATTGTGGGGTACCGCGAGCGCGAGTAACATTGAAGTTATACAAAGAGCACAATCCACGATACTTAGAACAAACATGGGAGCTCCATGGTATATCATGAATGATGACATTCACAAAGACCTGGAAGTACTAGTTCGACACGTTAAACCTTTAGCCAGAGTCCTTGTCCATACAAGGGACTCATCTCATCTGATTCGTAACGATCGTGCTGCCCTTTTGATTAATTAGAGGCTCGTAGTGCTAAGTGAACCCCTTCCTCTTCATTGTAGGAAGGATACACGTGTATTAGATTCTAGGAGTTGAAACCTTATTCATACATATATATAGGAGATTCAATAAATACCATCAATATGTAAAAAAAATATGTTCAAGGCTGGAACCAACCATACACGCATAAGACTCGAACAAACAAACAAATTTTATGTTTTCTATATTATAATAGGTTGGTGGAAAAGTAACTTCCGAAAATTTGAATTGCTTGATTTAAAAAGCGACATCTCTGTAAGTATTAATCCGATCCTACCTTGGTAAAACCATGCTGCTAAAACAATGAACACGTGATTATTAAATCTGCTGTTTTTGCGTAAAGGACATGAGTGCCGAAACAGAGAAAATTCGTTACAATATATTGTATTTCTATGTAAAGGGTTATTCCGCAGCGAAAGCTCATAAAAAAATTGGGTACCACGCAATTTAACAGAAAAAAATCTTATTGATCGCATTTCAATTTGCGAAATGTTACTGAAACGGAATGATTTGCAACCTTTTCTATCCAAATTGATAACTGGCGATGAAAAATGGGTAGCATATGACAATAATGTGAGAAAAAGGTCTAAACGAGGAGAGGAGCCCGCCCATACCATTGCAAAGACGGCGCTAACTACGAGGAAGTTGTTGCTGTGCATTTGGTGGGATTGCAAAGGTCCTGTGCATTATGAGTTGCTCCCACCTGGGCAAACGATAAATTCGGCACTCTATTGTCAACAACTAACAAGACTAAGTGCAGCGTTGAAGGAAAAACGGTCACAATTGGTAAACAGGAAATGCATAGTGTTCCACCACGACAACGCTAGGCCACACACATCTTTGATGCCTCAGCAAAAATTGAGGGAACTCGGCTGGGAAATGTTAATGTACCCACCATATAGTCCGGACCTAGCACCATCTGATTACCATTTATTCCTCTTCATGCAGATTTATCTTGAGGGTGTAACAATGAATTCCCCAAGCGACTGCAAAACGGTATTGCGCCAGTTTTTTGATCAGAAATCCCAAAATTTCTGCAAAGACGGGATTATGGTTTTACCCGAAAGATGGCAAAAGGTTATGAATAACAATGGAAAATATTTGAGGAAATAAAGTTGATTTGTTATATGAAAAATTTTGTTGAAACATAATTCTCATTTTCAGAAGTTACTTTTCCACCAACCTAATATGCATATGAAAAAATAATGCACAATTCTTGAAGAAACAAGACATAAAATAAACCAATTTGGTCAAGCGATTCTGAAGATAATAGCATTTTCATAATCATGAAATTATAATTTTTTCATTAGTTTCAACCACCCTCCCCCTTTTATGACGAATCCGTGCAATGGTAAAAATGCTTTCGCAAGCAACGCACATTTTTTTATTTTCATAATATATGAATTATTATGACTTTTGTGTCACGAGATATATGAAAAGTATTGGCAAAACCAAAATCGTTTGAGTGCACAGCAGCATTACATTTTGGCGGGCATGACTATAGAACCCTTTTTATAAAAGTTTTCACGTTAAAAACAATATTAATCGAAAGAACATTGTTCAAGTTTAGTTTAAAGTTATAAGACCTATTACTTTTCTCACTCTTAAGTATTCTTTTATTAATCGGTTAAGTTTTTATTTTTTTTCTTATTTCTCTATATAACAGCATCTTTCTTGAAAACACACTTATTAAGTTCTTCGCAACGTTTGTAAATGGAATATGTCAAATGACATTAAGTTAACTAATCCATTAAGCCGTGGAGCTATTGTCTGATGATGATGATGCTATGATTCATCAAACTCATTTACAATACTTATGTGGACCAGATTTGTATTTTAAAAGGTTTGCTGATTTTCCAGAAAACCAGACTTGACGGGTTGGATGATTTCAATTTATTTTATACACAATAAAAATAAGTATTTTGAGGAATTTAAAAACAGATCCAATTTGTCTTTAGCAATAAAATATTCCTGTTAATAAAAAATGTTTATGGTTTTCATATTGTTTTAAATGTTTTATATTTATGCCGTTAGTTTTTTTCAATATTTTGTTTTATGTTAACAACAAAAGTTAGATGACGGACAAAGATGAAGTCGATTATAGATGACGATGATGCCAATGGACGACGACTGAATTGTTGTAAACAAATCGAGCAAATTTTTTATAATATTTGCGATTTTTCATTTATTTCAATTTTTGCTTTAATAAAATTATTGTATATCTATTCTATTTCATTTTTAATGTCGCCATTTCATGAAACATTTAACGCAACTTGCAAGTTGAGATTGTTGCAATAATGGTATCTCTTTTTTTAAATATGAACATATCTATTTCTCAAAGCATGCCAAGTCATGCAACTAAGTATAATGAATATGATGTTAGATCGATATGAGTTTGGAGCCATTCAATCATAACAATATAATTAAACAATATAATTAAAAGAAAAAAAAAATGTAACAGATCAACAAAAGGTGCCAATGATATCGGCAACAGAGATGAAAAACCTAAGCCAAAGTCAAAGTACAATCACATTAAAAATTCAACAATCGACATTTAAAAGATTACACATCACATTCGATCACCAGTTATCACTATTTCAGATCACAGTACTCACTCTACTATTTTCTTGTTTTAATTTTTGTTTTTCTTTTAGCTATTAAGTTTTTGTATTATGAAAATGCTTACAATCAAAATTCACATACTTCATACTCAACTGTGGATAAGTATTAACATGTGGCAAACAAAGTATATATCATGAACTTGAGTCAGTCAGTGAAAATTAATTTTTTTGTTTCCATTTGATGCATCAAGATTCTTTGCAGGCACGTCCATGAAAGAAGGAACTGAAAGGTCAAGAATCTGTATTTTTTTTCTTCAACTTTTACGATAAGATACAGAGCTGGCGCTGGGTTCGACCTGCGTTTTGCGTACCGAAAGCCTCTGCTCTATCACACAACCACTCGACTAAACGTTCAGAGACGAAAAAAGCCGCCTATGAGACCTATAAACTGTTCGTCGCAAGATTATTATCATGGCGAAGGAAATAACAGCGCACGATAAGATTATAATCTGGTTTAACCTTGCGTTTATTATTTCGCTAGAATCTTATCATTATCTCTTTCACGGGTGAATAGTATTATTCGTATGAAGTTTGTAATAGGCGAGGAGCAAAGACCTCATAAAGTATATATGTATAATTTGAACAGCAATACAAATTAATTTGCTCAGCCGGTTAATCGCCATGCCTGTCTGTATGCATATATCAGTTTTAAGCTAGAAGTTGCACTAACTTGTACCACATGACGTTATAAGCCCAATGGCTCGGGCGTCGTCTCATACAAGCCACCCATTTGTTGTTTGAATTTTTGTTTGTTTACTTGGACACTGTCGCTGTCCAAGACAGCGAACACGCCAATCGGACCACTGAGTACAAATCCCGTGAAGAGTATGTCATCTACTATGGGGTCAGCAATGGTAACATATACACAGGAGCCTTACCCGTTCATAGTAAACAATCATATAATAAACATATTACAATTAGAATTTTATTTTAGTAATAAATTAATGATAATTTCTTTTGTAATAGATTCGACGACAGCTGAAGTCCGCAAGTTACTGTAATATTATCATTTTTGATTTATGTATGTGAAACTTTTTTTGTTATCATCTATATAAAGTGTAAGTTCAATCGACCCTTGATAGTTGAAAAGGGGGGTCGTCTAAGTTTTAATGGTTTTAGATTTCCAAACGCATAAAAAGTGTTAAATGCTTTCTATCCCATATTCATCACTTTAGCTACCACAGAAGTCTTGATAGGGAACATTTCATTTTTTAGCCTTTAGCCCGGCAGTGCAGTGCCCTTTTAAGACTTTTGTCATTATACAAATCCTGTTCTTACTAAAGTGTAGCAAATTGGTATTTAGTACATAACGACAAAGATAATTTGCCTAAAGATATGTGATAATTATCACAATGTGAGTTAAAGTGAACTTGATATTATGTACTTTCTCTTCTTTAGTTTAAGTAATAGATAAGGCAAATTTTTTTTTAAATTTCCTTATTAAGCTATGTGCATTTATATTTCCCTATAATTCCCTTACAAAAATCCATGCATCTTTCCCTATTTACGAGTGAGTCAACAGATATTTGTAAATGACTTCAATGTAAGACAGCAGGCAGCCTTGATCCAAGTGGTATAAAGACAGCAACATCAACAAAAAGAAAACTGTGGTAGCATCATCATTTACTTATCATTATCATCGTCATCGTCATCGTCATCGTCATCATTATCATCATCATCATCACTATAAGAGTTAAATGTTGCAATAAGCGCCCACAACTACTTTACTTACTAGTAGTATATGATGATGATAATGATGATGATGATGATGATCATGACTGAAATTGGTGTTGGAAATACTAAAGAAAATGTTCATCCACAAACTGCAACCGTGGCAGGAAACTGACTCTATGACTTTGTATCTGACAGTAACACCATCACAATCAAGAGTGCTGACACTTCCTACTTGAATAAATTTTGTTTGCATTTAAAGAGACAAAACAAACCAAAACAAAACTAAACAAAACAGAAAAGCAAGTTTATATGTTGCTGCATGCCACAAATCATAATTGAGCTAAAAACAGCAAACAACCATCAACGATGAGCAAAATCCAACAATAGATGGCGCCATCATTTGCTTGAAATGGCGATGTATGATATTTTGTATTATATATGTATGGTGCCCCAGTAATGCAAGAGATTGGTTTATGTTTTTTTTTTTTTATGTAGAGTATTGTCCAGTTTGTAGATTAGTTTGTTTTTGTGTTTTATGTTTCATATTTCAGCTAGTACATACATACTTACTTACCCACTTACGACGTTAATAATATCTTGTATCTTGTCTCTTGTGTGCTTTATTTGTAAAATCTTTATGAATAAAGTTTGCTTCAAGCTGTTGGAAGCAGTTGCTTTGATATCTATGTATGAGACTGCTGACGATTACGTGAATAACGTGGAATGTTTGCAAAGGCAAGTAACACAAATGATGATGATGATGATGATCACAATGGTAATGTTGATCATCTTGTGGATGGTGATGAGCATGATGATCATCACAATGACTCCAAAGCCTTGTACTAAATACACATCTTGGGCTTTTCTTTTGCTTATTGCTTGTTAACAAATGGCAAATGCTGAAATGCTTCATAACAACAACAACTACATTCAACATCGACATATGAAACTTCATCGATAACGGCAACATGAGGTTCCTGTACCCTGTAGCCACTGTACTCATACTGCACAAATGTGGTATAAGAGTAATAAACACAGAGATACTAAATAGTTTATGTGAATGATGCACAAATTGATGGATGATCGAACTGAAAGACAGACACAACGATAGACAGACATATAAAAAAACGTTTATTTATTATTATTATATATCGTGTGGTTATGCGATAAATTGATTTCTGATTTATTACACCGGAATTTTTTTTAAACGAAACATCTTTGGAAGGGTACAATTTTACAAAATCGTCATCATCTTCGCGCATGCGTCGTCGTGCGGTCTGTGATTAAAAAATTTGAAACACCCTTAGTATTGTTACAATTTTTTATATTTTTCAAATAATTTGTAATGTAAAACATCTTTGGCTTCGGTAGGGTAAAATTTTACATTTTAGTCATTGTTTACATCGTCAAAAAAGAAAACAATCAAAATAATTATAATTATGCGTAGGTTGCTTCATTTTATATGAAAATCCGCTCTATAAAAGTTCGCTATAGAGAGGTACAAAAATATGAAAATAGGATGATTCCCTTCCTGTGAGCCGATGCTTAACACAATGAACCAACGACTGCAATATGATGTGAAGACAATGACGAACATGTAAAATGTTACTCTACTGAAAGTTTCAGTCTGAAACTAATGGTGTTCTACATCAAGTGCTCGTGAGTGCTAAGCACACTCACATCTGTTTTCATATTGCTTACTACTTAACCCTCAAGAGCCTCAATAAAACAACACACATAACACTAAAGTATAAGATTAAAAAAAAAAAAAAACTTAAAGAAGTCAATTGATTTATTAGTAAATTGAAGTATTTTAGATCTCTCATAGTAAGACTCATGACTATACTCTTCACGCAGTGAATCTATATATATAATAAAATCGTAAACTTTGTCAGTTAGTTCTCGTGTTGTGCAAACAAGTATCAATTAAAAGCCACTCATTTTATTGAAAGTCAAATTACTGAAACACAAGAAGCTTTATTTGGCGCATGGCAAAGACTTTATTTCGTCAAAATTGACCCAAAAAATATTATTTCATTTATAATTTATAAAATATAATACATGTTTTTTCTAATAAATTTGCTAATAAACCATGAAAATAACCTCACAACATTTTGTCGCTTCTAAACCCACTTCACACAATTGTAATCGTTGGCCGGTCGTGCTAAGGCGTCGGTTCGGTATGCACAGTATGCGTACGTAACTTTCGTGTCAGATGTTCGACCCTTTTCTTTTTGTTTGTATTTCTCACTACATCTATAATAAAATCATAGACCTGAGTACGCACAAAAGTATTTCCTTTCTTGCTGTTAATATTTGTAGTCGTCTTCCTGAGTCCATTTTTTACAAAATGCAATAACAAAATAGAAAAAAAAAATAAAATTTATGTAAAAAAGTTTTCATTGTATGTACACTGTACATTGAACAATTGGTTGAATTAATGGAGGTTTTGTGGTCCATTTTGAAACATTTCTAGGAACACTGACAAAGCAAAGGTTTTACGAGATTGCTGTTTAATAATATGGGTTTACTGCGCAATGACAAACCGTAAAGCAGTTGAATCGATGAACAGAACATTGCGAGATATAAAACAAGACGATCGGCCCATGGGTGGGACACAGTGCTGATCTGTGGTGATTTTAGACAGACATTACCAGTAATACCTCGAGGAACGAAGGCTGATGAAATTGAAGCATGCCTTAAGAGCTCGAGTCTATGGCGACATGTTATGCCAATGCATTTAACATTAAATATGCGAGCACACACTGGAGGTAACCCAATTGCACAAATGTTTTCCTACTTTTCACTAAAAATTGGTGACGGAACATATCCACAAGTAGAAGGAAAAATTTTCCTACCTGAAAGTCTATGTAACACTGTTTCATCACTGCAGAACCTTTTTTCATCTGTGCACGGTGACCCAACATCATTGACAAATCAACTAAATTCTTGGCTATGCTAAAGAACAATTCTGACATCACGCAATGATCAGGCCACAGTAATTAATGATAATATTTTGACGAGTGTCCCGGGGAAAAACACTGAATATCGTTCTATTAACAGAGTAATGGAACAAGAAGACGCTACCAATTATCCTATAGTTTCTGTGTACCCCTGGTCTGCCATCACATAGTATCAAATTAAAAATAGGAGTACCCATTATCTTTTCAAGAAATTTAAGTCCTCCTGAATTGTGTAACGGCGCCAGATCGAAAGTGAAGACATTACAACGTTATTGAAGCAGAGATTTTGGCAGGTTGCGGCAATAGAGACAGCGTTTTATGATTCCTTTAATTCCCAATTTCATTTCAAACGTGTTCTATTTTCAGTAAGCTTATGTTACACAATGACAATTAACAAAGCACAAGGTTAGACTCTTTCGGTAGCAGGCATAGATTTGAGTGTTAGTTGCTTTTCGCATAGTCAGTTATACCTGGCTCTTTCCCGTATTAGCAATTCTAATAATTTATATGCACACATTCCTGAAGATTCCACTTCAAATGCTATGTACAGAGAAGCGTTATTTTAGACAGGAATATATTATATTTACATTCAAAATCGTCTTTTATTGCTCAAGTCCTCTATGATTCTCCAAATCTTATATTGTTTCATATTCGGGTGGGACAACGTTACTAGCAAATTCACAAAGGTTTTTCGAGTGCAAAACAAAGTTTGCCGGGACAGCTAGTAATAAGTATAATAAGTTTGCCATCAAGTTTGTAACACACAGAAGGAGACATCGGAGACCCCATAATATATATATATTCTTGATCAGCTTAACGAGACGAGTTGTCCGTCTGTTCATCTGTATATACACAAACAAGTCCTGCAGTTTTTAAGCTACAGAGCTTAAGTTTTGTACAAAGATTTCTTTGCACAAGACGCTACACATTTGTCAGAATCAGTCGATCGAATTGAAATTTGGACACTATATGTTTGTGTCCATCAACCATGTGAATTTCAAGATCCTCGGGTTAATGAATCGTATAGCTTCACTACAAATATTTCGGTCTCACTGTTGAAATGATGTATGTATGTGACTCTGTATGCTCTATCGTAGTAGCGTAGGTAAAAACGTTTTCTAGGGGTGCGTGAAGAGTATGACAACTTCAGAATAGCCAAAGTTCCTTCTTTTTTCATGTTTTTTTAAAAAACTTCCTTGTTTTTTTCGGGTAAACAAATGTCGTCTCATCCATGGTATATGTATGATGCAGGCAATTTCAACTTTCCCAATATTTTGGACATTTCCCATCATGTAATCGCTATCGTGTTATTTCTCATTTGTCAATTCTAGATTACTAATGTAATCTCAGTCTATATCTAATCTAATTTTCGCCGATCTTTAAACTATATTAGTAGTAGCTATCATAAATTCCCAATCTATTGAACTTTCTCTGACCTTACATTCATTTTTTCATCGCCCAAATAGATGGACTTAATAAGTTTGTTACGCAATGTGAACTCCATTGGTACTATAGTTTAAAATAACAGTCAACTCTTTCTAAGAATTATATTAATGCAGCTGAGCGTAGCATTGGATAGCATTGGTATTGCGGTACTATTATGCTTAACAACATGATGCAAAAATAATCAAGGGAACTTTGAAGGCGCATCAACGGGATGTCCTACCTTAACCCCTAGACATGACCCATGACCTGATCGTGTAGCACTTTACTTTTTCCAAAGAAACCGTAAATTGGGATGATTTTTGGATCGCCTCAAAAGACGTGGAATTTTTCAAAGCGGAATTTATATGTTGCCTGAAAGATGCGGAAGAATCATAGCTAACAATAGAATACACTTTGAATGAAATCCAATTTCACTGATTAAAGCTTCAAAATAACTAAACAAACCCCTAAAAACTTATTTCTACACCCAATAAATTGTATAATAAATAGAGGAGAAATGCAAAATTCTCTAATATCCCAAGTGGTTTAATAAAATTTTATATTTTTTACTTGTACATATTCCTGGAATCTGACGGGTATGTTTATATTTTATTTACAATGAGTCAAAGTACAGACAGGTTCTTTTCAAAGACGATCAGGGTTAATTTGGTTTGGTTTAAATTCCATTAAAATACTTGTATGTAATAATGATGTTTTGTAATTTTCATTTGTTATTTTGCTTAAAATTTACATAGAAATTTGTCATTTTGTTTGGCTAATTTTAGGAAGGCATCCATCAGCATGATGTTTGATGAGACACGAAAAAAAGAGTTTTTTTTTTATTAATTAAATTAACTTGATTTATTTACTAATTATACAAGTATAGACACACACAAAATTTACTCACTAACTCACTAAATAAATACTATGAAAAATTGAAGCGAAAAATCTTGGCGTAGAAGTGTAAGAAAAGTAATAAATAACAAAAAAAAACCAAGGTGCACGGGAGATTAGGCCTGTATAATCATTTCGTCCTTATCCAGGTCTGACATTTGCTTATCCAGCGATTTCTTGACGATTTTACGTTGGTCTATATAATTCACCTGCGGAGAGGCACGCTTATAGAGTCTAGTGGCGCTTCCGTAGGGTGCTTCCTTGATGAAGGCCAATGTATGATGATGGCCTCCAGATAAAGTAAGATGCTGTGAGTCATCGTGAGCTTGTTGAGGCTGATGTGCTTGAAGCTGTTGTTGTTGCAAGAGTTTCCAAACCTCCCAACTGGGTATATACGAATCAATTAGCGATTTTGATTGACGAGTTGCCCAAAAATCCGATTGTATAGGATCAGGTTGGGAAGGACGGAATGGTGCCGTATAACGACCATGGTGACTACGGGCCACGGAGTTCGGACGCCTTGTTGTAATGCTGATAAACGAGGGTGGATATGGTACCGGGATATGTCTAGCATGCTGGACACCATAACGATTTGGTGCAAAAGCATATTGATTCGATTGTATGTGTGTTGGGCGTCGTAGTGCACTCACATATGGTGTACCATATTCCAGTGCTGGCGCATGAATGTTAGTATGAAGTTGGGATACGGGATGTGATGAAGGTATCTGTCCTGGATGATGATGATGATGGTGCACCAACTCTTGCGCTATTGGTGGTGCTAGTAATGGTGTTGGTGGTATATTTAATTCTTTTTTCATCAAATATTGTATATCTTCAGCGCTTCCAAAGTTGGAGACTGATGATAGCGATGATAATGATGGTTCGCTAAGCACGTCATTGTATGGCACAATCGGATTAATGTCACCATGTCGTGGCTGTTGTTGTTGATGTGCAACAGCGACGCTGTAATGAAAAAATAAAATGTCATTAAAGTTTTGTCTTGGAATGAATTTTATTGCCATAAAAATGGAAAAAAAAAAATTATTAATACAACAATAAATAAGTAAGTAAGTAAATATGCGGCGTGTCGCAAAGTTTTTTTAATTAATGTGTGGAAATTGAAATTGCAGTTTGCCGTAAGCCATAAGCCATAAGTTGCATGCAACGTAATATATTTCAACTCCACAGTTTTGTAGAGCACTCAGCATATGCATGGCAGTTGATCATTTGCAGTATTCAGAAAAAGAGATAGAGGCTTTGAAGTGTTGAACTTCTCTTATTCAGTCACTAACTCACTCAGTCATTTAGTCATCACCCACTGAGTTTCTCATTTGAAAAATCAATTGCCGATTCCATGTTGCCGGTGGCTTCTTTAGGTAATTTTAATACCAAGAAAATTGTGCAAAAAATTACTTATAGCAAGCAGCACTTACTACTTAGTTCACTAAGTTCATGTGAGGCAGGCAACAATGTTTATCAACGTCGTTTGGGCTTTCAACAAAAGGCCTCAACATGTAAAAAGCCAAGCCTCGAAGACACCCACTACAAATAACCTCATATAGCCCCACAGTCGCGATCCCGACTTCAATCTCAATTATAGCAATACAATCCCATAATCTAGAGACGCGAGCTTGTCAATCTTGCGATCTGATGCAAGTAATTAGCAAGAAACGATGCTAGCAATCAGTGAGCAAGCAGCTTCCGACACATGCCGCTGTTTCTGCTGCCGCTACGCTTGATTGAAATGTATAGCAACAATTCCATAGCCTTTCATCCACTATTCCTTTGCCATCCATAGCTATCCATAACATGTATGCCTGCCTGCCTCGCTCGATCTCGTTTGAATATTTAAAATTAATTGCATTCGCAATTTGTTTTGCAAATTCATTAGATAAGTCAAGTCAAAGCGTTATTTTGGTCCCAAATAGTTTAGTGGGGGTTCGGGCTCGGGCTGTGACTGTGGCTGTGGCTGTGGTTAAGTTGGTGTGGATGGTGTGGCTAAGACCATTGGCCAAATGATGTAAATTTGTTATGTTGTATAGTGCAATTACTGTGCTTGCGTATTCGTATATATAAATAAATATGTAAGTACATATACAATATTAAAAGAGGAACGATTAGAAAAATATGGGTCGAGGAAAAATATTCCAAAAAAGTTGTCGCACGAGTAAAGCTTGTTTATGATAACCGAAATGACACGAAATGAAATAAGATCAAACCAAGTTGATTTCACTTGATGCCAAGCCTAATAAATGTTGTGAAATTATGAAATTATCCACTTATGATTTTAAGTAATCATCTTGTGGTAATATAAAACGCGAAATGTAGTATGAAGGAACCATATGACGGTTCTTATTAAGTTCTATATATTTTATTGTTATATGTTTTGAATGACTCACAAGCAAAGCGCCCATCTGGAAACAAACTGAACCCACTAGCAACTAACTACAACATCTACAAAAGGAAAAAAAAAAACGGCCAAGTGCGAACCAGACTTGTACACGGAGGGTACCAGATTGGGGTTTGTATGGGAGGTACTCACCTATTCGTGATGAGCTCAATTAGACGAATTGATTAAGTTCCTCAGTTTTTGAGCTAGAGAGCTGAAATTTTGCACGAACCTTTCTTTTTACTATACGCATGACTTTTGTCGGAACCAGCCGAATCGGATCACTAGGGGGTACCTCCCATACAAAGCATACATTTGAATTCATATTCTTATTAGAAAAACTTTTTTGTTTTTTGTCCTATTGTTACTATAGTTACTGGATCGTAAAGCTCCCATACAAAAATGTCGGTCTCAGAGTTGAAATGCTCTATATGTACTGACTATACCCAACACATAAGTCAAATCAATAATAAATTATTTCTGAATGCTCTATTACAGAGCGTAGGCAAAAACGTTTTCTAGAGGGTGCGTGAAAAGTATAACAACTTCAAATTTAAACATCTTATTTGTAATATGTTGTTGTTGCCTGGTTAGAACTACACATTCTGTGAAAATTTCAAGTCTCTAGCTATTATGGTTCATGAGATATGACCTGAGGACGGACGAACGGACAACGAAGTCTCTGCAATAGGGTTCAGGACCCAAAGGGTACCAACGGAAAAAACAACTCTCAGGTATATTGATTTATAGTTCTATAAGTATAGTTTAGTAAGGACTTGGGCCTTCGCTGAAATATGCTTTTTTCAATGACATCAACAACAAAAGGCGCAAAATCTATTGGTTATTATTGTAGCCACGCATATACATTATTCAGCACATTATTAACAAATGCATGTACAATATTTCTCTGTGTGACGAGGGTATAAGACATATGGGTGAAGGGTCACCGGCGAGTGTTTGTGCCTTTATCCTATGATACGAGTATGTTCATCCATAAGTTTATCAACAGATCGGGGCCCTCACTTATGCAAATGTGAAAAACATTTAGTTGAAATTAAAGGCCCCAAAACTAAGCTTTGCCAAAGGGCCTGATTAGTCATCATACATACTCAGTATCTCTTAATCAATCTAAGTTTATACTCGCATGTATACAAATTAAGCTACATTTAAACCGAATAACAATCTGTCATTCTTTTCATGAGCCACTCGAATGACGAAATGTGCAGAATGGCTGCAAAAAACCCATTCATTCACACATTCTTATTCATAATTCCAATTCACTGCTGTCATTCGAATGATAAAAGTAGTTCGCGCCAATCGAAGGACAATAGTGGATGAGTTGTTGAGGATCATGTGCCTCTTGGTGACAATCACACGAGTAACACAAGTTCATTGTGTATATTGCCACCAGAAACCTTATCGCCCTTGGGTTTTTGTTGCTGTTTTGTTGCAGTCTTGGCTCAAAGTTAATCGGATTAACGATTAAAATTTAATGCTTAGAAATTAATTCAACGTAATGTGTATAGAAAAAATCACAAATAAATTTAATGTGTTGTTCTCCGGCAAGTTCAAGATTTCCAAATCGGTCCTTCCGTTTGCTGCTTCGCTGCTGGCATAGTCCCGTTCTTTTAAGACACCGAGTGAGACCTCCATCAGTTGGATGCGAAATTGGTCGGACAGGAGCGGAAATTCATTCGTTGCGTTTCTCATATGTTTATTATTATTTTTGCAAGTATCATAAAACTATTTATAATAATAAAAATGCCTAAATTAAAAATATGAATATTTTACATATTTACTTGTTGAAACACTTATTAATTTTAATACAGTATTTAATAAAATACACTGGCATGCACTTGAATAGGAACAAGAATTTAAAATCATGATACAACTATTTAACTTAAAAAAGAAACGAAATCAAAAGATAAATTTATTTTGGTTTATTATGTATTAAGTAAAATAATGAAATCATTGCTAAATCAAAACGATTTTTTAAAATTTTTCTTTTCTGTTCTGTTTCTCTTTAAAAAATGACTACTTTTTATCGTGCACTTGAATAGGGACAAGAATTTAAAATTGGTAAATCTTTGGTTTTAATTGTATTTTTATTAATTATGATGCTTTTTAATACTAATCTTTATATTAAATAATCATTTAAGAATATGTTGAACCAACATTCTTCGAAATAACCTCATAAATCCTGTCAGTAAGGAAATCAAATAGACTCTTTAAATAATTTAAGAATAATTCACTCCAGGCATCTGTGATGGCATCTGTTAATAACTGTCCGTCTTGAAATTGTCTCCACCCCCATACATTCTCAATTATATTGAGATCAGGAGAATAGGGAGGCCAATCCATTAAAGTGACGTTTTGCTTCAGAATTCAGCTTTTTACCACTCGAGCTGTGTGGACTGGGGCATTATCTTGTTGAAAAGTCCACGGTTATGGTTCGAAAAGGTTGTTAATGTCAGGAAATGTATTTTGGAGCATTTCTTTGTATTGAGTTCCATTCAATTTGGATGACACAAATTGCAGTTGGCATGTTCCATAATATGAGATTGGTTCCCATACCATAACACCTTTCTGACGGCAATGGTGGCGGGAGAGAACGTGTTCTTCCTTTTGAATATCGTGAAAATAATAGTTGCAGCCATCAAGTCCATCTAAATTGAAACGTTTTTCATCCGAAAAAAAAAACACGGTATGCCACTGCTTCTTCCAAGTCATGTGATTACGAGCAAATATTAGTTCAGAATCTTAACGTTGGTTGTTCAGCGGTGGCTTTTTCTTCAATTTTGATCTTTTTAGGTGTTTTGTTTTACGTAAAACTTTCCAAACAATATCAACACTTATTTTTAACTTTAAGTTTTAAGAAATTTTTGTAGCAGAACAGTGTGAATTTGAAGCTTTTCGAACTATTCGTCTCTCGGCACTAGGCGAAAATGTTTTTTGGTGCGCCCTTTCATGTTGTTTTCACAGTTTGCAGTATTTTTAAGAAAATTGTATACTACACTCTTACTTTTTCCAATTTTTGCAGCAATTTTTCCGTACGTAAGATCACACTCCTTATAAGCAATAATTATGCCTTTTCCTTCCGTTGTGAGAGTTTACCACGGCCCATATTATTTTTTATATATTTAAAGAGTATATTTAATTACAAAACACAACCTTCAGCACATGGCTTTTTACTTAGAATGAAGAAATCACATTTGTCCCTATTCAAGTGCATGCAAGAAAGTACCACAATTTCATTATGTTCAAAGCAAAATTGAAAATAATTAAAAACGGTAAATTATTGCGATCTTTCTCTTATGTCCAAAGTTCGTTAATACTCTCTATGTTACAAAACAGCAAAACACATGACAATAGCAATAAACGATTCAGAGAAAAATAAAATTAAACATTTAAAAATTCTTGTCCCTATTCAAGTGCATGCCAGTGTATAATATAATATGTTTAAATACAATATATTCATTGTATAGCTGAAGGCCTTGACGCTAGTGAATAATTTGTTATACATAGTATTTATTCTAAAAAATAAATAAAATATATGTATATATTATTTTCTTATTTTATATATATATAATGCTTATAAATTTGTTTCTTTCTTTCATTTATCAAGAGACTAACACTGGTTGGCTGTCACTCAAAAATATAAGTATGAATCCGATTTCATTTTTGCCATTCATTGTTATCTATGCTATGTATGCCTAGTATCCTTCATCAAATCCTGTAACCTTAGTAATTTAATTTAATCTAATATTTTTTTATTTAAGACGGGCGAGTCGAAGGCCTTGTAGCACTTGGTGTAGCACTCCCTAAAACTTTGGTTATACTTAAATTATAAGTAACTAAATGTATATAATCTAATCCTGTAAATAAATAAATAATAAATAATAATTTATATGAATTACGAAATTGCCCTATGTTTCAAGCGGACTATGGGGAACTTGGAGCACATATTTATAATTTGGTCATGTTTGTCAGTCATACTGACGTACAGATTTGTGACAATTTTTATCGAAAATTTTTAAAGAAAAAATTTTGCAACAACAATATGAAATTTGTTGTATTACGCGTGCCCCGTTTCTCCATTCAGACGAAAAAAATGACTATGCCATCACCCAAAATTAAGTCAATTTGTCTTGCGGTTTAAATAAAAGCTAAGTTTGCACAGAAAGCTCTTTGAAAGCTTTTTAAAAGTTTTCTCTTTTGGATAAGCTCAAGCATGGACTACAACCAACCAATCGTGTTCGTGTGTTTAGTCTTTCGTTTTGATATTCGCTTTATGAAGTGTTTTAACTTATTCAAACTTTTAATCAAAACTTACCCCAAGGGTTGGCGCTTGAGTAGCAACGATTCGGGCAGTGGAATTGGCAATGTATAACCTTTGCTTAATTGCTGATGTTGTAGTTGCAACTGACGAAAACGCTCCTCCACCTGGGTGGGAGGTACATAGAAGGCATTTTGATCTAAGCTGCTAAATGCATCATCAGATGAGGATGCTGCGGTTTCATAAACATCTTTCGTAGCTGATGATAGTTTGGGCAATGACGCTGATGCTGGTGGTGATGGTGATGGTGGCGATGATTGTGATGAATGTGTTGACTGTGGTAATGTATGTTGCTTCTTTAATGATTTGGTTATTGGTTTAATGCTGTGCCATGTGTATCGTATTGGAAGTCTTGGCGGTTTTATGGGACCGCCACCATTCAAATCCAATTTCGAATTTGATTGTTGTTGTTCCCCATGCTGTTGCTCATGCTGTTCATGCTCGAATTCTAGATCCTGAAGCCGTATTTGCTGGCCACTGGAATCTTCATCATATATTGAGATCCTCTTTCCATTTGTATTAAGTGCTACATTGGCCAGTAGCAATAAAAACAACAACACTTCATGGTGTAGTAGCTGGAATTTAAAAACAAAAAATAAAAACAATAATATCAGTTGATCACTTCGATGGCATAAGCGATTTTTAATGCTTTGTTATATGTACAATACTTGTATAGTCGTAAAACAAAATGTTGTTAGCTTTACCGGGGCACGTGCTGCGTGGTGCCTTCTTTTAAAAGTGAGAGTAAGTATAAAGAGAAAGAAAATAAAGGTGGGAGATATAGAAAATATTTGGTGAATGGTTTGAGTGGCACAAAAATAAAAATTCGCACTTGATCGCATTTTTCGTTCAATAGGAAAGGCAAAATTAAATTCAAAATCTCGTGCTTTCAATTTGATAAATGCACAGCGATAACAATATAATTCGATTTATGTAAATTTGATTTGGAAAGCATAAAAAACAATAAATTATAAAATATTTAAGTAGAAGATGAGGATAGATAGAGACGTGTAAAAGTTATTAAATTTAACTCATAAGTCAAATCACTATTTAGAAAATTTTTCAGTATTATTCCGATATAACCAAATATGATTATACATTTCTATTAACATACATAAATAAGCCATACTTCACCGTGACCATAAGATGCCAATGGTGTTTGAGGAAATACATTTTTTTCAGCAGCCGTTACAATTATCGTTTGCTCCCCAAGGCACCCCAATCCTCTGACAAGATGCCTTACACACAACACACAACACTTCCCACCGTCGTTTGAAAAAACTTCATCCCAACGATCTCCTTAATAGAAGATTGTAATGTTTTTTGTTTAGATGGCATGTTTTTCTAAACCTTATAAATTTATTTGATGATACATTAAATTAAATTATTAAACAAAAAAAAAAAAAACAAAAACAAAAAAATTACTATAACAAATTTATAACTTAGAGCACTAGCTGCTAGGGCCTTCGACTCTTCTTAAAATAATAATAGTTATATTAAATTTTAAGGTGACCAGTTTTTAAGAAGGAGAATGAGGGCGTTCTCCCTCCACACAGAAGAGTGGCTGCGATGCCTGACGAAGCACATGCAACAGCAATTTTGTTTTCGCTTCTTATTTTAGCTAAAATTACTGAAGGCAAGAAAGTGTTACAAGTTCCCCCAGTGGTGCCTTAAAAAAATATTACTCCTCTGCTTTGGCTCACTATGTCAATTATCTTCCGGAAAATAATTCGTTGCCCTCCTGTTAATTTTGGTTCGTTTTATTATTTAAATGTGAGTTTTCGGGGATAGGTTTTGGCCAACCGAAATGCGAGGGTCAATCAACAAGTACTTAGCCTCACCGCCCGATAGCGCTATTATTACAAAAGAGTGTTTCCATCGTTCAGTACATTCTTTTAGTAGTCTACTGTCAAAGTTTCAGTCAATTCCCATCATAAGTTTTGTTTTGATAGCCTTTGCAAGCGAGCAAGTCGGTCAATTTTACAAAAATGGAAAAAGAGCAATATCGTTCGGTGATTCATCTCTGATGTGTTTGGCGCTGTTTAAGCGCAATCTGGCAGAATTCTTGCGTCGTTTCGTGACCGTCGACGAAACATGGATTCACTGCTACACACTCTGGTTCAGTATAGATTACGCGAGAGCGTTACATACAATGCTCATACACGCAATTTTATATAATAGTATAGATATACATGAGACTCATGCTTAATGCGATGAGACGACGATGGTAGTTGTGAAAGTTTGTTTTTGAAGGGACATACTTAAATTGTATTTATATACTCTTCACGGAGTGAATAGTATTATAAGTTAGTCACGAAGTCTGTAACAGGCAGAAGGAGACAAAAAAAAAACCACATAAAGTATATACATTCTTGATCAGTTCGATTAGACAAATTGATTAAGCCATGTCCGTCTGTCCGTCTGTATGCATGTATGTAGTCCCTCAGTTTTTGAGCTAGAGAGCTGAAATTTTGCACGAACCTTTCTTTTTACCATGCGCAGTACATTTGTCGGAACCACTCGAATCAAACCACTAGGGGAGTACCTCCCATACAAACCACACATTTGAATTCATGTTCTTATTAGAAAAACATTTTTGTTTTTTATCCTATCGAACTGAAACTTGGAAACTATCAGTTTCCAATACATGCGCAGGACATTTGTCGGAACCACCCGAATCAAACCACTAGGGGATACCTCCCATACAAACCACCAATTTAAATACTACAGTGAAACATTCACTTCGTCCCGTGAAGAGTATTTCATCTTCGGCATAGTCGAAGATAACCTTCTTTCTAGTTTTATTTTTATTTTATTTTGTGTTTTCAAAAATGAAATTTTGAATTTTATTGTCTAAAATTTATTTATGTAAAATGAAAAGATTTAATCAAATATGAGGAAACTGTCTAATAAAAATTAATAAATTCAAAATTATTGAACAAATTTCATGTCCAGCCCGTTTTTATTTCGTAATCAATATGTGCACTTCTTTGAGACTATTTGGAAACAACGTATGTTTAATTACAAGATCATTGCATCTAAATGGGAAACCTTATGGAATGACGAAACATATACCCGATAATCATTATATAAATGAGCCTGTTGAAGAACGCCAACGTGCCCCGCGTCTGCTTGTAAAGAATTTTCTATCCAAACACGTCAAAAAGTTCCGAACGGAATTGCATACAACAAGAGACGTCTGGACGGAAATCAAAAACGATATGGTATTCAAACCGTATCGCACTATAATGGACACCAGGTATCGTTGGTCGGACTTTTATACACCAGCTGGCCAAGGAGAAGTGGTCCAAAAATATTAGACAAGTACAACAAAATTCATTAACTGACGAGTTAAGTCCTATAGCATTATAACAGAATTGCATTTGCAAATATCTTAAATGGTGATAGTTTTTGGCGCAGTTTTACATTTGAAAGATATTTTTGGGTAACTATGGATGGTGTACCATAGAGAGCTTGACTACATTAGGCGCCAAGTCCCAGGGGGCGCATCAGATATTCCAACTGGGATGAGATATGTCACTTTCCTCCCGTTTGTATTTGTTTTCAAATTCACAAAGATATGGGATATGATTTCGAAACATGCGAAATGCTTAACTTTAAAAAATGTATGTGTTACAAGAAGGGAAAGTAAAAAGAAAGAAAGAAAGAAAGAAGCGTATCGACAATCAACTGACCCCGTGGCGAGTTCGGAAGCTAAATAACTTGGAGGCAATTTGGAGAAGTTCGAGTTCCTCTCAAAAGCTATAAAAATCGGCCAAATGCAAGTCAGATTCGCACAAGTTATGTACCCTCAATCTGATCCTCGTCCTTAAGCAGCTATTTCGTTAATTTTTATAAAGTTCATTTGCCTCGTTTCGACTAATAAGTGAATAAGTGGATGTAATAACTCACACGGAGGATTCCGTCCCAAATTGTGGCTTGTGTGGGAGGGACCCCCTAGAGTGGTTGAATTTGATATACACAAATCCAATGTACATTACAAAACAACAGGATGGGATGTTAGACGCTATGGAAAAAATTTTAAATAGTAATGAAAATAAACTCTTTACCTGGCGCAAATTAAAAGAACGAGTGTGGTAAAGTGGAGAAAGTTTCAATGAATATTTCAATGAGAAAGCCATGTTGAGCAGTATCTTAAACATAGATGAAGATGAACTTATAGAATATATCATTCAGGGTATCCCTGATGTCACGTCAGGCAAACAACTACTGCATTTATCGTAGACACTTGGCAGCAGAGCGCCGCAAACCCATACGCCAAGACGGAATATGCTTCGTGTGCGCAGGGTTTGGACATGTAGCCAAGGATTGTAAGTACAAGAAGAGACCTCAACAGAGCGAAAAAAATGGCAGACCGATAAGTATTATAAAGCAGTACAGTTAAAGTCAAAAAAAGATGAAATGCAAAACAATGTTGGTATAAATAAAACCAAATTGGATGTTTATGGAAAAATTATAAGTTGCGTTCAGTTTTTCAATAAGGATGTTAAAAGTTAAATTGATAGTGGTTGCTGATGTGTCAATGGGATTTCCAATAGTGTAGAGATTTCCAATAGAGGTAGAGATTCCTTAAGACAAAGTAAAAGAAAACTAGTTGTCGCTGACGACACAATAACAAGGTCTGATACATACAGAAATGTCAAATGGGTCAATGATCGACAAAGTAATAATAAAAATAATAGAGAGAATCGTTATAGGGTTAACAGGATTAGTAGTGTACATAAGGGTGACTTAGACAGTAATTTCAAAATCGATTAAAATTTTGAAATGGAAATATTAGCTATTGACTATGATACTGGAAATGTTGAATACAAATTACGAGAACATCTAAATTATAAACAAAGAAAATCAATCGAGGAAATATTACAAGAAATTATAGATGAAAATTTGTCAAAAGGGTTTATACGGCTAAGTGAGTCTAAATATCCAATCGTCTTGGTAAGAAAGAAAACAAATGATTTCAGAATGTGTGTAAATTTCAGAAGACTAAGCAAAGTGACGACTTAGGTAAATTTTCCCATACTGTTAATAGACGATCTTTTAGACAGGTTATCCTTAGTTAAAGGATTCCTAAAAATGCCGTTCGGTTTAAAAAATGCTCCAGTAGTATTTCAACGATTTATAAATAAAATATTTACTGATTTGGTAACAGAGAGAAGAGTAGTGGTAATGATAGCAACGGGAACCGAAAGTGAGCATTTAGAAATATTGAAGGATGTTTTGACACGAGGATAGGATGTTCATAGTTTTTTGGGAAGTTTCATTAAAGATTTTTCTCTCTTGCAAAGCCGTTACATGATTTTTCAAAGAAAGATAAAATGCTTCAGTTTGGTCAAATTGAATTGCAAACGTTCATCGTATTGAAGGAGAAGTTGATATTATCATCCATCCTAACAATATATGTAGGACCCAAGAGACGAAACACAATTAGATTGCGATGCCAGTTCAATAGGTTTTGGAGCAATACTACTACAAAAGAAAAACAAGTAAAAAGAAGTTTTACTTCGCCTATGCTAAGTTGATTACTCTTCACGCAACCCCCAGAAAATGTTTTTGCCTACGCACAGTAATGGAGCATTCAGAAATATGTCATTATTGATTTGACTTATGTTTAGGGTATAGTCAGTACACATACAGCATTTCAATACTGAGAAACATCGAAACATTTGTATCGGAGCTTTACGATCCAGTAATCCTAGTTTCATGAAATCTAAATGGTTGTTGAATATGGGTCAGACACTTATACCATTCAAATTTCAGTTCGATAACACAAAAAACAAAAAAGTTTATCTATTAGGAACATAAATTAGGGTTTGTGTTTTGTATGGGAGCTATAGAATCCAATAACTTTAAAGGTCACGCCTTTCGTGGACCGTGAATAAAAAATTTCAGGACAAAAAACAAAAAAAAAAAAAACAACAAAACTAAGAACTTGAATTTTAATGGGTGGTTTGTATGGGAGGTACCCCCCTAGTGGTCCGAGTCGGCTGGTTCGGTTTAATTTCAGCTCTCTAGATGAAAAACTGAGTGACTTGTTTGCATACATACAGACACACCGACGAACAGACCGAGATGGCTTAATCAACTTGTCTCGTCGAACTGATCAAGAATATTTATACTTTATGGGGTCTCTGATGTCTCCTTCTGCCTGTTACAAACTTCATGACAAACTTATAATTCTATTCACTGCGTAAAGAGTATACTGACGGAAAATTTTATCCAGTGTTTTATTATTCAAAGAGAACAACTGATACTGAATCTAGATACCATAGTTTCGAATTAAGCAGAAAGGTTAGCGACAATATATGCTTTAAAAAGGTTTAGAGTTTATTTAAAAGGCATTGTGTTTAAGATAGTTACATATTGCAATCCGTTGATATTAATCTTAAGCAAGAATGAACTTAATCCACGAATGGGCACTAGAATTACAAAACTCTGAGTATAAACTGGAACACAGGGAAGGTAAAAGAATGCAACACGTAAACGCGATACAATTTTGCTAATAGCAGCGAATCCGTTTGAAGACAATTTAGTAATATGCGAAAGCAGAGATGATAAAATACGAGAAGTAAAAGACATCTTGAGTAAAACTGACCATGAATGTCATTAAATATATTTGTCGGAACCACTCGAATCAAACCACTAGGGGATACCTCCCATACAAACCACCAATTTAAATACTACAGTGAAACATTCACTTCGTCCCGTGAAGAGTATTTCATCTTCGGCATAGTCGAAGATAACCTTCTTTCTAGTTTTATTTTTATTTTATTTTGTGTTTTCAAAAATGAAATTTTGAATTTTATTGTCTAAAATTTATTTATGTAAAATGAAAAGATTTAATCAAATATGAGGAAACTGTCTAATAAAAATTAATAAATTCAAAATTATTGAACAAATTTCATGTCCAGCCCGTTTTTATTTCGTAATCAATATGTGCACTTCTTTGAGACTATTTAGAAACAACGTATGTTTAATTACAAGATCACTGCATCTAAATGGGAAACCTTATGGAATGACGAAACATATACCCGATAATCATTATATAAATGAGCCTGTTGAAGAACGCCAACGTGCCCCGCGTCTGCTTGTAAAGAATTTTCTATCCAAACACGTCAAAAAGTTCCGAACGGAATTGCATACAACAAGAGACGTCTGGACGGAAATCAAAAACGATATGGTATTCAAACCGTATCGCACTATAATGGACACCAGGTATCGTTGGTCGGACTTTTATACACCAGCTGGCCAAGGAGAAGTGGTCCAAAAATATTAGACAAGTACAACAAAATTCATTAACTGACGAGTTAAGTCCTATAGCATTATAACAGAATTGCATTTGCAAATATCTTAAATGGTGATAGTTTTTGGCGCAGTTTTACATTTGAAAGATATTTTTGGGTAACTATGGATGGTGTACCATAGAGAGCTTGACTACATTAGGCGCCAAGTCCCAGGGGGCGCATCAGATATTCCAACTGGGATGAGATATGTCACTTTCCTCCCGTTTGTATTTGTTTTCAAATTCACAAAGATATGGGATATGATTTCGAAACATGCGAAATGCTTAACTTTAAAAAATGTATGTGTTACAAGAAGGGAAAGTAAAAAGAAAGAAAGAAAGAAAGAAGCGTATCGACAATCAACTGACCCCGTGGCGAGTTCGGAAGCTAAATAACTTGGAGGCAATTTGGAGAAGTTCGAGTTCCTCTCAAAAGCTATAAAAATCGGCCAAATGCAAGTCAGATTCGCACAAGTTATGTACCCTCAATCTGATCCTCGTCCTTAAGCAGCTATTTCGTTAATTTTTATAAAGTTCATTTGCCTCGTTTCGACTAATAAGTGAATAAGTGGATGTAATAACTCACACGGAGGATTCCGTCCCAAATTGTGGCTTGTGTGGGAGGGACCCCCTAGAGTGGTTGAATTTGCTATACACAAATCCAATGTACATTACAAAACAACAGGATGGGATGTTAGACGCTATGGAAAAAATTTTAAATAGTAATGAAAATAAACTCTTTACCTGGCGCAAATTAAAAGAACGAGTGTGGTAAAGTGGAGAAAGTTTCAATGAATATTTCAATGAGAAAGCCATGTTGAGCAGTATCTTAAACATAGATGAAGATGAACTTATAGAATATATCATTCAGGGTATCCCTGATGTCACGTCAGGCAAACAACTACTGCATTTATCGTAGACACTTGGCAGCAGAGCGCCGCAAACCCATACGCCAAGACGGAATATGCTTCGTGTGCGCAGGGTTTGGACATGTAGCCAAGGATTGTAAGTACAAGAAGAGACCTCAACAGAGCGAAAAAAATGGCAGACCGATAAGTATTATAAAGCAGTACAGTTAAAGTCAAAAAAAGATGAAATGCAAAACAATGTTGGTATAAATAAAACCAAATTGGATGTTTATGGAAAAATTATAAGTTGCGTTCAGTTTTTCAATAAGGATGTTAAAAGTTAAATTGATAGTGGTTGCTGATGTGTCAATGGGATTTCCAATAGTGTAGAGATTTCCAATAGAGGTAGAGATTCCTTAAGACAAAGTAAAAGAAAACTAGTTGTCGCTGACGACACAATAACAAGGTCTGATACATACAGAAATGTCAAATGGGTCAATGATCGACAAAGTAATAATAAAAATAATAGAGAGAATCGTTATAGGGTTAACAGGATTAGTAGTGTACATAAGGGTGACTTAGACAGTAATTTCAAAATCGATTAAAATTTTGAAATGGAAATATTAGCTATTGACTATGATACTGGAAATGTTGAATACAAATTACGAGAACATCTAAATTATAAACAAAGAAAATCAATCGAGGAAATATTACAAGAAATTATAGATGAAAATTTGTCAAAAGGGTTTATACGGCTAAGTGAGTCTAAATATCCAATCGTCTTGGTAAGAAAGAAAACAAATGATTTCAGAATGTGTGTAAATTTCAGAAGACTAAGCAAAGTGACGACTTAGGTAAATTTTCCCATACTGTTAATAGACGATCTTTTAGACAGGTTATCCTTAGTTAAAGGATTCCTAAAAATGCCGTTCGGTTTAAAAAATGCTCCAGTAGTATTTCAACGATTTATAAATAAAATATTTACTGATTTGGTAACAGAGAGAAGAGTAGTGGTAATGATAGCAACGGGAACCGAAAGTGAGCATTTAGAAATATTGAAGGATGTTTTGACACGAGGATAGGATGTTCATAGTTTTTTGGGAAGTTTCATTAAAGATTTTTCTCTCTTGCAAAGCCGTTACATGATTTTTCAAAGAAAGATAAAATGCTTCAGTTTGGTCAAATTGAATTGCAAACGTTCATCGTATTGAAGAAGAAGTTGATATTATCATCCATCCTAACAATATATGTAGGACCCAAGAGACGAAACACAATTAGATTGCGATGCCAGTTCAATAGGTTTTGGAGCAATACTACTACAAAAGAAAAACAAGTAAAAAGAAGTTTTACTTCGCCTATGCTAAGTTGATTACTCTTCACGCAACCCCCAGAAAATGTTTTTGCCTACGCTCAGTGATGGAGGAGTTTAACGGCGATGAACTCCAACACCGTTTGACCGATCAACATCAAAGTTGGTATGTACTTGTACTTCTTCATGAGAAATGTTTATATGCTATTCACTTTGTTGCAAGCCGCAAGATTTTATATATTTTCATATTTCTTTTAATAAGAAGTGGATTTATTTTTGCCATACTGTATGTTCATTATGCTTAAATAAAAAAAGCTTATTGCTATAGAACTTCGTTTCTGCTTCATCATTTATTGTATGTTTTAAAGTTTAACGGTAGATGGCGAGAATCTATATGTCTGTCTATCGAAACGAGCACAAACATATAGAAAATAATAATATACAAAGCCGTGTGTATTAATATCATTTATACCTCAAGAACAGCTGGACCGGCTTTTATGTATTTAAGGAGTACAGAAATTTTATTTTATTTTAATGCTATGATTTTAACAAACTAAACAACCGAATAACGCGACTTAGGGCACGCAACGCATGCCGGGACACCTAGTCAATATATATATATATATATATAACCATTTTAAAAATTTCCAATGGTATCTGGAAATAATGGTTCAATATTATTACAGATAAAAATATGGTAAATGAGCACATAACCTTTTATATAAAATTTCTTAGTCAAAGTGAAGTTGCCAAATAACAAAGATATTCGATGTTCGAGATCACTTTGAAAGGCTTTAAATATTAAAATTAAAACTAATAAAACCGAAACCGATATTATAATTGGCGTAAAATGAAAGGTTAAAAAAGTTTCAAATTGTTAAAACATTTTGCTTACTTGTTAAGTTCGTTGCTTAAGTCTTTCGCTTTCTCAGGTAGGTAAAACAAAAAATTAAAAAAAAAAAAGTAATTTATCTCTCAATTTCCCACACTTAATTAAGTCTTATTACTTTCTATCCCACATACTCATACTTATTTCGATCTACTTTACGCACAGATACAAAATAATAATGTTATGTAGACACGCATCTAACATTTAAATATACATATCTACTTCATTTAAACTGAGCCCTATTGGTCTCCTCTTTGCATCCCACACAGCCCCTTTCACATTGATGCATGACACGCAATAATGTAGAAAAACTATGAAAATAATATAGTAATATACTTAATTTATTTGTACGAGCAACTCATGAATTTCGACAATTTTATGCAAAATCATTTGAAGACAATTTCACAGTAATTTTGATGTGACAAAAGAAATATTGTTAACAAACAAAGTGACTAACAAACTAAATGCAATATTGATAAACAAATAGGTAGGTAAATCTATTTAACTACAGACAGACGGACAGTGTTAGATAGAAAGATAATTAAATGCTAGTTGGGTCAAAAATAAGGAAGGTGAGGTGAGTTGAAAATATTGTACAAAACAGAAAAACCAATTAAACGCATCACTGAAATTCAATTGAGATTTGAGATGACTTTGTTACTCTAAGTAAATCTAAAATACCATTAAGATCTACTACATTCACATTCATGGATATATGTATTAATGGATAAATGGATAAGTACATATGTATATGTAATAGATGTACATATGTTAATTTAAGTGATTTTGGACAAACTGTAAGTCACAGCTACAATAGAAAGGAAGACAAGTCAAAAGAAAGAAACCACAAAACCTTTCACTTTGCAATTTTTTATTAAGTATAATAAAACGATCTGACGAAGGCAAAAGCAACTCCAAAAACAACAATAAAACATTTAAAAAAAATGATAGAAACAAATGTAATTAATTAAACTACTTAACGAGCTATACTATAGTACATATTACTTGATCTTGAATTGTTATATGAGATACAATATATGTATGTTTTCATCACCATGTTGATCCCTCATAAAAAAAACCATGGGGACATTAACATAGAAAACGTGAAGGGAAGTAATGGTTTATTATTGTACATATTGTATTTCAATAATTTACCTATGTAGATATCAAAAATACAGAGGTCCCATTATTTGCTGTAAACCATATTTACACAAACGATTTTGTTGAATAAGCACCTTCAAAAAATGTGACGAGGTTCGCCATGGATGCAGGCCTTACATATCCATTACCTTCAAAAGCTTGCCCACTAGCCACTCTAATGGTTCCTTCTTCATCAGTCTGTTCGTGTGATCATTGGATAACTTTGGATATAATTTTCCCCTCATCTCTATATTTTGTACTCGTCCCATTTGAAATTTTATTTGAATAGATGCACAACTAACTATGCCTCTGAGTTTTATGCATTTTTTATAAGTTCTATCACGTCCTGAGTAGGGGCATAGCTAGTATTTGATTTAGAGAACTTTAAATTACTTTGCAGTCAGTAATTTACTTATCTATAAATAAAAGAGTGCCAATGAAGTAAAGAAAAAAGCTGCCTTCTTTCTTCAACGTTATTTGTGGTCGGTACCTTTAACACGAATTTTATCTGAACTCATATCAGAATATTCAACAGATGTAATCCCTAACAGTGATTTTTAGAGAGTTTTTCGAACAAAAAAAATTTGCCAAAGTTGAGTTTGGATAACTTATGCTTGCCATTCACTTTTTAAAGATTATTCATGAAATAATATGAAAAAATTGACCACGACTACGTTTTAATTGGTCCCTACATTAAGTGTTAAATTAGTTAGATTAGTGGGTTCCCCATGAGCTTAATGAATAACAGAAACAAAAGTGTTTAGAAGCTTACTTATTTTTGCTTTCTAGTCATAAATTTTATTCATATTTGAATCAAATTATTACTTGTGATGAGAACTGGACCAGATGCAAAAATGTAAGCGAAAATAACTTAGGGTTGATAATTAAATTTGATCAATTTAGCTTAGCACTTATATTCAAACGACTTCAATTTCCGCTGAAATAACCTTTGCTTTAACATTTAACAAGTCGCAGGGCAAAACCTTCGATTAAATAGGGATTGACCTACGAAAAGAATGCTATACTCATGTTCAATTGTATGTTGGACTATCGCGGGTCGGACATCCCAAAAACCAATTTATTTTGCTACCACAAATTAAAAAGACATCAAATATTGTTTACAGGCACTAAACTTTTGTGGCTTATGTGTTAATAAATAAAACATTATTTTGGTAAAATAACCTTATCACACCTGTGCAGCTATAGAGCCGCTGGTAAATTGATACCAATAAAATGAAGTACTAATTTAAAATATTAATTTATCTACCCATGCGATTCCGAGGCGGGTTTCTAGTATAATAGACGAGTACACAAAAACAATGCATTGAATATCTTTTGTGAAAGGTATAAAAATGAAAGTGAAACTGAAATATGGATTTTCTCTTATAATTGTCATTTTTTCTTTGCAATCTCATAATCCAAAGGCGTTGAACGAATTCATCTGGGTCATCCGCAAATTATGCAAACTCGTGAAGATACCGAAACTGGTGGCAGTGTGTAAATTGATGCAATCAGCTGTTAACTAAAAAACAAATGCCGAAAACGAGCGATAAAGACTTATTAGGCTAATTGACTACAGAAATGGCAATAAATGACTTATTATTATAGCAAATTTTTGATAATTATGGTGGTAAGAAGTTATATAAAATAAATGTGTAACACCATTCAACCCAAAATGGCAACGCTAATATTTTATGCAATTTACTCAACTCAATCGTCGCATAATTTTACGCAAATATTCAATTTTTTTTTTTTATAGAATACCTGTCACTTAGTTTATGTAGCGGTTTTTTATGCAGTTTATGCAATCTCGTGAGGACCTCAAATATATAAATAAAAACTAAAAAACATAAAGAAGAAATATTTCAAATTTGAGTGCCCACCATTTATTGGTCATAAGTTTATTAAATGATCATCCGATCCGATCAAAATCCGTAATAAATTCCTTTTGAAGTCTAATGAACATGATGAAATTGCGGACCTAAAATAAAAACTTAAATTTATCGCGCAATAAAGAAATGTTGGGAATTTTTTCAAAAAATAAAAGCCAACTTGAGGAGAAGAAGATGGAAACCAGAAATTTTGAATGGACTGAATAAGTCTGCTTGTTGTTGTTGCCTCGGAATAATTTTTGTGATTTTATTTCATCGTTTGTTGAACATTCACTTTTATTAGAAGTGCCAAACGAATAATATGGGCTTAGATGAGGATGGAAGTAAATGTTGTGGAAGACGTTGCAACAACCAGAGAAGCGTCCGCTCATTATTTTGCAATATTTAGTTGCACGTTTAAACTATTTTGCCTCGAGATGCATGATGACTTCGATGCAATCTTTGATGGCAATGTAAATGAAAATTATGAAGATATTGATGGTGATGATGATGATGATGGTAATGATGATGACAAAAAGCTCTTTGGATCTGTAAAACTAAGTGATGCAAGCAAACTAATGAATATCAACAACATCAATTGATATGCAAGAGATTACGACATTCCAAACTTAAAGGCACAAATCTCATTAGGATAGATGGTAGGGGTATACCATTGTATAAAGAAATTTTAATGTGAAACCAATAAACAAAAGTTATTTAAATACTTTTTTAAATCCATTAAAGTTAAATACTTTGTAATTGTCAAGTTCGTTGCTTAAATCTTTTGTTTTGTTTCCATTTGATTTTACAATAATTTAAGTATATAGTTAGACAATTTATTAAAGTTAATTGACTTTTAATAGCCTTGAGTTGATCCATAGAAGAATATGAGTCTCACCTTAAGCAAATGGAAGCAAATAAGGCACCACACGCATTTAGTACTTACAATTGACAGGTTAATAGAGATATATTGATGAATGAGTAGATAGAATAATAGATAGATAAATGAATAAAAAGTTAAGATGCACTGATGACAACTTGAAAAGTCATGGGGCTGGAAAATTAAGCACATTAATATCAACGCAGTAGCGATGTTCAATCAAATGTCTATCGGCAATTGCAATTAATCAAGTTGATTTTACTTTTGGTGATTTCCATTCAACATGATTTGCGTATGAAAATGTTGCATATGTTGCAAGTTTGTATCTCACATGACTCTGCCTCAAGACATTTACCACAGAGATATAGTAACTCATTTTGGTGTATCAAAGCTAACAATTATATGGAATGATGCCAATAATTATGGGTTCATCTTGCGTCTTGAGTCATGCTTAACATGTTAATAATTGTTCCTTAAGTTGCAACAATATTTATTTTGTATATTTTTTTTTTCTTTTTTTAAATTAATTAATAAAATAATAAATATTAGAAAAATTCTACGCACTAAATGTGAACGTATTTGCTGTGATGTAATGTGATGTGATGTACAAAGTGATCGAGCGAAGAATTAAAATTTTGTTGTTCATTTTAGGTGGTTGGAAAACTTGTTACCGCAAGGCAAAAGCGGAAAATTGTTAATGATTTTTTTATTTTTCATTTACTGCAATATTTTAGTTTTTATCTTTTAGTAATTTTTGTGATTTATTTTTACTAATTTTAACACAGAACCAGTTTAATCGGACGTTGGCAATATACAATATGTTATAGTAATATTTTTGGTTGTCTTTTTGGTCATTTTGTTAAATGCGTTGGCATTTGTTAGAAAATGATGTTGCCACATTTGTATGAAGACTGCAATTTGCTGGCAATTACAAAAGATTTAGAAGTTGGGTTGACATGGTTTATTGTAAATGTAAATGTTGAACAATTCATACATCCTATTAGAATCATTTTTTATTTCATCAATTTTGATACACTTAATATAGAAACAAAAACCAAATTGACGCAAATAGGAAAGTTTCCATTTTTGGCATATTTTGCAATTGCATCTTTTGAAGCCAATGAGTGTAGGGAAAAGTTATGTTAAGTGATTGGCTTCGAGATATGTTTATATGAAAACTGGTTCGTATGATGCCATGTAAGTGTCACTTAAGGACGCTTATCACTCCGATAGACCTTCTGGGATTGACGACAGCAAAATCAAGTAAGTGTTCAATGTTTCAGGAGTTTGTTACTTCTCTAAAAATAGATGAGGCGAAAGCATTCGTAACTATTTCAAATTGATGATTATAAATATTGCCAGTTCAATATTTGGGCATTAAATATTTGGCTAAGGTTTTTTTTTAATAGCTCTATACTACGACTACGCTGTTCGTCCGTCCTTGGGCACTATCTCATGAACTTTGATACGTAGAAAGTTCAAAATTTTCACAGAATGTGTAGTTCCATCGGAGCTACGGCTATTTATATTAAAACTAAAGTAAAATTTAAAATTTAAGGGGGTCCCCATACTTGCAACATATAGTTTTGAATGGGAGCTATACGATCTAGTGACTCTAGAATTTTAAAATTTATTTGGTTACACACTTTACAAACTTCCATTAAAAATCAGGTGTTATTAGAAAACCTTTTCTGTATTTTGTAATATTTAACTTAAATTTATATACTATAGGCTTTTGATATATGAGCTGTACATTTATTGAAATCGGACCACTAGGATGGGTATCTCCCATACAATCCCTCAATTTGGTGCGGAACACTCCGTTTGCAAAAAAATTTTTATTACATACAGATTAATTATAAACAGCGGTAGTCGCCTTTAAAATATAGTGCAATGTGTTTAGTGATGAGATCTGTCTACTGCTTATGATGTAGAATTATTATTTTGGGTCATATAAAAAGTCTCCTCGGCTTTGTTCTTTTGGTAAATTTTTGAACAAAAATTTTCTATATTCAAAATCAATGTCGATCAAATACTTTTACTTTTTGCCTTTCCATAATCTGCCTTTTTGCCTTTTCATAATTCCATCGGTGTAGAACTTTGGCCAATTTTATTCCATGAAGAGAGTTTTGCAGAGATCGAAACAAATGGTAGTCAGCGTTGTAAGGTTCGGGCTATACGGCAGATGCATCAAAACTTCCCAACCAAGGTCCGTCTATTAGTTCCGGGTCATCAAAGATGTGTGTGATCTTTCATTGTCATGATTAAAGACAACTCCATTTCTGTTGGCCAATTCTGGTCGCTCTTTCTTGATTGATTCATTCAAACGATCGAGCTGTGAACAGTAGAGGACCGAATTGACCGTTTCGCCACTTTCTAGCAGCTCATAATATTCGATTTCCTTCCAATCCCACCAAACACTCAACATAACCTTGTTTGCCGTCAATCCAGGCTTTAAAATAGTTTTTGGAAAGTCTTTAACCCGTGATCGTTTGCATTGGACATTCTCGTATTCAATCCATTTTTCATCGCCTGTAATGATTCGCTTCAAAAATGGTTCCATAACGTTACGTTTCAGATAAGAAAAATCGAATACGAGAGTAATAAACATTAAAGAGACAAAAGTCAAAATCATATACCCACTAAAAGAAGATGATGATGGTGGAAATTAGCAGGTACCAGTCAGACCTACATATATGATGATTATCTCTGATCTTAAGAACATTTTGTTTTGTCGAAATTCCCTCAATAACCTTATATTTCTTTACTTATTTATTTATTTGCTAATATAGCGACAGAGGCCTTCACCTCGTGGGTAAGTCAAGAAGGAAAGGAGCCAACGAGCCAATCATTTTTTTTATTTATTTATTTATATAATGCTAATTTATGTTCAGTATATGTATTTTGCGCCAAATGAAAAAATGTTAAAAAAAAAAAAAATTACATAAAACTATCTATATATGGACAACAGCGCCACCTATCGGATCAAAATGTAGCAAAGGACCTGACTGGTAACTCCATGAGTATAACCAAAAAAAAAAAAAAAAAACTATAAAAATTGGTCCACCGTTCTCGAGTTTTGCGCTGTCATACTATTTTTTGGGTTCATCTATATATATAGAAGAAGTCGTGTTAGTTATACTATTTATAGTCAAGAATGGCTGAACCGATTTGGCTGAAAATTGGTGGGGAGGTAGCTTAGAACCAGGAGACGGACATAGGATAGGATAGGTTTTTTCTTCGTCCGTCCGTCTGTCCGTCCTTGGGTCATGTTCTAAAAACCGAATAGCTAGAGGGTTGAAATTTTCAGAGAATGTGTAGTCTATCCGGGCATCAGCAACAAATACTAAAACTAAAATATTTTCGAAAACTTAAAGGGGTCCGATCAGAAACATTTTGGTTTGTATGGCAGCTATACGATCAGTAATCCCACGATCTTGAATTGGATGGTTGGTGGGTATACATCAGAAACTATATTGTCGAAATTTCAGTTTGATCGGACCATACAAAGCCCCATTAATATTCAGGTTCTTATTGGAAAAACTTTTCTGTTTTTTGTCTCGATCGAACTGAAATTTAGACACTATAAGTTTTTAACATAGGTGCGGTAAATTTGTTGGAATCAGTCAAATCGGACCACTAGGAAGAGTACCTCCCATACAAACCCCTCCGTGTACGAGTCTCACTTGCACTTGGCCCATTTCTTTTTTTTTTTAATAACTGGTTACGCACAGGGGACGTAGCAACGCACGCCGGGTAAGGCTAGTATTTATATATATAGAAGATAGATGTTGTAAATCATAAGGATCAGTATTTGATTGTTCTTAAGTACATATATTTCTGCCGGTGGTGGTTGTCAATAAATTAAAAATTCCGATATTTATAAATAATTCTTTTTCTTTCATTCAACTGAGATGAGAAATAGGAGTAGAGGTAAGAGAATATTAATGAACGATCTTATAAATTTGGATTTACCCACCATTGTTTATTTCACCCAACACTCAAAGCACTTTAATCCTTTTCTCTAAGTAGTTTTGTTAGTTTGATTTTTTATTTTTTTTTTTTTTTTTGTGTTTATTGCTTTTGTTCCTTGGAAGACACTTGAAGATTTTGAAAAAAAAAAAAAAAGAAACAATAAAAATAATTAAGAATTTTTTGCGGAACCAATTTTTCTTTTTTGTTAGATATTTTTTAATTTGTGCACTTTACATTCTTTTTTGTTTGGGGGATTTTGTTTCTGAAGACGCTTCACGAACATTCACCACATGCAGACCGACCGACAATTACCAAAAAAATGCCGACGAAGACTGTCGCAGATAAAAGCGTGGCAACTTAGTTTTATACAAGAGCAACAACAGCAGCGGAGCAGCAGAAGCATCATGGGCAGCAGCCGCAGTCAAAGTTACAAGTAACCGAAAAGTCACATCAAAAGGCAAAAGAGGTAAACGCATCAAAAGGAGAGTGAGTGAGTGAGTGAATGATCATAAAATAAGTAGTAATAACATAAGTAGTAAGCCAACGTTAAACCACAATATGTGTGTACGCGAGTTGTTCTTGTTGTTTTTACTCCGCACCAGAGATTCTTAAGTTTTTTTCAGACACACGCGTTTACATTACTACATTTCGAATGTAATACAGCATGTCTCCGTATTTTTGTGAAACAAAGCAATGTAATTTTTTTGGCAGAGAATAGCACGTGTTTTAGTTAGAGAATGAGATTCCTTGCAATCGCCAATGATTGTAATAAGCTCGCGAGTTCCATGTCTATTAACGTTACAGAAATTCATTGAGATTATTGCATTACACCATCACCCAACATTGAAATTGTATTGCTGTTTACTTTATTTTGGTCTAAAGTAAGCAAATTATCAAATCAAAATCAGTTTTCTTGCCAATTGCTTATGCATAATTGACATGAAATTACTATAACATGTGACCTATTCAAAATAAAATGATTAAAATATTAATATTTTTGATTATTGTTTATTGCAATCGCCAATAATTGTAACGCAATCAATATGAATAAGGTCGCGAGTTCCATATCTGTTAACGTTACAGACATTTATCGAGATGACGTTACAACATCACCTTACATTGAAATTGTATGCTGTTCAGCTTGATTTGGTCCATAATAAATAAATTAAGCAGATAGTTATCTTGGAAATGGCTTATTCATACTCAATTACTTGTGCAAAATTGACATGAAATTACTGTAACATGTGACCTATTCAAAATAAAAAAAATAAAACATTAACATTTTTAATTATTGTTTAAGAAGTCTTTGGCTTAGGCGATTAGTCTCAATAGATTTCTTAAGTTTCTTAAACTTTTTCGGTCAAGGAACACTTTAGAAGTTAAAAAATCAACGCCTTGCATTGCATTGTATTTCGGAAACAATATTTTCGCAGATTACTGGGAATTGTTTGAACACAGTTTAAGAAACTCTGACCTACACACTCTGGATTACATTCGAAAACGAAGCAACAAAACATAAACGAAGTTGAGGAACGAACTAGCGATTACACACGATGGAATAAACGAAAGATGACCACCACCAACAAAAACAAAAGACGAAAGCCATGAATGTTTATTTGTACAATTGTTTGAAATCAAACAAATAAACAAACAATCTGAATAAACGGAACGAGCAATCGAACGAGTGAATGAAGTTCGTCATTCATCATTCGTCATTGAAACAAAGTTAAGCGAAAATTAAAAACAACTTGAAATGCTGGTAGTATGACAAGACATACGACAGTACTGTGCAAAACAAAACCAACTGAACTCAAATATATTTCATTTATTCGTATAAGCAGTTCGCAATCACTGAAAATCTGTAAATTATGAATTATGTGCATTCAAAACAAAAACCGTGGAGTTTTATTTTTTTTTCAATAGGATTTACGTCTATGGATGGGACAGTCAAACCAATATTTTGTCTTCTTTTATCCTTTATATAGCCATTAACCACTATAGCAAAGGTATAAGCATTTTGGACTCCACTTTCACTTAAGTTGTGATTAGTCCTCTATCTATATACCTATGTATATAAAATTGGATGTATATATGGATGCTGACTATGGACTCCAAAACCGCTGGACCGATTTTGATGAAATTTTCAGGGAAACTCTAGCATAGACCAAAGAGAGATAGGACTACCGGAAAAGTTGTAAATGCTGCAACAAATTTTGTATACAAAACTTAGAGATTCATTTTCAAATTAGAAAAAGAAATCAATTGTTTTTTTTTTTTTTGTAATTTTCTTTTTATTTTTCAATATAATCTCCTTCTAGCTCAATGCATTTTTCTAATATTTTTCCTAATTTTTTAAAACGTCCAAAATGTAAGATTTCGGAAGTTCCTCAAAATATACGTTTGTTTCAGTGATGACCTCTTCATTCGACCCAAATCTCTTAACGTTGAACAAATGCTTCAGATTTGAAATCAGGAAATAATTGAAGAGGGCTAAATATGAAGAATATGCTGGATGGGGTAGCCCTTCGTAGCTCCATGAAGACTATACCCGTGTATTGTCATGGTGGAAAACATTTTTTTTCTTCACCAAATGCGATCGTTTTTCCTCAAATCAATGACGAATATGTCCATCAGCTTTGAATAATGTTCGCCAGTGATCATTTTACCCGCTTCAAGATAATCAATATGAATGACACTGCATAGATTCCAAAAAACTGTCGCCATAACCTCTTTGGCCCACGGACCCACATTGACTTTGTTTTGTGCACGAGCTTTGCTTTTTCTTTGGTCTCTGGTGTATTGTTATGAATCATTGGCATTTCCTTCCACGGCGCAAAAACTTGTTCGGGTTGCAGTTAAAGCTCACCGAATAATCCTTTCTTTTTCATTTCCAAATATTTCTGTAAAATGTAAAACACCCCCGGAGTAGATATGAATACATTCTCCGAGATCCTACGCATTCCAATTCAATTTCTGATCGTTGAATATCATTTCTAGAGCAACCACATTTTTTCAGCGAAAAACACATTCCCCATAGTATTTAAATGGTTGTTACTTTAATTGACAATAAAATAAAACCACACTTTCGACATTACTAAGACTTTAACAGTTGATTAATGATGGATAAAACTTCATAATAAAAGGAAAATTAACGATGCTAGGAGCGGCCTAACAGATGAAAAAATAATGCTAATATAATGCAGAAACACCAACCAATGCCATGGCCTAGCAAATAGCCCCTAGGAGAGTTAGTTCTAAACAAATGATTATTGAATGTTCTTTAATTTCTTAAATTGTTTTGAAATATAACATAGTACAAAATATTGTAAAAAGACTATTTCTGTATGACTTTGCTTTCTTGCATATGTTTTGCACAGTACTGTAAGACAACACCAAGAGGAAAACCAAAAACACAAACAAAACACATGATAAAATGATGATAGGAGGGCTTAAGTGCTTGTTGGTGTTGTTGTTGTTGTTGTTGTTGTTGTTATTAACAATTTGATTTGAAATGAAGTGAAGTGAGGGCGACAGGTGAATTACAAGTGGAAAAATGAGGTGTGTCATCTATGAAAACACCCAAAAAATAATAATAAAATAAAATAAACAACAACAGAATTGGAAATGATGTTAAGTGAAATTAAAAAACAGAAAATTTGGTTTAAAGGAATAATGGTAACTTGTTATTCCTGTACTGACTGATGTTTGTTTAATAGAAAAAGAGACAGATAAAAATGTGTTTAAATTTTGATTAATTTTTATAGAGAAAGGCATAAATTTGTTGTGTCTTTATATTTTGAAAAGAAGCAACATTGTATGGTTTAATGAAGTAGGCTGTTTCTTGTTTTAGTATGTGGTAATGTGGCGATGTATTAGTTGCATGCAACAAGCAGTCAGTCAGTCAGTCATTAACAGAAATACTATGAGCGCATTTCAAAGTGCAGCTCTAAATGAAAGACTTAAGCTACTTCGAACTTGACTTTGATACTGACTCTTCTAATACTGTTACTGGCACCATGTACATACATGTCTTACAAGCATGAGCTATGTACAAAACTATATCGTTTCCCACACAAACTCACACGCCACACAAATTTATTGAAATATGTTCGTAATATCCTATCCAGTATCATGTTAATAACTCTTTTAGTGATAATCATGTCATGCTGATCACATTAAAATCACCCCCCAAACCAACAACAACAATCCAAACAAAAAGAAAACTTACAAGAAATTCGAAAGGCGAACCAAATCCGGAATGAGAAAATCTCTAAACAAAAACATAACAAAACAAAAATCATAATCCAAAACCCAAAAATCTCATTTAACACTCTCTACTATGTAGAGCGATTGAAACATTTATTTGGCGCCCGCATGATCAATCAACTAAATAGTATTTAAATAAAATTGAAACAAATTGAAAATGCGTTCATTTGTTTCACCATCTTAACCTCAACATCATCAATCCGTTCATCCATCCAAGCAAATCTCTAACCTTACCCATTTAAACTAAAGAGTAATGATTGTAGCTGCATCCATGTAGTTGTAGATGTTGTAAATGAGATTCATTTTGTATGCGTTGGATTTATTTTTTACTTTTCATCTTCAACTCAACACCAAGTAAATATGTACTTACTCGAATAATGTGTGGTCATTCTAATAAAACTGGACCTGGATTAATAATACTCATGCTTATACAATGCAATATTAGATCTCACTAGAAATTAATCTCAATTAAAAAATCACTATGTACAATATACATAATAACAAAAACAAAACGAAACAAGAAAATGAATTAACATCAATTGTATAAATGTTTGGGATAGGCAGAAAGTAATATTTATAGTTTACTTAGAAATGCTAATAATCAAATTATTCATCTTTTGACATAAGTTTTATTGTAGAAAAATTTATAAAGGATTCTTAGCATAAAATATAAAAAAAAAAAACAAAAACTGTTGCATTATAACCGTAAAAAACAAGTAAGCGACAATAAGCAACATTTACAAGAGAAGGTTTTTTAAATTATTTTTAAATTCTTCTGTGAAACTGTAAATGTGGTATACAAATTGTCTAATAGAAGTTAAAAATCAATTTTTAAGTTTTTTTTTTTTTTGGTTTATAATAGAATTTTATAATAGAATTTTGGCGGTTGGTGAAAAATTTATTTTATTTTTAACATACAGTTAATTTCTAAACGTCTTCTTCATCTGTTTCATTTAATTTGTCTTTAATGAATTTGCAATCATTTAATTTGAAATATTCGTTACGAAAGCTTGAAGGAATACATTTTCTAACGCAAAGTGATTTTAAATCATTAAATTTATTTAATGAAATTTTTAATTCTTTTGGGTACATAAACGGAGGTCCTCGCTCAGTGGATGGATTCAACTCAATGGTCAAAATTTCTATTTTGCTACAATATTTTCCAAGTAGCCGTATTTGATTGTAATATTATTTTTTCCGAAAAAGCAGAGCGTAATTTAACTAAATTTAATTATACATTTTTTGGTAGAACAATATCTGACAACTTCTTTCAATTTAAAAAATCTGAATGTTTCAATGTTATGGATTCATACCCATAGAGGTTTGTTCTGGCACTACGAATAACTGTCAAACTGTAAAAAAGGGTAACATTTTTACTATGAGGCGTATTCAAAACTTTTTGAAGATCAAAAGTAACACATAAGAAAAATCTATTTTCCTTTCCTTTTCTTTGGTCTTACAAGAATATATCCTTGCTCCAATCTCTGTCCATTAAATGTGACTTAAAGCCTTCTGTTTTTATGTTACTGCTCTCAAAATTTCAATTCATCACATTTTGTGCATCTATCCTTTTTCGGTAATTGAAAACCAAGATGGAAGTCATTTTTGAAGATGTTCCGGAAAACTCTTAAAGATAGCGAGGAGTTTGCAAGGTTTTCTTCATCCAAGTATTTAGTATAACATTTATACAAAGTTGAAACGTTTCAAAACTCCTTAGGGAGGAATACCTTATTACTCTCGTTTCGACAATAATGGGACGGAACTGCAGAAAACGAAGGTTTCAATCACCTTTTCAGTTATTCTTTGAAGTAACAGTTAATATTTATTATAATTTATGTGCAGCTTAGCTTTACTCTAAGTAACTGATCCAACTGGAGATCTAATAAAGATTAAAAACCAACAAAGAGGATCAAGTAAATAACACAACACAAATTTCGATCTCGTATATTTTGCTTTCCTACTTTTCCTAGTAAATTTGTCAGCGTTGCTCACTAACAGTTATAGCCACAAGCAACTTTAATGTCCCTTACATTTTTTTCGCAGTAACACAGAAAGTTGTGTATCGCTTACTATAAAATTGAAATGCGTGTATCTCTGTAACCATAGTGATTTTCACCAAGGACAAATTTGTACAAAAAGTGAATTTCAAAAAAAAAAAAAATTTCGCTTACATGTTTTTCGCGGTTAGGGCTCGATATATTTATTGGTGGGAAAGTATTGAAAGCAACACCTATTAACCAGCAGAGCTATCAAAATTTGTTCGCCATTTTAATATGTCATCTTTCATTTGAACACAAATGAAATTTCATTTTGATTGGTCATTGGTTCATTCTTTGTTTACAAGCCACTTGAAGTTGAAGTGTCAGTCTTATTATTTATTTATTTATTTATATAATGCTAACTTAAAGTTAAAACTAGAAGTTAACAGAAAATTAGCCATGACTGCCAGGGCCTTCAGCTAATAAAGATATATATTTAAATAACAATGATGATAATAATAATAATAATAATAATAATAATAGTGACTAAATAAGTGCTTAAGTTTAAGTTTAGAGTTTACTGTACAGATTTGCTTTTTTAAAGAAGTTAAGAATAAGATTAATGTTAGAGGACGGATCGGAAATGATTGAGATGGGGTCTATATTAGCGAATGTGGATGATCTGAGGGGGTGCAATGAGGAGCAGGATGTGATAATGTGGTGAATGTTATTAGGAGCGTTATTACATAAGAGACATATGTTATTTAGGTTTTTATCGATGAGGTGCATGTTTGTTAGGTTTGTGTGACCAAGTCGGATTCTAGTAAACTTTATCTGATCAAGTCTAGATAAAAGTTTAAAAGTTGGGGAATTATAAAGTGTGGTGGAAGTGGGTATTTGGAGAGTGTATTAGCTTATACCAGCTGGAGGTGTGTTGTAGCATGGCGATGTGTTCAAGATTTATGTGTTTTTTGAGAGAATTAACAATGTCGCTTATGTTTTTGTGTTTTTATGTAATTGGGTGTGTATATAAGTCTATTATTGTTTTTGATTTTACAATCGAAAGAAGTGAATATCGTGCAGTGAATAGCATTTCATTACAAAATGATGGAAGTCTTAAAGTAATATGCTCCTTCATTTCCAACTGTGCAGAAATCATTCAGCAAGGGTATCATTCACTTGTTTGTAAGGATCCAAGTTTGACTAAGCGGGAATTAATTATACCATAGGCATCTCAGATGAATATAAAGAACTATGTTACTTAAACAGTATGAAAAGTTATGTATATGAAAAAGCTGTTCGGAAAGTTAGTACCGCATTCGTTAACAAATCAACAAAAATTTTCATGAAAAGCATTTTTTGCTTCCTGGAAAATCCTTACAGAGACGGTATACAATTATTGAAGGATCATTGGAATTAGTGTATTGACTTTGAGGGAGATTATCTGTATATATAAAATTGAATGTCGAAAAAAGTACGTACACTTTATGTACAGTTATGTCAATTGAAAAGGGCTGATTTAGACCCGGTAGATGGCGCCGTTGTCGAGATGTGGATCAATTTTTGATTTTTTTTTATAATTTTGTGGCCTGGTACCAAAACAATTTTTTTTTTTATTTTTTTTTATTTTTTGAATAACAAATGAATGCTAATAAATCGAGGTGCATACTTAATTTTTTCATTTTTTAAACTTATATACACTATTTTTTAGTATTAAGTTTTAGTAAATCAACTGCAAGACCAAGCACAAAACGTTTTGTACGTTTTTTTCTTTGTTAATGCTTTGGTTGTTGTAATTGTTGTCTTTTTTTCCTCTCATTTACCAATAACTGAGTACGTACAAGAATATTGCGCTCTTCGTTGTCTTCTCTTTGCGTTTGATGATCAAAGTGATCATGGCAAGAGAGAGGCAGTGTGTTCCTGTTATTCCTCTCATTTATAGATAACTGAGTAAGCAAAAGAGTATTGCGCTCTTCGCTCTTTTATTTCTATTGTATATATGATGTTCTATGAACAGCCTTTAATATTCGATCTTGTTTGTCGCAGCGTAGATTTTGCTTTCGGCGAAATATTATTTATAGATGTTCCCGGCGGAACGGGAAAGACTTTTCTTACAAAATTTATGTTTATTTGTTGTTTATTATCATCATTATGTTTGCAAAAATTAATCATTTAATTTTTATTTATGTATATTTGTTGTTTGAAAGGCCACAGCAAAGCGTGTCCAGTTTTCGGTGCGCCTTGCATTCACAATGACAATTAAGAAATGTCAAGGTTAATTGTTAGAAATGTGTGTTTTTCGCACGGACAGTTATACGTAGCGTGTTCGAGAGTCGGTAAACCATCGGCTCTATTTGTTGTTTCTCCGGATGGAAAAACTAAAAATATGTATTGTATACTATAAGGTATTACAATAGAGTAACTAACTATTAAGTACGCTGCAATAATTTAGTTATATATTTTCATGGTAATGTAATCTATAAATGCTTTATATTTTTAGTTCGATTCGGTTATCTGATGAATAAGCAAACCTGATATAGTTTTTTTTTAAAAAATATCCAACTTGCTTCATTACCATTCATTTGTTGTTTTAAAAAATATATATTATTCAAATCGGTTCTGTATATATTTATACAGATAGATAGATAGATATGTATGTAGATAGAAGATAGATAGATAGAAGATTGGTACACCACCCGTGCGAAGCTGGGACGGGCTGATAGTATTTAATAAAAACAACTAATTCTAATATTCTTTTACTTTATTAAAACATTTTCTTACTTTATCTCGAAACCCAATACCATAAATAGTTCAGAAATTATAAATGACACAATCGTTTCAATACCATAATGGCGATTGGTCATTCCGCCGATTGTGAGATACTGTAATGAACAAGGCCACTCTGAATATCCATGTAGGCGCCAGAAATTCAGTCATGACAACGATTGGGTTTGAGGACGAAAAGTAAATGTAAATACTTTGATTGATTATTTGCCTCGAGAAGAACCAATCAATGGCAAAAATGTTCGAAAAGCTTTTAAATATCACTGTCGCAGCATGCTGAGTAAAGATAGCTAGAAGGTTATATGGGATCATCATTCATGCAGTCCGCCGCACTTGGTACAATATCATCAAACTACCGCTTTCCACTCTCCAAGGTTGAATGACTTTTAAGGCGGAAAACATAAGGACGACGACGAAGTTGTAAAAGGAAGTGTCGACAACTGGTTTGAATTAAATGGGCATCGAACTGATTTGACAAAATCTCATTTCCTGATCTAAGGTTAATTAAAAAGTTACATTTAATAAAAGGTAGTTTGGTAAAAATCAAAAGGCCAATAAAAGGCAAATAAAATTTTATTGATTAATACAGCACTTAAAGAGTGTTAAAGATTTTAATAAGAAAATGGCTACATAACATTTACTCGTACTTAATAAAATAATACCTATATTATATAGTTTAATAGATCAAGGGCAAATTTAAAAGTTCACCTTCCATAAATACATTTTTTAGCAGTAGATTTTTATTTTTGGTTACGTCTTTTCGCATCTACAGCGATTCCATAGGATTGAATATTTCCATCAACTCAAGTAATTCACCCATTTGATATTTCACGCTGAGGCGCGGCATTTGTGCAGATATTGCATTTGGCTAAGTGGTCAATCCTAAGGGGAACCAAGACAACTTGATCTTATTCTGGACAAACGCCTCACCACGCAAAATCAATAGCGGCATTGTTGCCAAGTAGTGAAAACTAAAACTGGCTAGTAATCAGCAAGGTTGGTTTACAGGCAAATAGTGGCTCCGACTTGGCTCTACGACATACAAATTTGAAGCCTCACTGTCACGTACAAAATATAAAAGGTTCACGCTTTCCAAAACAAGGCTCTCAGACAAATCATGGAGCCTCATGGTTTGTCCGAAGCAGTCACCTTACACAGCAGGCGTCAAAATCAGCGGTAGCGACATAGACATCCATCAGTATTTTGGGAACTACGAACGAAATATTTACAAGGTATTCCAATTTGAGATGTCTTTATAAATTAGCTGTCACATCATTTACAGGCACTAAATTACACTGATATTTTTTCCTGTAAAAAGTAAATACATTCCGGTTAGTTAAATCGCTTATCTTCACCGATGAAACTCATTTTGGCGACTATGCCAAGAAATAAAACGGCCGAATTTTGGGCTGCAGAAAATCCTAGAGAATTGAATTTGAATTTTGTTGTAGTGGTGGAATTTGTTCATATTTTTTCGGATGACAATTTTAAGGGATCTCTGTAGTGTTTAAATGATAATGGACTTACATAAGTTGGTATTTATTTGTTCCGATCTGTTCATGCACTTCATTGTTTTGAAAGAAATCACTCAATTAATTTCAGTTTCATTTAGTATATCTATCCAGTTTCCAGTTCTTTTTCCTAACCTATATAGAGAAATAGGGTAATTCTTAATAAGTATTACTGACTACTGACTCCATTCGGCCAATTCTATATTTACTAATTCATTTTTATTTTTTCGATTTCACGTTCCCTCGACTTGAATTGATTGATCGGTACTCAAATCCATTGATATATTTTCAGTTTCTTACAGAAACTTGAAATGAAATTAGGTTAACTTGATTGTATTTACAAACTAAAAAAAAAAAAAATGGGCCAAGTGCGAGTCAGACTTGTACACGGAGGGTACCGTACCAGATTGGGGTTTGATTCGACTGATTCCAAAAAATATCCCCCGCCTATGTCAGAAACTAATAGTGCCTCAATTTCGGTTCAATTTCAACTCTCTAGCTATTGCGGTTTATGAGATATGACCCGAGGACGGACGGACGGACGGACAACGAAGTTTCTGCAATAGTGTTCTTTTTGGTACCCTTTCGGTCCGAAACCTTAAAAAGCTTTCTTTAGTGAGCAATATCAAGAGCATAAAGTACTGGGACATAGACATTCTACTCCATATGCATAATATTTTCTGCAGCAATGAAGTATCTTGATATATTTAAATCGGTTTTATGTCTCTATTGCAAATCAGATTGCATTGGTGAGAGTTTCTTTTCTTCGTTTTCCATACATCTAAGACATAGTAAGTACGAGTAGTAATAAAAATTTGAATTTACAGGTTTTCATAATGTACGGGATCAGGAGTCTTCATCAGCATCCGGATGCTATGGCGTGCAATTATTGTATCCATATACCAATAATTATGCTAGCACTTGGGCTTGGACCATTTCTGTTCCCAATTCAGATCACGATGACAATGACGATCTTTCTAGATTCGATAAAACTGACAATAGTAATGACGGTGATAATGAGGACGAGAATTCGCATCGATTGAGACTTTATAGTGATAGTGATAGTGACCGCGATGTATTACCAAAAAACTATGGCAAAATACCGATCGATGAGTTTTGTTATTCTGCTGATGTTGGTGATCAGAATTCTGATCCAAAGAACCATTCAAAATAACTGTAGATAAAATTACAAAAATAAAAGAAAATGTATAAAGAAAATGACAATTTTTTTTTTTCAAGGAAATTATCTTCACCGATGAAATTCATTTTGAAAGTGGCGACTTACTCTACAAACAAAACTGTCGCATTTGGGTTGAAGGAAATCCTAGAGAAAAAACAAAATTACTATATGTTTCATAATTTTTTGAAAAATTAAAATGGTAATGCATTTACTGTGAATGCAGCACGATATCGAGATATGATTAGAAACTTTTTGTGGAGTCAATTAGAAGATATTTATTTGGAATAGTAACGGAAATCACTTGAACGACGTTCTTCCTTTCATTAGTAACCGAAAGAAATGTACTTTAATTTTCAATAAAAACAGAAACACATTGCATACAATTTATGTGTTTATTTCAAATTTTGAAAGATATCTCAAATTTGAAACCCTTCATTGTCGGCATGGACCAAAATATTGTTCATATACATAACATTATTGATATTATTAAGACCTTGCAAATAAGAGTAACAAAAAATTTTTAATACCATTTGCATTTTATGTGAAGGGTATAGAAAGAAAGAAACTAATTTCAATCGAAGGAAAGAAAAAAAAAAGAAAAGAAATAATCGAAAGAATGAAAAGTTCAATAGAGTCAAGTTAAAAGTGAATTTAGCAACTAATTATTTGGAAAGTTAACTACAATATTTATACATACATATAAATGTGTGGCTCTGTTTAGACAATTTGGATTATTCAGTTAAATTAATAGCCACTGACTCAATGACTGACCGAATGACTGACTTAACTCATTTCAAATGTCATCTATTCATTTATTACTATTATGGCTAAGATCATCAAGGCAAGCAATAAGTTCAATTTACGTAACCAAAAAGAAAAAAAAGAAACAAACTCCCCAATGACTATGGGGAATTTTAGAGCAAAATGTAAGTCTTTCTTTATTTTGTTGCTTTACTTTATTTCATTTCGCTTAATTTTACTTTATTTTACTTTAGTTTACACTTTTGTTTTCAGGTTGCTTAGTTTTTGTGGGTCTTCAAAACGATTGCTTTGTCTTTAATCAAAGGTGGCCTTCGTCGAATTACAGTCTGCGTCTTTTGGCGTTGACTTTTACAATTAGCGTGTTCATGAAATCAGTTAAGAAATTATATGAGCTTTTGCTAAGGTGAGTTACGCTGTGATCAGAAATTGCATAAGAATGAAATAACCAAAGATCAAAATGGTCAAGTACAATAAAATGAGGTGTTGAGAAAACTGACTGAAGAAGTTGGCATGGCAATGCGCTACAAAGTATGCTTTCTATACACAAACAAATTCTTAAAAATTTAAAGTTGGAGTTAGAGATCTCGAAGGGTTTTGATTTAAATAACATTCATATTCTTCACACAAGATTCATGAACTATCTGGTTGTTGTGTATTTGTCAGCCATAATTCATATGGTAATGCATTACTGAATAGTGAAAGGTGTCCAAGGAATATGCCCTTAAATTCTTTGAGTACTTTTCGGACATAAGCTTACACCCACTCACTTAGCTTCTGGAATTGCCCAAAATTTTGTCTTAGTTTAGAAAAGCCCAAACACTCGTCAAATATGAAGTGTGTCTAATGAGCTACAAGTATAAATAATTTACAGTGGAGCAAAGAAATGGAGGAGACGAAAAAGATTAATAAAATTCTCGGGCAAACATTCACTTTTGCTAAACGAGTGATAAATGATTGTAGCCACAAATTTGGCATACTTTATTATGATTCATCTAAAAATGCTATAAATTAAGATTAGTTGATTAAAAAAAAAAAAATGTAGCTTAACACAAAAGACTTAAGCAACAAACTTTTATTTTTTTATGACATAAGTATTTACATAAAGTATGCATTTAAGTGTATGCTTCCTCCCATTCAAATTTTCCATGTGATCAGACGACCCATCAATCCGATTTATGGGCGTCCACGCATGTAAGCCAATGCTGAACTTGCTGCATGCGCTGCATCTTGCACACCGGGCAGATATTCATTGAGGTTTAGGCTCAAAGTTGGTGGAAAATGTTTCTCCTTTGTCTCACGATTGATGCGATGAAAATGATGATGTCCGCCACCACCGATACCAATGCCCACTCCATTCATGCGGGTATAGGGTACAATAGAGTTCGCATAAGCATGAAGTCCAGCTGCTGTGGCATAATTTAACATGTGATGACCAGCTGGATGACGAGCACTTAGTATTGGTGTCGGTGCATAGTCCGTAAGTGTATTTCCATTGGTTGCTGCCGGTGCCAAGGACGCGGAATACGAGTTGGCTGGTGATGTTCCTTCAGCACTCAGATATGGACTGATGGGCACAATGATCGGTCGGGTTGGTATCAATTGCAAATATTGAACGCCACCAGAGCTACCATCTGGCAGCGCTTGTGCCGGTAGATACTGCATTAGCATGGGCGTTGTTTGGAGTGTGGCTGTTGCTCCTGACCCTGTTGGTGTTTGACTTTGAATGGGCGTGAAGTTTGTTTCCATCTCGGGTAGTTTGTATGATGGCTTAAAGTTGCCAGTTGTTGCTGAGCCTCCCCCTACTATGCCACTCAAGACAGATGATGTTGACGAAGAGATATCAGAGGATGTCAGTTGAGGTTGGACATGAGCCTGAGCTGAGGCAATGCTATCATAATTTGTCGCGTATGCGGTAAGTGAATTGAGATGTGCATCATGTTGTTGTTTCTGTTGTTGTTGTTTCTGTTGTTGTTGCTGCTGTTGTTGTTGCTGCTGTTGCTGTTGCTGTTGCTGCAAATTGATGTTGTTTGCTTGTTGTGCTTTAATGGATTTACTGGAAATCTCTGGACTGGAAACCGGATTGGCATATGATTTGGACTTTTGTGCGGCATCCAAAGCGCATAAAGAAAGTAAAAGTAACTCGGCGAGTCGCATCTGTTTAATAGAAAAGAGAGCGAAAGATGAAAGCAGATTGGATGAGAGGCACTTGAGAAGAGGCGGTTGAATGAATGAATACTCGTATGTTTCAGATAATATAATGCAATAATAATGACAAGGGGCTGCTTCCTGATATAAAAAGGTTAATGTCCTGATTCACCATTCCATTGCAATTGTTTTGTCTAATATAATTATACATTCATGGAGATTATATTAGCTTTTCTCATATAAAAACTGGTAGAACTTATATACACAAACTTTGTAATTAGGAGAGAAATTTTTGGAGATTTCCTTTTACCAGTTTTCAAAATTTCCTATATAAACTGAAGAGTGCCCATGAAGCTATGTTTGACTGTCTATCCTTCCTCTCCACAGTTTCTGAGATATTCAGCTATTTTTTATTACTAAAAGTGGTACTCCGGTTAAAAATTTTAACCTGGAAAATGAGTTTTGTTAAGAAAGATATCAACTTTTTGAAGTAAGAGTATTGAAACTATTCAAATTGAAATACAATTTATTGAATATCTCAAAAAATTGAATCGGTCAGACAAAAGTACAATCTTCAAGTACTATCCTTTATGTGAGCAACTTTCCTCCGTTGCTGGCTTGACCCGTAAGGCTATTTGTTGAACTCACCCATGTGACGAATGGCATGGGAGAGTTGCTTAACTATACTAACTGTTATAAAACAAAGTCTCCCAGCCACGTCTATGTCTATGTCTTTCTGAAAGCGTTTATCGCAAAGTACCGAACGTATTTTCATTCGATTTTCACAAATGGACAGAGTGATTCATGGAAACGCTATAGGTATGTAATGCATTAAGGTTTTGTGTAAATTGGCTGAAATGGGACGATGATTGTTGAAAATCTCATAGAAAGTAGAAAGCAGTGTGATGTGGGTTATACAGTTGACTGCTTTCATTTTGGTCGCATCATCGGGAATTCCCTCAACATTACTCGATAGCGGACATACAGTGCATTCAGCACTGAAGCTTCCGTTGAATTTAAACCAGATCGAAAAACTTACGTACAAGGTCAGCAAAAATTCTGATATAGTCCTCAAAAAATGTATTTAGTATTATTCAGATGGGAGTGATTGGATCAAGTAATATTGTACAAAATACGAGTTTACTAAAGAACTCCTGAATCATTAAATTTTTAGATATTGTTCAGATGAACTTTGTTATTGTAATAATGTTTGGTGGAAATGGAACTGATGGCGCAAGTGCACTATGGATGTTGGCCTTATGTATTGAGATTTGAGAAAATTGATAATCGACTAAATGTGTATTAGAGGATTCCATGAGATGCTTTCAAAATTTACAAGAGCTAGATTCTATTTTTCATATTATTCATTTCCAGGACTTTGATTATAAAAAACCAAACCCATTGATACAATGGAACAATATAATTTCCTCAATTCGTTAAGTTGAGACTAGGATCTTACACTCGTATGAGATCTTATATTGTAGATTGAATTTGTTACCATCAAAGCATTTTAATAGATAATATCTTTATATATATAATTCTTCTGTGAGTGTGTATGTCACTGAACTTCTCTTAAACGACTGGACCGATTTTGATGAAATTTTTTGTGTGTGTTCAAGGGGATCTGAGAATGGTTTAGATTCACAATCTTTATATATATAATTCTTCTGTGAGTGTGTATGTCACTGAACTTCTCTTATGTGTGTTCATATTGAGTCTTATGCGCGGCTATACCGTTCGTTCATCTGATTGCAATGACATTTTGTGAATGCGTGCATGGTTGGTTTTAGCCTTGAACATAACAGAGAAATTGGTGGATCAAATACTGCATTTGATTTGTCTGATTCTGCGCAATGTACTACAGTTAGTTTTGAATAAATTAAAGGACTCAATAATACAATAACACCTAAGGAGCAGGGAGCTGTGCATTGTTGTGGATTTGGTAAGTCACTGGAATTATTAATGTAACTGACTATCCATTTAGCCAAATTAAAGTGCAGCGGGAAGCAAAAATGAAATACCAGAATTGCAATTCAACTTATTAATAGCGATGGTGCGAAACCGCAACTGTAGGTATGGCCCAATCCACTTGCGTTCTACTGAAAGTGAAGTTTAAGGAATCCGATTGGCCGTACGACGTCGGGCAGGATACCCTAGTACTTATATAAATCCTGAATGTATACATTGGATAACAGAAATACTTTAGTTTTTTTGGATGAATCACATTTGTTGATTTAGCTTTGTTATTCTTGGTTTAAAGACAAAAAACAAAACCCCGAATTTTCCATTATTTACAATATTATTAAATTTAGATGTTATGGAAAGTTGTTATATTCGTTTCATTCTTCTAATGGAACATTCAATTCTATTCAACTTCTTAGATTGTATCTTTGTATCCACTTCACCTTTCTTTATTTTGCATTCAATTCAATTGTCTTTCACTTTGATGTTTAGTTTTAGCAAACTTTTCTTTTATTTATTCAAAATAAATCACGAAAATATTAATAAAAAAAAAACATTATCATGTTTATAAAAAATGGCTAAAAAAAAAAATAAAAAATATATAATAAAATATCAGCAAAACAACACGACTTTGACAAAAGACTTTGTTTGATTAACAGTGGAAAATTCAGTAAAGTTGCTTTTATAATACGCCAAACCAACAAACCACAAACACTGCAAGCAAACTTTACAACCCCCTTGCATCCACTATCCCTCAACATAATCCATGATCATCATGAACAAACGACGAGTATAAAAACTGTAAACAATTTTTCCGATTTTACCATGAAAAGCAAAGAAGAAACAAACTACAAAAAAACAGAAATTAAAAATTGTTGCAATAGTAAAAAGAAAAAACGAGAAAAATGCTCTGCATAAAAATATTCATTTCGTCCTCCTCATGCTGCTACCTCATGATGTGCCCTGCCATTATTTGTGTTCCATGGTGCAAATATTAAAATCTTGAACAAATATTTTTGCTATATTTCAAGTTCAAGTTTAAAATCCGAAGCGATTCGTGCGAATCTGGTAGCATGCAATGCTGTGATCAACTACAAGTACACCTATCCCCCGATTTACACGGTACTCGTTTTACACGTTTTCGCTCTTACACGGTTTTCCAAATAATTTTTTTTTTTTGTTTTTATCGCACTCTACTAAATGCTACTGTGTTTGAACACGTGCGTGTTATGTCCAAGTTCCATAACCTCACTTCGAACAACTATTCTTTTCTGTAGTAATGCTTCAGGAGATTATATTATGAAACCATTAGTGATTAACAAATCAAAAATGCCCCGTGCCTTTAAAGGAGTAATCATCAATAATCTTCCCGTTTATTGGAGGGCTAATAAGAAAGCGTGGGTTACTGCTGCAATGTTTACTGAATGGTTTCATGAATGTTTTATCCCAGATGCCAAAAAATATTTAGGTTCAAAGGGATTGCCTTTTAAAGTGCTTTTGTTAATTGACAATGCACCGGGTCACCCACAAGATCTAGAATATGAGAACGTTGAAGTAAAATTTTTACCAAAAAATACAACTTCATTATTACAACCATTGGACCAAGGCATAATTTCTACTTTTAAAGCTTTGTACATAAAACGAGCCTTTACATATATTTTGGAACAAATGGAGAAAAATGAATCTTTAACAGTTATTAGTGCTTGGAAAAATTTTACAATATTAGACTGTGTGAAGCATATCGCCTTATCATACACTGCGATTAAGCAAACAACGCTCAATAGCTGTTGGAAAAAATTGTGGCCAAATGTAGTCAAAAATGAACATTCCGTTTCAACGTTAAATGATGAATATTCGCAGATAGTACAGATGGCGCATTCATTGGGCGGAGAAGGTTTTGATGATTTTACTGATGATGATATCGCAGAGTTAATGGCTGATAAAGAACTAAGTGAGGATGATTTAGTTAACTTAGTTTGCGAAAGTGAGTCTGACAAATCTGATGAAGAGGAATTAGTACCAGTAACATTCACTGCTAAAGTCATCTGCGAAGGACTCGCATGGGAAGAAAGCTGGGTAATCATTTTATAGCAAATGACACAAACGTAGAAAGGGCTTTACGATTCCAACGTGACATAAATCGCTGCTTGGCTCAATATGAAGAAGTTTACAAAGATCTTACAAAAAATTCGAAGCAATTGTTAATAACCGATTTTATTACCACCTCTCAGAATGTAAATATTTCTGCTTCAAACATCGAATCGGCACAAATAACTTCGAGTGATGAAAATGAATTCCAACCGGCGATTCCGAAAAAAAGAATGAGAGTAATTTCCGATAGTGATGAGGGATAATAAAACACCTTTGGTTTTATTTTTTGTTCTTCTGTTACATGCAGTGTAATTAAATAAAAAAACAGTGTTTCCGTAATATTTTACATATTTTAACCATTCAATGCATTCTATTTTTATTTCTGTGTGCACCTAAAAATACTGAAAAAAATCACAACTGTTAAATAGCAAAATTATGCATTTTCTGCAAGCTTTTCGATTTACACGGTTTTGACTTGAAAATTTTTACTTTTCGATTTACACGTTTTTCCCAGGAACGTATCTACCGTGTAAATCGGGGGATAGGTGTATAGCAACTGTTGCTACTGCTGCTGTTGATGTTGCAACTTCGACATTTGTTTCCTACTCAAATCAACTAGACTCATACTGAAATGGACAACAATAACAGCAAGAAACTACAATGCTAATCATCATAATGATGTTGATGATGATGATAATGATAATTAGATAGTTTTCCGCATTATTGCGCTGGCCAAAATGAGAGCGAACTTGAGCCAAAGTTATCATCATCACCATCATTCATTGGACAAACTCTTTGGATAAAGAAAAGAAAAAAAACAAACCAAAAAAAAAAAACAAACAAAAAACAAAACAAAATAGAAAAATATTGTTAAAACCCATTTTTGTTGTTGTTCATAATAGTTGCAAGTTTCTGTTGTTGATGATGTTGTACAACAATAATTGGTGGCAAGCGTGCACGACTTGCAACAATTTCAAACGAACAAAATAAAAAACAAGCGAAGAAAAAAGATAAACTGCTTCAAGTTCATTGCTACTACTGCATTCAATTGGCTTTTGCATTTGCAACTGATTGACACTGGAATCTCATCATCATTCAGTTTTTTGGGTTTTAGCAATCAGTAAATATTCCGACCTGAAATTTCATTTGCATCAACACCAAATTTTGTTTATAGTTAACCATTTTACGTTACAGGAAACCAATAGAACCATGTAAGTAATGCTAGGACATTACTTCATAAAACTTTTAAGTCTTGAATTGTAATCTATAAATAAGGTCGAAGATATGAACCATTTATTGGCGCCTCAAATCTCTACAGATGTCTTGCAGAGTTATTGGCTTACGGTTATGTAATCGATTTATGTAAATATCTATCAGATATTCTACTTGTTTCATACCTAACATATGACTCTTTCAAGTCTTTGTTATTTCAAAATTGCTCACTTTATACGTAAAGTTACAGACTGGTATCTTTGCAATATCTCAATATTGAAGTTATTTCCATGCTAACGTTTCCATTCATAGGGTTCCGGACCCAAATGATACTAAATGTGAAATTTACTTACACCAAGTAGGGGGATTAGAAAATTTTATTGCCGAAATTTCAGTTTCATCGGACCACTAGAAAGGGTACTTACCATACAAATCATCCATTTGAGTTCAGGTTCTTATTAAAATACTTTTTGGTTTTTTGATCTATTGAACTGAAACTAAGGTACTATAAATTATTGATGTAGGCGCTACATTTGCTGGAATTCGCCAAATGGGAAAACTAGGAGGGGTACCTCCGATACAAACCCCAATTTGAACCCTCCGTTTGCGATTCTGACTCGCATTTGTTCGATTTTTTAATTTTTTTTTTAGCTTCATCTGATGTGGATCTTCTATGTAAACCTCTCTGATTCAGGTATACCCGGAAGTATTTGACTGAATCGCTTTGTGGTATTGCAAAGCCAACCAATGTTACTGGGGACAGTGTCCTTGCTTTAAGGCGAAAGTTGTTTAGATTAACATCTGTTTGCTGTTCACTATTTGCCATTCTTTCAATCATTTTGAAATGGTGATCGGTGAGGTAAGGGTTAAGAAGCAGATACAATAGTATGGTACAGGAAGTCATTTCTTAATCTCATAGGCTTTTTCAAATGGGATAATTTTTCTTGGAGTACGACAGCGTCTGCTTTGATACCATTCATCTTTCCTATAATCGTCTTTTTCCTTCCGAAATTCTGGTTCTCGCAAGATTTAATAATATCCGCAAAATCACATTCTTAGTTGTAATGTTAGAGATCTTACTAAAACTCTATAAAAATGTAAACAAAGTTTGTAATATGAGATTTTATGATTATTTAAATAAATACATATTCGACTTATGGTTTCTTCATACAGTGCTGCCTTATCATTTTTTTTTTTTTTTACTCTAAACAAATATTACTATAAATATATCTCCCTTAAATTTTACATTTTCACTCAAACAAAAAAAAAAACCAAGTACCTAAAAATATATATCATTGCTATGTAAATGTAATAACTTGTTTTGAATAGAAGCTTCAGCATTGGAAGTGCATGGCGGCAAGTTTCGAACCGCAAATTTTATCAATCTTGAGCACGCGTTGATGATATAGGAGATACCTTCCAGCGAATTGGCTACATCACCATCAGATACACGCCCATCTTGTCACCTATGCGGTCATGAATTCGTATCTACTATAGACCTTCCGGACCAAAGTATCAGAAATGTCCTCCTCCCTAACTCCAATTCCTCATCAAACCTTATCACAGTTTCCAAATCCAATATAAAAGAGATGTATATATATGTACAGGTGTAAAATTGTCACCTTATAGACTTAATATAGTATTTTATAATTTTTTTTAGAGTCCAAGGCTAGTACTCTATTGCAAATTATTAGTTATAGTATTATCATTTTATTTAAATGTATTATAATTAATTTCAATGGATAAATAAATAAATAAAATATTCTAAATAATGCAAATGCATATTAGAGACGTGCAGAAGCACATTCACATTGTCAACTTAAATTGTAATTCATGAATGTATACACAAATTTAATGAACACAACGAAACTTGTACGTTGTTCGTTGTATGTTTGCTATATACAGTCCGAAATGGATGGAATGTGTTTGTGCTTTCACATTAAAAATATTTAAAATGATACAATGAGTATAGATAAAACGATCCGTAATACAAAAATTGTACAGTTGTATATAAGTGTTATACTTTAACAGCGGGACGCATAAAAGCAAACAAAGATAAGGAAATCAACACATCTGCCGACGTTTCTCTATTCTTCTGTTGTGGTTTGTATTGTTATTTCATTTCATTATAGAGACGTCATTATTCACTTGTACAGTGGTAAAATGTGCAATAAAATGTTATACAAATAATTCACCAGTTCCAACATTCAATTTAATTCAAAATACAAGTAAGTAGGAGCATTTGAATCGGAATAATATTCACATTACAGAAACGAAATTCAACATACGCATTTACATTCACTTTAAATACAATATGTACGGCAAAATATGTACGCTTTTCACAGTGAATGTTTCAAAAGGCGATTTGAATGTAATCCTGCACAAGTGTAATGCATATGAAGAAGCTAAATTTGACGAAAATTTCAAATAGAGATTTGTTGTATGCCATACATTGGTGTCTTGATCTTAGATGGTGTCTACAGGTGAGCCGTTCTATTTGTTTTGGGTTTTGTAGATACTTTCTACACGAGCTTGTAGTTTTATTGGCAAAGCCATAAATGGTGAACAGTTCTGCTGTGCTTCGTTTAGTATCATCTACGTCATTGCTCTCTGCCATTTCCACAGAATCCACCCAAAATATTATTAATTCATCAATACCAATTGCTTGTGGATAGTCTGTTTTGCGAAATAATCCAATATCTGAGGAAACTTCAACTTTTCGATTTTCAACACCAGTTCAATCGGCATCCGAAGTTAAACCAAACAGATCCCGAAGTGTTCACCCACAAATAAAATGCGAAAGCAAAGGTCCAGATTTGCTTCGAAGAAAGATCCGCCTCTAAAAATAATACACATCAATCAATATGTTTCTTTGCAATGGAAGGAGTCTGTCGAACAACTCATAATCGACGCGTAAAAAGTCTTGCAGAGCAACTCATTTCGTCTTATTTTAATCCATTCATTTTTAATAAATAATTGCATGTTATTCATTAATTGTGCACACAAAAAATAAGAGTTACCCTTTTAAAAAAATTTAATTGTATTAAAATTCCTCATGTGTGAAAATCCATTCACTCATCAATAAACTTAGGGGCAGATGAAGGTTAAATAATGTGGCAATACAAAAAGTATGCAACAATAATTTATTAATATCGACATCCCCAAAGTATGCAACAAAAATATACTCGTAACAAACCATACAAACAACAAAATACTTATGTAATATATATATATATATATATGTAATAATTTACAATTGGAAATTTAATGCAACATTCCAAGTTGCAGCAGCGTCGCTGTTGTTCTTTCAATTAAAGGCTTTTTGTATTGCCAAATTGCGTCATCCTCAACAGAGTTGGCCCGATACTCGGCACATTTCTTTCGTAACTCTTTTACGCAATCGGCACGATAATGTTGCATCTGAGCTATGGAAGTGTTGACCGCAAACGAACGGCAGCCCCCTCGAAGACAAGCCCTGGGAAAATGATTATGTAGTGTGAGAACGCGTTCTGTGCTGTGGAAACTCTTGACATAATCACTGGGTCGAGAGTAGTTCTTGGAACGATAGACATGTTGAAGCATATGCATATATTCCGGTATGTCTTCGTAGGTACCGCGCTTGGGTTGCTGATCATCAAGGAAATAGACATTACGGAAGTGAAAGCTATCGTAACCCTGCGGCTTTAGCTTCAATGAATCGGGAATAATGCGCGCAATGAGCGCTAACCAATCCTTAAATGGTGCTTTGGGCATGATGATCTCATCGATATCAAGTAGCGTCACATAATCATATAAGTATATGTTCTTGTATAGGCAATCATTGTATGGTATAATCTCGTTTTGTCTTTTATGTGCTGTTTTCTTCTTGAGATAGAGATGTTGGAAGCCGGCAATATTGGGTTGAGATCCTGGCAACGTTAGCGGCATGATATGCACTTTGTCCGAGCGCTGGTAGTACTCTAGTACCTTGGCAATGTTTGGATGAACTTGCAACTCATAGAAGTTTATCTTATCGGCACCAAGTAGCAACAACAACTCGATCCATTCCACCAAGCGAACAGAGAGATCGTCATATAAAAAGTCTAAGCCCTTGACGCATACGGTGAAACCTCTTTTTTTCTGCCATCCCTTGTCTTCAGGTCGATTGTAAATGACACGCAGGTTGTTTGTTGCACGATCGCATTTATTTTCAACCAATGAAACAGAGCTCGGTGCTTGAACTGCGCTCGCGCCTCTGCTCTTAGGCAATTTGCAGGTAATTAGGTAGGGCTGATAGATACCCTGACGGTAATTGCCCCACTGACGGACCCAAATGTATTTGTACTCAATGGTAGGCATTACATCCGCTTTCCGCTCTCCGTCGTACCAGAATTGACAAAATGTTTTCACTTTGGGCTCGATACGATCGAGCATTCCAAGTAGGCGCACCGAGGGTCCCACGGGTGAGTTCTTCCGCATGTCATAGTAGGCACCATATAGTTGGAATGTGCCATTAGAACTGTGCAGTGTCTGCCAGTAGATATTGTTGAACTGCAACTCAAAAATCGAAGGGTATTTAGCGCATTTGGTAGACTTTTGCGATAGATGTTTCTGGTTCTTCTGCCAATAGCTGAGCGGTAGCGATGGAATGCGGGATTCAATATCTTTGATTACTGTATCGTAATTAGGGGCTGCAAGCAATAGAAATTAATCATCGTTCCATTCGCCGTTACAGAGAAGCAAAACTTACCAGAATTTTTATTGTTAACCAGAGATAAAGTCGTTGAGTTAATTGGTCCCAAACTCAATTGAGGTGTGCTGTACATCTTCATGACCCCGATCAATGCCAATGACCAAATACAAAGTGAGTAGAGAAGTTTTGTTAGACTTACGTTACCATTGACAGAGTCCATATTTCTGTTTGTGAGCTACTGAACTGTTTCACAAAGTCAAATAGAACTAAACTGACCAACTGTCCCGACCTCAGCCAAGAACTAAGCATATGAATTCACATTTTGAACTTATCAGAATGCGCTCTGCCTACTTATTTAACATTGCAATTAAATGTAACGAAACCAATAACAACAACAACAACAACTACTACTACTTATAACAAACGACAACGTCAATAGTTATACGTACGTGCTTTAAGTCAAAAAAGTTACTTGAGACGTGTCCAATAGTCTCGTGGCATGCACCTATTCAGACCAAGCGAAATGTGTTCTGCTAAACAAATTATAAAAAAATGAGTTTCTCGGGTTCAAATTTACTAGTTATGTATTTCAGTGCCAAGGTTATCTATCAACAACACAAACAACAACAGATGCTTCCATCTAAAATTTGGTATAAAATTTCTACCAAAATGTCATGCTCCACATTGGTCTGACTAATTCATGAGCTTCGGTTGATTGCCATTGTAACTACGAGTATAAGAAGAATATATTGTGAAATAAATTTAATGCTACAATATTTCATTTCATTATTTTTATACCTCTTAAGGAGTATATGGAGTATTTCTAATTACAATTCATAAAATAATAAGTAGTAGTAGTAGTAACAGTAGTAGAATTCATTTTATTCATTTTTAGTATACCCATTAGAACAGATTAAATTAGCTTAATTCATACATATTTTGAAAAAAAAAAAAAAAAAATGAAAAAAATCGGCCAAGTTCGAGTCAGAGTCGCACGCGGAGGGTTCGGTACCAAATTGGGATTTGCATAGGAGATACCTAGTGGCTTGACTGTTTCCACCAAATGTACATCGCCTATGTTAAAAACTTATAGTGTCTAAACTTCACATCAATAGAGCAAAAATCAACAAAGTTTTTCGAATAAGAACCTGAATTTTGATGATGGGTCTGTATGGAAGGTACCCCATTAGTGGTCCGATTTGGCTGATTCCAACAAATGTACCGCGCCTCTCTTAAAAACTTATAGTGTCTAAATTTCAGTTCAATAGTGCAACAAACTAGATAGTTTGTCTAATAAAAACCTGAATTTTAATAGGAGTTTGTATGGGAAGTACCCTTCCTAGTGGTCCGAACAAACTAAACTTTCGACTCTACAAGATTCAAATTTACTTTCACCAACCAAGGAATTTTCAAGATCGTGTGGTTAGTGGTTTATATTATTCCCATACAAACCAAAAAGTTTCTTGTATGGGGATAACTTTAAATTTTTGAAAATAATTTAGTTTTAGTATATGTTGATGTTGCCCGAATTACACATTCTGTGATAATTTCAACTCTCTACCAAGATTACAAAAAAATAAATAAATAAAAGAAAAGGGCTGATTCTATATCATGGCCTTTAACCGTTAGCTCATATTAGAAACTTTTTGTATCTTAATGTTATGCATATATAGCTTGCTAGGGATTTCCAACTGATTTCATCATCACCGTTCAATGTGTGTATCATAAAATTTTTTCAATCGTATTTTCATTTAAATAACATGCCCTAAATTCACATAACACCGGGCATCTTGATATGAAGTGCGTCAGTGTTTCCTGCTCATTCCTGTTGAATAGCGTACAGATGGTTGACAAATCTGGTGTTTTGCATTCAATGGTAATATGTCACAGTGTGCTTTTATTATCATCATTATATCACGTTGATTTAGGTTGGCTTTAAAATATTATTTTCCAACTGCTGGTACCAGGTTTTTATAAAAGCGGTTTATGCTACGTGTTGCTTTTTCCAGCATTGTACTCCATGAAATCAATTTTAATTCCTCCACGAGCTGTATACGTACAACGATTATACCAGTCTTCTTCTATCCCAGCATTCCATTGAAAACTTACAAGTATATTGTGTTGTTCTCCCAATTGAATAAGTTCATTTACCCAAGCGACGTTTTTCCTTAGAATAACCTCAGATAGCTTATGCAGCAATCTAATTTTGTTGTACTCAAATGTCAATAAAGTCTTAGTGATGTATTGCATATGTAGATCTAATGCATGCAAGTGACTGTCTTCCGTACCGGTTTTCAATAACAATGCATAGATTGATTACCTTTTCTGGCATTGTGTATTCCCAGACCTTTCTGCAAATCATCAACGGATTGCCCTCTCATACTTACACTGACTTTTGACAGCTGAGATTAACGCTATCTTCTTAGTCTCACTCACTCACTGCCAGCAATTAACTGCTTTAAAACGATCTAAATCAGAAATTCTCTTATAGAGAAAAGATATCATGTCATCATTGCTGGGAACAAGAAAGCAGACAAATTTGTTAAATATACTTGTACCGCTCCGAAAAATTTGCACGTCAAATTACAATGAGAGCAACATCTCGGAAATGCTGACAGACAACCTGAAAGCTAGGAGAGAAATAGTATTTTTGACAAAGCTACATAGTGGCACCAAAGGGCAAACATAGTGACCAAATTTCAGTTTAATAACACAAAAATCAAAGAAGTTTTTCTAATAAGAATATGAATTTGAATCTAGGCTTTTTTGAAAGGTACCTTACCTAATATGTCCAAATTTCAGTTTGATAATCTAAAAAACGAAACATTTTTTTAATGTGTAACATCTTTGGTTTCGATAGAGTAAAATTTTACGTATTCGCATCATAATGCGTCGTCGTGCGATCAGTGATTAAGCAATTTGTTTCGCTCTAAGTAGTCGGAATAGTGACCACTTTTAGTTTCATGTAATTTTATTTAAATGTTTTTATATAAATATATTCTACAATCTTTTCAAGAAGTAGAAATACTGTTTAGTTTATCTATTCCAATGATTGTTTAAAACCATTTAAAAAGGGGAATTTACAAAAAAACATAGGTATACAAGTTAGTAGTGGTCAATATAGTATACAAGAATTACTCGATTATATTTGTTATATGAAGGGCACTGCAAAAGTTTTGCAATGGGAAGTAAATTTTTTACTGCGTCACCAACTTCTTCGGGTGTCAAAAAACGTTAACCTCATAATTTGTTCTTCACTGTTGGGAACAAAATGAAATCATTCGGTGCTAAATCGCTGGATGACCCATTAATTCAAAGTTTTGTGACTTCAAATACTCGGTTGTTTGAGCCGAAATTGTCTCGTATTGTCATGATGTTTTCTTCATTTCATCAAAAACTTCTGGCGAATACATGGACGCGTAACACTTAGAATTTCCCATTTTACGTTCCACTAGTGGCACGGTTGCGATATGTACGGTTATTCCAAAGAAAGAGGTCACCATTTGCTTCGAAATGTTCGTGCGCGAACAGCTTTCATTGGATTGGAACATCCATACGATCGATTGTTGTTTGCTTTCCGGCTCATACGCATAGATCCTTGATTCGTTACCTGTTACGTCTTTTGAAGCACGACGATGGTATTTGTTAAGCATTTCTTTGCTCTAATCGACGCAAGCATTTTTTGAGCGATTGTGAAATTGTGCGCGATCCAACGCAAAACTAGATTTCTCACAGCTTAGTGTTCATGCAACATTGAATTGAATTGTTTGCGGTGGAATGAATGCACACAGTTGCCCCAATCTCACGGTAGTGTCAAATACCGATCTTTTGTTATTTGTTTACGCACAGCATCGATGTTTTCGGGAGTAACTGACTGCAAAACTTCTGTAGTGCCCCTCGAATGATGCATGGGCATATGTAAAGTCATATCGACCGTTGTATCGATAGACTTTGCGAGTATGTACTGTAAATGGTGATAAATGAAAAAAAAAAAAATGTGTTTTTTATAATTTTTCAAAATTTATTCAATCACTTTTCCATTTAAATTTCATTAACTAATTTCTTATAATTTTTTATCTTTATAGTTTTAAATAATTTATTTTGTTGTTTGTTTACTTAATTATTTATTTTATTTTTTATGCAATCATTTCTTAATGAATAAATATTTGCAGCCAATTTTTTAAATTTTTATTTCAAGATTCTTAGTTCTTGAACAATTGAAAAAAAAAAACCAACTTTTACATAGTTTTACTTACATTTTTCTACTTTTATATTTATGATTTTTTGTATTATTTCGTTTCGTTTTTTTTTTTTTTTGTATTATTATTATTATTTTTTATAATTTATTTATTTTTTATAAGAAAAATATTGATATTTTGACTAAAGAAAATATTTTTATGTTTATTTTGTTTGAAACAAAAATAGATAAAAGAAAAACAATAAAGAAAAAAACAAATATGGAATACGAAATACAATTAAGAAAAATATGCAAATAACAAAAAAATAAAAAAAAAATAAATATTTTTAATTAAAAATAGTAGAAAATTAATCGAGTGCAATAAAAAATTTTTATATACAATGATAATAATCAAATAATTAATTATAGAAATAGTAATACATGTAAAAAAGAATATTAACTATTGTAAAATACTTGGGTTTCTTTTTTGTTGGCTTCTACTATTTACATAAACTAAAATATTAAAAAATAACAGAAATATTACAAAAAATAAATGGTCACAATTAATTAATTCCATTATATGTATGCATTTAAAAATAGGAAAAGATATAAAATGTTTGATTTCAAATTAATAAAATTGTTTTATAAAATAAAAAAGAAATTTACTGTGGTTTACTTTGAATCAAACAAACAAAGTCTATGGTAATCAATAGATGATGTAGATGTTGAAATGTGTATGCCAAACCTTTTTTAAATGTTTAACTAATTATACTTGTATACTCGCATATGATCGATTGATCGATCGATAGTTGTGCTGTCCACAACTTACTTGTTCCTTAATACAAGAAAGCAAGATACCAATGATTCATTCAATCCAATCAAAAGCAACATAAGATAAATTTAATAAAGAACGGATCACAAAATTACATGTTCAGAAAGACTGATTTAGTATTGTTCATAAAGATCAGATATCTCACTATATCATATTATCTACACTTATTGTCCAATTTCATGTTATCAGAACAGCATACGCGTATATAGAATAATAGACATATTCTCGTTATTAGATTCGTTATTAGAAATGTTCTACAATGATAAAATTTAATTGGATAAGATCTGCTTGCGATTCTCGCTCATGTTAAAAGCTCCGCTGTTAGAAAAGCTGTTTTTAGAACGATTCTGTAAGGCGTCTGTAAACGTTAGTTTGTTTAAGGCTGCCAACCTAGACAATAGTCGTATATTAAAAATATTAAATAATTTATAAATAAAGAATATTAACAAATATGAAAATTGCCTTTGTTCATTCTAGGTTTTCCAGGTAATTCTGACTATTTATAATTTTTGTTCAAAATCTGGCCTTAGTTGCCAAACCTGAATTGGTTAATCATATTGTTTGGTACCCTTTGGGTCCGGAACCCTATTGCAGAGACTTCGTTGTCCGTCCATCCGACCTCAGGGTATTTTCACAGAATGTGTAGTTCTATCCAGGCAACAACAACAAATACTAAAAATAAAATATTTTCACAAGTTTAAAGGGGAGCTATATGATCTAGTAACCCCACGATCTTAAAATTTGTTCGGTTGGTGGATGTAGATTAGGATTGTAGTGTCGAAATTTCAGTTTGATCGGACCACTATGGAGGGTACCTCCCATACAAACCACAATCTGGTACGGAACCCTCCATGTACGAGTCTGACTTGCACATGGCCGATTTCTTTAAATTCCTTTTTCTTTACTATGCAAAACCAGTAAAGAAAAACACGCTGAAGTAAGTATTTGTAATTATGATTATTTATAAAATGATTTACAAATCTTTTAGAATATTTTTAGAAAAAAAAGGAAGTGACCGCACAACACAAGAACAGTTGCAGTGTTTGGTTTCTGTTATCATGCGGCTTCAATTCATTTAATTGGTGGCACAACATTTTTGAGAATCGATAATTTTTCCCAAAAATATTGCCCGACATTGGAAACGGATCGCTATGATCTCGCAATGATTTTAACACATTTCTTTTTTACAATTTTCTTTTTCATCTAAAATTTCCGCGAGGAAACAACACAACACAGTAGCATCAATTTAACTCAGTGATACATAACAGTGTGCACAAATATTTAATATTTTCGTATTAAAATCGTTTTAAATTATCACCTCGTCCTCCCTCGACAGCAGCTAATAAAAATCTAATGAATAATTGTCAGAAGAGGTTTCCTTAACAGAACAAAATGCTTTTAACATCCATGTTAGGCTTTTTTAACAGCAAGTTATCACAACGAATCGAATAACGAGAATAGTTCGATAAATCTAACAAAATGCAATTATAATTGTTAATAAGATCAGACCACTGGCGTTAATACAATATATTGTGTAATTATCATATAGAGTACAACATATTAATGATACCCGTAGATAGTTTAAACATGAATTCACAACATTTCCATGCTTTGTTCCCAAAAGAAACACTAATCTTTAAACCGATTGATCTCTTTTGTTTTTGCAACAGAAATTTATTCAATCGACTGACTGTTTATTTGCTAATTCAATAATAATTTCAATGTGACCTTTCACACACATGGAATTTTTGATTATACCATTTGCTAATTTATAGATTTTTCATACTACAATTCAATAATTGAGACGATTGTAGTATAAATATGGAAAGGGGAAATAAAGGAAAAACTTTCGAGGAACTTTAATATTTCTTAATGAAGGAAAATTATTATTATTTTTGGTGCATATATAGAAATTAAAGTGGATCGTTTGGATCTTGTATTGAAATTTGTGAGAGTTGAGGAGAATACAATTTCTAGGACATTTCCAATTTCAATTCAGTTCAAAGTAGTTCAAATGTGTTTTTTAATTTTTGCTTGTTGTAATGTTCGGAACATCCGAAATTCATTTGATGATTTCTGTTCACATTGAAGAATACTTATTTATATAATATTATTTTTTGTTTTTTTCTATATTTAATTCATAAATTTTATTTACATAAATCACTTAATTATAAAGAACAGAAAACCAAAACAAAAAAAAACAAAAAAAAAGTACATGAACAAGGAAGATTATCTACACTTTCTTGTTTTGTTTTTGTTTTTGACTTAAATCTTTATGATAATTTATGATAATTTCCTTTGCAATCATTTAAAGTATCTTGCTTTTTGTTTTATGTTTTTTTTTTTTTTTTATTGCTTTATTTCATTTTTTTATTATACATTTTATTTTAATTTTGCTAATATCTTTTAATTTTCGTAAATTTATTTTTCAATGATTTAATTGGTTTTGTTTTGTGTGTGGGTGTGTGTGTGTGTGTGTGTGTGTGTGTGTGTGATAGTTTAATTATATATAAATTTAATAGATAATTTTGTTTGTTAAATACAATAATTTAATTCAAGTTTTTATTTAATTATTTATATATTTTTTTATCGTTTTTACAACGTCATCAGTCTTGAACTTAGTTTAGTTTTGTGTTTTGTGTTTTGTTCTAATATCCTCATTTCTTTTTCTTTTTCGTTTTCTTATATTTTAAGCCAATTATTTAATTACATTATATATATAAAAAAAAAAAAAAAAAAAATAATTATATATTTTATATACTTAGATATTTTTCATTTTTTCTTATTTTGTGACGCATGTTTTTCTTCCTGTCTTTTCATTTCCTTTCGATTTATTTTATAAGTTTTATCGTTCAATTGTTTTTTTAGTTTAAAAAGTTTTTTTAAAATTTCTAGCATAATAAATAATTAAATATTCCTATTATTTTTATATAACATTTTTCCATTTTAAATTTTCGTTGACTTTTAGTTTTTAAACTTCTTATTTATATATATATAGTTGTTTTCCTTCTCTTTCTGTTTATAGTTTCACGATTTCATAGGTTTTTTATTATAATTTTTTCTGCATAATTCCAGTTAAAAGGCACAATTTGAAAATATTTTTTATTTTATTTTATAAAATGAATTCATTTCATTCTTTATATCAAACACAATTCACACTATGCGGACATAATTGGAGACCCTAAAAAGTAGATTCATATTGGAAGTGATAAGTGGCTAGGAGAATCAATTAATATATCAAGTTCTTTACAGGAAACTGGGTAACCAGCATACAAACTACATTAGTATGAATGATTTCTTTCTGATATATTCAAATGAAACTTCACAAATCGATTTGAAGTTGTTATAACTTCCTCTACCTGAACTAAATACGTGTATGCGCTATGTGGCTTAGACTTTCAAACCTTAAAGAACTCAGAATTAAACCAACGAGTTCTTGTGAGTTGCCGGACAAAATCATAACAGATGTTTTTGGATCTCACATGTAAATAAAAGTCAATTTTTTGTCTTTTCTTCGTTTTGACTTTTTTTGTATGAAAATTAAATTATTGAGCAATCAGTCGAAATATACTATGTTCACATGGAACTCAAAATTCATAGTGTGAAAAGTATGCAAGCTTCGGTAAAACCAAAGTGATTATTTTATCTTTTGTTTTTATATACAAACAACATCTCTTAATATCTAATTACTATACTAGTGGAGAGATAAATCTCTTTTGGATAAAAAAAAAAAATTATGAAAAAAAAACAAAAAAAAAAATTTAAATTTTTTATATATAAAAATTTTTACAAAGGGTTCTTGGTTTTCTGGTTGTGTGAGTGATGTGTTCTCTACCTAATTTTTCTCTTATTTCTTATATATAATTATATTAAAAATGTTTATGAAATTTTGAAAATTAAAAGAAAATCTTAAAACCTTTAAGCTGCGCTAATTAAGTATAAAAATCAAAATGATATGTCAACATAGTAGTATAGAATACATACAATATTTGCTAAATACGAGTACATGCTATTGATATTATTTATAAACAACTTTCCTCTTATAGTAGAACTACGCTCAACACAATTACAAAAAGGAAACTTTAAAATAGACAAAAACCACTTGGAATATGCAGTGAGTGTGATAAGTTGTGTCCTGCGACCCTACAAGACACTAGTGACGTTGTACAATAATAGTCAGCATTATGAACTTACTTAGTTTGAGAGCAACAATAAAAAAAGAGAGTAGTTTGAGCAGCACTAGAACACAGTTTGAGCGCAATTTTTTTGTTTTTTTTTTTTGGGGGGGGGGGGGGGGGGGGGGTTGTGTTTGTGAGTTTGCTTACTATAAGAAGAATTCTTCATTTGTGTTGCCCATGCCGTGACTGGCACCGGTATCAACATATTGTACCGCAGCAGCAGCAGCAGCAGCAGCATAACCACCACCAACACCACCGCCATTACTAATGTCGCCACCACCACCTATCCATGGCGTCCACCAGCTGCTAGCGCTTAAATCCAAATAGATTTCGCCATTGCGGCGTCGAAATCACCGCTCCGAAGAGTGTGTCGTAGAACCACCAATACCGCTATTGCCACCAGCGCCACTACCCAAGACACTGCGCCTAAAGAAGCCCAATGTCTCGAGAGTCTTAATTGTTCGCCGTATGAGCTCATCTTTGTATTTCCAAATGGTTTTGTCTTCGACAGAATGTTCTCGATACTCTTCGCAACTCTTCTTAAGGGTCTTGACGCAATCAGCGCGGTAGTGTTGCAATTGTGCATCGGCCGTGTCCACCGGATAAGATTTGCAGACGCCACCAAGACAAGACAAGGGAAAATGATTATGCAGTGTCAGTACGCGTTCCGGATCATGGAAGCATTTGACATATTGATTCGGTTTGGTGTAATTCTTGGCACGATGCACATGTTGCAGCATGTGCATGTACTTGGGTATGTCCTTGTGCCAGCCATGCTCGTGCTGTTGATCGTCGAGGAAGTAGACGTTGCGAAAATTGTAACTGTGAAAGCCGTCGGGCTTAATCTTGATTGACTCGGGCACTGCTTTCGCCATTAGCTCAGACCAGAGTACCGAGTTGCCTTTGGGCATGATTACCTCGTCGATGTCCAACAAAGCAATATATTTGTATAAATAGAGATTCTTGTAGAGGCAATCATTATAGGGTATGACCTCGTTCTGGCGTTTGTGATTTGTTTTCTTAGTCAAATAGAGGTGCTGGAAACCGGGTACGTTAGGTTGGCCACCGGGCAGTGTTAGTGGTATGACTTGGACCTTGCCCTCTTGCTCATAGTGACTCAGTACTTTGGTTATGTTTGGATGGACTTGTAGATTATAGAAGTATATTTTATCTGCTCCCAGAATATTCAACATCTCGATCCATTCGATAAGACGCACCGACAAATCATCGTATAGAAAGTCTAAGCCCTTAACGCAAACAGCGAAACCCTTCTTCTGATCGTCCTGTGGACGATTGTAAATCACACGAAGGTTGTTTGTTGCTGTGTCACATTCGCGCTCCACCATAGACACTGAGCTGGGCACGACTCCATGGAAAGGCTTTGGTATTTGGCAGGCAATCAGATATGGTTGATAGATGCCCTGTTTATAGTTGCCCCATTTGTTATACCAAATATACTTGTACTCGAACGTCTTCACAATGAATGGCTCCTTTTGGCCATCGAACCAAAACTGGCAATACGTTTTTACCTTTGGTTCAATGCGATCGATCATACCGAGTATGCGTACTGTAGGCCCCAGAAGGGAAGTGCGTCGGATATCGTAGTAGGCCCCAAATAACTGGAATGTGCCATTCGAGGTGCGCAATGTTTGCCAGTAAATATTATTGAATTCAAGCTCAAAAATCGATGGATATTTGGCGCAGGTTGATGATTTCTGCTGAAGGAAATTCTTGTTTTTACTCCAGTAGGCAATGGGTAATGAAGGAATACGTGATTCCACATCGCGCACAAGCTGATCGTCATCCATGGCTGCGGTGCGTATTATGAAGTAAAATTAGAATTAGTTTCAACGTTTTATTTTACAAAATTTGCATCTATAAAAACTCACCTGTGCGATTATCCACAAGTATCTCTGATGGATCGAAATGATCTGTTGTCGTTGACGTTGTCTCCGCATATCGTAGCATATCTTTCTGTAGTAGAATGCGTCCACTCAATGGCACAGAGGCATATTCCTGTGGCACAATATTGGTGCCGTGCATCTTAAATAGTCCGATTATGACAAAAGACCACACGCAAAGTGAAAATAGTATCTTTAGTATGACCTTTGAATGTGCCATTTTATGTTATTGTGTTTTCTTTCGGTTTTGAATATTTTTTTCTTATTCCTCTTTCTTTTAGATCCTTTTAAAATCAAAATTTAAAATTAGTAGATGTTTTTAAGCTTCCTGGACGTTGTTCCTTTACAATTTGGTTGTGCTGTAAGAGAAAGAAAAGTATAGTCAATTAATTCTATTTTTAATTCTATCATATCTTTGTAACGTCTGGTATATAACATCGAATACCTCATACCGTACAGGTTGTAAGGGCATATCACCTGGAATTTATCTTTCCGTGCCCACTTGAGGGTCAAGAGCCCATAACTTGTGAAATAAAGTTTTGAATATTCGACCACTGGTAGAATAAAGTACATAGAGCAAAATTCAAAGTCTCAATAATGAATTACAAATAAGAATATAGAAATGTATACAGTCGAATTGCTCTATAACGAAGACGTTGGACGGACAGAAACTTACTTAGAGAAAAGTTTAATCTATGTATTACGATGGGGAGAAAAATGATTGGGTCTAGATTATCCGTTCTTCAGTCAGTTTCTATGTAAACTTATTCTAAAAGTTGTGAGATATCGAGCTTAAATTGGAAAAATATTATGAATGTTGCAATTAAAACATCCAAAACCATTGGCAAATGCAATGGAAAATGTTAAAAACAAGCACATTACGCCATGTGAGCTCAGGGTGACCATTTGCGCGATATCATATTCAAAAAGTGATGTAAACAAATCTCCTTAAACCAAATTAAATGATTTGTAAAGAAAAAAAAATGTGTTTGTTTCATGTCATTCTTTTTAAAATAAATGGGTAAGATTTTGACGATTTAAAAACAACCTCTGATTAATTTTTAAATGAAAAACTTTTGCACAACTTCACAAAAAATTTGAAATGTTATTGTAATTTACAAAATTTGCGAATAAACAAATTCTTCAAATGGGCAACACAAAAAAAAAAAACAAAATAAATAAAAAAATTGTTTGTAAGCTTGACACCGATTTTGTTACATTTAGTGTAAAGAACTTTAAAATTTTGCATCCAATGCAATTAAAAAACATTTACATTAAGTACGAAGAGAACTGTAACTGGGAAGTTGTACAGTGTTTCTTTCTATTGTATACCATTGTCAAATCTAAGAGGACTAAAAACAAACAATTGATTTAAATATTTTATATTGCAAAACTCTTACTGCCTACTCACAAGGGTTCTAAGTAATGCATATTATGCATGACTTGCGCATATCACTCTCTTTCTCTCTCTCTCTCTCTCTCTCTCTATCTCTATCTTTTCACTGTCTACTTTTGCCTCTTCATTGTCAGATGATTGTGCTTGTGTCCCATGAATGCATCTAAAATTTATGATGACCAACTACTAAAGAGATGCTGTCATGACTGCTTTTTAACATTGCAAAATTGCAGCTGTGGATATAATCCTCATTGTCATTACCTGATTGTACGTACCCCTACTTTCAATCGCACTCCTTGTTGCCGTTCTTGCTTAGATTTTGAGTACTTTCCCACTATGGGTAATCTGACATGAATGGAGGATTTCAATGTCGCTTTGTATTCAGCATAATGTTGTTCCCACAGAATGCGACTCTCGACTCACTAAGAACTAAGTAGCACAGTGGCACAGGTGCGTCATAGTCAGCAAATTAATATTAAAAGGAATAAATGAATAAATCCCTTCCAATTCTCAATTGACTAGACACATGTCATATTTTCGGAATGTGCCTGAAGGATAATACTGGTATTTTTTGTGTCTCAATTGAGTTGAGCTTAAATTGCATGTTTAAACTTGCAGCTCAATTGCATATTGCATTGTCGACTGGACCGAATGTAACGGTCATCATCACATACTCCCACTCACTTCATTTGAGTTCATTTTTCTTTATTGTCTCCCTACACAAATTCATAGATAGACACATAGTATTTTTTTGTCGTACTAGATACAAAAGAAACTTTACCTTCTTGACACTTCATCTTAGAGCCATTTTGTGTTCTTTATCTCTTCTTGGGTAATAAAAAATGTGCAAATTGCATTTACATGACTGATAAATTGAGTGCTTTTGGGTAAAACTATTGAGGTTATCATCACCATCATCATTTGAATACTTTTCCTACTTTCATCCATTCCACCATCAACTTCGTTTCCCATCTAGTTTGCAACCATTCATTCATTCATGCATTTCCTATGCTTACTCGTAGTACTTATTACTACATAAGAACAGGCAGGTCCTTTGAGAATTTCAACTCAAAACAAAGTGAAAATTTATGTTTCTTCTACATTTCATTTTATTTTATTTTACTCAGCAGCCAGCAGCCAGCATTCATCATCAACTTCATTATTATTTTCAACTGAAATAATCATAAACTTTGAGAGTTTTTTGTAACTTTTGCTTCTATCAATCAACAACATCAAGATATGTTTATTCATTTGTTTGTGATAAAAGATACATTTATATTTCATGTTATGTAGTTATATGTAGAGTATGGAAAATTAACAAAATCATAAATAAAAATGTAAAATGCCCAAAGGAAAATAATGTCTATAATTTTTGAAATGCCTCACAGTTATTCACATTAAAATCAAAATACAAAGTGCATAATTTTTACCATTCAATTCACTTATTCAATTTTCCATTCAATTTTCTTATGCTCGCACTTTCGTATACAATAAAATAAACTACATATGATGATGACGATCATACCGATAGATGAGTAATTGTATCTGTAGGATAAGATTGCAATAGATGTGTTCACTTTGTAATCTTAATTGATTATTTTGTATTGAGTGCGTTGGCTGACTGAGCTGACAATACCATAATTTTAAGCAATCTAAGAGAAGAAATATAATTTAATTCAAAAATTTCTATGCATATTTCTAAAGACTAACGGTAAAGATATACTCGTATTATATGTACCAGTATAGTGTAGTGATTTCACTTGTTCAAATACTTTTTTGTACTAGTTGTAGTTGTGTCACAAATACTAGAAATTTTCAAACGCCCAAGGTGTTGTCATGTTTTCAGGTTAAAAACCTCAAATGCTCTATTTGCCTACCTAACTGCCTGACTCTGCTAGAGTGATTGATTGATTGATGGACGGACGGACTGATCTATTGTCAAAATCTAAAAAACAAACTTTTAGGAATCCACAAACGTACTATATTCAAATAAATAATTGAAATTCGATGGCGATGATGATGACAATGATGTCTTTAAGTAATTTATGTAAATTTTGCAAAAAAAAAAAATTTTAAAAACACACACACACACATACACACACACAATAAATACAGAACTTAACTTGTTCTAAATTTCATAGATTTTTTTTTGTGCTGTTAAAAATTTGGGTCAATCTCTTTCAGGTGTTTTCAGGTAATGACTGACTACCAACCAAGCAGGTAGTGGTTTTTTCTACCATTGCAATCTGTAGTCATCAATCTTTGGTAAGCGGCATGCGTCGCTACCATTAAGAAAAATATTATATTATTCAAAACAAAAAAAAAAAAAAAAACAAAAAAAGGCAAACATAAAGTTAGAGAGCCCGAATTAATGACCAAACAATCAGGTTCCACTTCCACAGATACTCTGAGTAACTAGGCAATATGTTTTTTTTTTTGTTTTTGGTGGCTAACATGTTTTACCCGCGCATTTAGATCATGAAATCTCAAGTAGCAAAAGAACAAATAAACAATAAAAAAAAAAAAAAAAAACTATTTAAGCGCGCAAAAATTGATTTTAACGCTTTAAGGAATTTTAATTAAGCTGGAATCATCTACTTAACAGAAATGGGTCAATAGATAAATGATGTTTAATTACATTTTTATGTTTTCATATTGTTCCTTTCACATCCAAGTAAAGTGAGAATACGAGTTTAAGGTAGGTTTGATCGTTTTATCATAATGTTTGTGAGTCATAGAACTCATAGACAAACTTATCAATAAACCAAGATCCGATCCACATGACGAGGAGAAGAGAATTAAAGTTGTTGTCAATCTTTTCTCTTCGTTTATTGAACTACAATCTGATGATACGAGTATATCTCCTCCGATTACAGTTAGTAGGTTGTGTTTTATCTGAAGCATAGAGATTACTACAATATTACATATTCGATTTATATGATTACTAGATGAGATAGTCCCTATACAAAAGGAAAGAAAATTCAGTTTTTGTATAATGAAAGACAATATTTGGTAAATTCAAGAAAATAATAATCGAATTGTCAGTAATATTATAATTTCCATATAGACAAGTTCTTTATAACCACAGTCGAGCTAAGTATTGTACTACATGCCAAACTTTCTATACTCGTCAATCAATTGTTGTTAAATAATTCGAAGTATATTTTTTTTTTTGTATCAGAATCTTTTTATTATTGTACCTAACATAATTTGTGAAAGGGGAGCTGAGGTTAATGTTCCGGCTAAACAAGTTAAGAACAAAAAATCAAGTAATATCAAAGATCAAAAATACTTCGAAGAGAAGGAAAAATACAATACAAAATGAGAGAAATACAAGAATTGAATAGTAGAGTAGATAATAACAAATCGATTAGCAACTTGAGTACATTGATCTCTCGGATTTTGTTAAATAAAAACCATGAAGATGATGAAGATGAAGATGGTGATGATAGTTTTGAAAAATAAAAGCGACTAGTAATGAAGATTAAGGTTTTCTGTTAGGCAAATCGACAGATATATTTGATGAGCATGCGCCGCATGTTAATGCTACAAAATTTGTGGGCCACAATACTAGTACTAATACATAAAATAATCATAGAGTAGAATCAAACAATTCATTTTGAACAAAACAGTAATCATACAATATTCTTCCATTTATACATCATTGTATTATAGAATATATGTATCTTTTTATTACATGTATCCATTGTTGGACTATGGCGTGAATATCTAATAGTCAAAGACTAAAACCAATCATCATACAAGTATGTTATGTTATGATGAAATGAATGTTTGTCGCTTGGTATGAAGACTGGATGAATTCGTTTGAGGAATGCTAATTTTTTGCTAATATTATGTTAAGTAAATGATTCTCTTTGTGTATGTTTTTGCCCATAATAAGATCTATGATCTCTCACTAAATTAATTTCCTACTAAAGAGTTTGAGATTCTCCGAAAGAAACTGAAATGAAAAATTCAATTATTACTTAACTCATAAACCAACTACTGTGGATTCTCTTTTTCCCTCTCTCTTTCTCTTCCTCATTAATATGTATATGCAAAAATTAGCGACCCTTGATCGTGAGTTTTTTGTGCAAGTATCCACATTTTTGTATCTTATCAGTTGCAACAAAATTGCAACTTTGCTGTCTGAGATGAGTTCTTTATAAACATAAATATGCAATGATTGTTTTTATGCGATGAGGAGTAGTAAAGATCAACAACAAATTCAAGACAAGGGAAAGCTGAAAGGTATAAAAAATAACAAAGATAATAACTTATGTTAATGGTGGTTGCCATAAAACAAATACAGCATTTTCATCAATAATCTGACAAAATGCTCAATTCCAATGAAAACAAAAACAAAAACATATAATCAAAGAAACACAAACCAACGACAATATTTACCAACAAGTGAGATCCATGGGCGATCAATGATCTAGTCTACAATGCGTACGTGAACGTATAGTTAAACTTCGTTTTTCTGCTATAATAAATGATTTTCTTAACACAAAAAATTGTTAGATTTAATCCAAACTGAAATTTTATAATATGATTTGAATAATCCAGATAGGAGGATATATAATAAAATCTATGATTCACATTTGCTTATCCTATATAAATTATAGTTTGCCGGTCTTGAATAAAACTTGTTCTTTTAACTCGATACATTTAGTTCAACGCCGAGCCATTTCTTAATGTCTGGAAACAGGAAATAGTCGCTCAAGGATAAATCTTGAGAAAATGTAGCCTAATTTATGGATGTTTGCTTGGCGACTCCACATGTGTGCAATGCGTTTGTTTTTGCTTGAAATCAATGTCGAATCTATCCAACAGCTCTGAATAATATTCGCCGGTGATCATTCTACTCTCTTTAAGGTAATCGTTGTAAATGCCATCGCAGCACTCAAAAAAAAACAAAAAACTGTTGCCATGACCACGGCCTTCTTTTGGTGCACGTTCAGCCGGAAAAGTCCACTGCTTTGACTGTTCCTTGGTCCTTGGTATATTGTCATGGATTAATTTTTCATCCTTGCTTACGAAACGGCGGTTGAACAGTCCTTTGAAGTGACCACACGGTTGCACTTATGGTCGAGTGTGAGCATTCGCTGTACGCATTCTGCGGATAGCCAAATATTTACCATCTAATTTTTCCCCGGTCTCCATTGTTTTTGTGTTTTTTGAAGCAAATAATAAACAAACCTGAATGAGATCTTCTTCATGTCTTTATGCTCAACCAAAATGCAACTAAACGAAATCATTCCAATTTTCGTTTTTCATGATAGGTTCAATGTCAAAATTAAGACGCGACGAGTGCAAAGATTTCACATTCCAGACATGTTCAGACGCACAAAACCCCGCACAATCTTATCTATTGAAAAAAGGAGTTATATTGCCAATTCAAAAGAGCTCGGTGTTTTTATTGCTAAATTTAATTCAAAAACTATTGTAAATTGTAGTTGATTGAAAAAAAAATAAATAAAGAAATTATCTTGAAGCAACAATAATAAATTGATTAAATTTCATAATTTTTTCTTTGAGATCACCACATACTTAGATTTTCATTAGCATCCATCTACCATAGCGGGGCACACTTCGTCACAGTTCGTGTGTGGAATGGAAATCATTTGAACATTTCAATTTGAATGAAAACTTGATTGGTTTTTATCTAATGCAAGATTATATAACTGTAAATGCTGCGCTAAGTCGGTCGAAAGAGAGTGGCAGAATGTGAAGTTCCCCTCTTGTTATGTTAGTTTAGTTTAGTTTAGTTTATATGTTTCTTGATGAAGATGTTTCGACTTACTTCATTTAAATACAATGTCGATGCCACTATGAAGATGATGATGGTGAATGTATATAATCATGGAGATGACGATAATGACAAATACTTGGTTCAATAAAGTCAAATTATATTGCAAGTTTTCTAATTAGTTCATACATCATAAAAAGTGTGTTAATTTCAAATCATGAAGTTCATTTCATGTTATTTCTAAATAGAATGGAAGAGAATTGAAAAGTTTCTTTATGGAATCAATTACAAAAACAATTCTAGCATCTATACACTTTCTTTCTCAGAAATTGATTGTATTAAAAATGGGAAATTTACATATCTTGACTGATAAGGTCAAATCTTTACAGGACTTAAACCCAAGAATCAGGGACTTATAAGTGGCTTTGCAATGAAATCTATTTGTCTATCCAAATTATAAAAACGGAAAAATAATGTAATAAACATTGTCTGATTTCTAGTCTCCTGCATTCTGCACGGATTAAATTGAAGCTTTTAAGATTTAACAGTTTCCGGATAAACAGTTGGCTCACTCAGACCGAAATGATTAGATTTTTAGAAGATTTCGTCATGCTGATCCTATTAAGACTGTGCAAGTCTTTATTTTGTTTTAGCTGAATAATCAGATGTCTTCAAGGGTAGTCAGTCATGATTATCAAAATAAATATTAAAAATTTTTTTTTGACTATGCCGCAGTACTTATTTCTAAATATGTATTAATTATCCCATGGTTTTCAATGTATTCTTATCTTAAAGATCGGTTCTTTGGAAAATTTATAAGAGTCACTGAATATTCACAAGCCCAATGATATCATAGTTTCTGTTCGGAGTAATCACCCGCCGCGTGCGGCAGTTTCAGGGGAAGCTGAAACCATAATATAATATTATTAAAAATTAATAAACTTGCTCCACAAAACGCCTAGAAAAAGGCACCACACAGTCCCACATCACAAGTAAACTTGTGCACCAGAGCAATAGTGAACTTTTGGACTCAAGATGACGATTTGATATTTGTCTTGTCAACAAATGACGTTTTTTTAATGAAATTGACGTCATTTAGCTATTAAAAAATTAATTTCGAACATTTTGTTTAAACAAATTTCTCAATTTTAATTAAAAATTAATTCGAATCTTTATACACAATTCACTCCATACAAAAAAAGTTTCAGCAACTGCTTAAACATAATCAACGATTGAGTAGGTTAAATCAAGTGGTATTCTGCTTATCTGTTTATACTGCAGGCTGTTGATTTTCAAAGAAGTGTTTGTAATGGCAGGGGATTCCCCCTCTTATCTAGAAAGTAAGCTGAGCCGAATAAACCCGAACGGTCACCCGTTAAGAGACGATCGCTGTTTGGTTATGTGGTTAATTGCGGGTGCGAGTAATCAGCGTTATTATAATAATTATTTGCGAAATTATAGATTTAAACTACCGTAGTGAAAAGAAACGATGTACAAGAATAACAGGTAAGAGAGAATACATATTGTATGTATGAACTTATTGATACCAGAGTTGTGCAGCGAAGGCTTGCTTGAAGAGAACAAAGCAAACAATAGAAACAAAAATGTGATGTTCTATAAACATACAGCAAGCCTAACGACATCAAGCCAAGTCAATGCCAAGTAAAACAATACACAAGTTTACGCTTACGTCCACTATTCATTTTTGTTTGTGAGCTCAAACAGGCTTGGTGTCCTCTGCATGGCTTGCTTAAGTGCCCCCGACATGATCATGCATTTTATCATAGTGTTAGTGAAATAAGTATGTGTGCGTGGCATGACCATAGCATGACGAAATATCTAATCGATTTAGATATTTCATCATGCTACTTATTCTCTCATCGCTCTGTTTCTCTTTTGCCATGCTATCTCATTTACGCCTTCACTAAGTAAGTACGTGTGAAAGAGGCAAATACAGGCAAGTGGTCACTTTCATGAAATATTTGAACAGAGAAGACAAGAGCGCGTTAGCGGATGGCATGCGAAATATTTGTAAAGAGTCGACGGCTTCGGCAGCGGATGGCATACGAAATATTTGCAAAGTGCCGACGGCGTCGTCATCGGCATTGTTGTTTGCACATCTGCTCACTTAGAAAAATAACAAGAAATGAACTATCATCATGATGATCACACGTATACGAAATAGCTGATGCTAAATGCATGAACGTGTCGGGGGTGCTTTAGGCTTGTTTTTTTTACCAAGCCTTCATAACCATCATTACGATGCTCACTGCACATCCCTGATTGGTACTATTGTACTTCCTAAATGAGCCCTGGATTTTGAAAGTGGTATAAGTCATATTTTCCTTGTTTCGAGATATTTAGAGTTTTGCATTTTAAAGGATTAAAAAATATTTTTGTATTATGGAATATGATTTTTCGACAGTAAAGTAGTGCCAATAAACAAGTATTTATTATGATTGTGAAATTTATAACCATTTTTAAAAGGAAATGTGGTTTTGAAAGGTTCAAATGACTTATACCACTTTCAAAATTAACTGCATGACTTTATAAATGACTTATACCATCAAGGAAACATTTTTATTGTTACTTAACATTTTATTCAAACTCATTTCATTGTAACTAAGTAAATTATTTATTAGTATTTAGGGAAATAAAGTGTTTGTGAAAAATTGGTAGGATATAGGGTAGTAAATCCATCATATCTTTACGTTTTTCTTCTGTTATTGGTCTAATGGTTGTGTCTAATGGAAGCAAATCAATATTTTCGTATATTCTAGGTCTTCTTTTTTTAGGTGAGAGGTCTAATACTTTGAATTCGGAATTGTCATCCAAGGAAGTTTTATAAAACATCTTATATGGAGCATTTTTTAGAAATCTGATCCATTGTATTTTTAGCCAAGACACATCTTCTCCATTGGTGTTTTTCTTTCTATTATTCGTTGATTCTTTTGGTTAATTTGTCGAAATGTAATCTTTCTGAGCCATTTGTACTACCAAAAATGGGTTTTTCTTTTTACATAATTTTAATGCTCAGGTATGTATAAATAATTCCATTTTTTAATTTTAGTTTCTATCAAGCCAAAATCGCGATCATTTGGCAAAAAAGAATGGCCGGATACCATAAATTTATGATCAACTGTTTCAACATTATTATCAGATGACCGAACAATTTTTAACCAAATTAAAGCTATGTTAATGTTACGATTTTGTTCTGAGTAGGCATCACTGTAAGCTATGACATGCTTTTGAGTGGTAATGTCCCGAATGTGCTTTAAGATGCAGGACGCAACTTCCTGTGATCCTCTTGAGGAGATTGTTTCATCCCATGCATACATTTTAGCATTTTCATTGCGGAAATTATGAAACCCTAAATTGTATACATACATGTTGCGCTTATAATAAGCTACCGAAACAGAAAGTTTTGGATAAGAAAGTGCTTTCTGTAGATCAAATGTGAATCCGTAATATTCCATTTGTAAGGGTTCCGAATTCACTTTTAAAGTATGAACTGATTCATCTGAAGACGATATTAGTCTTATTCGTTTCCATTTCTTGGGAGCATTACTTATACTTCTTCGCCGTATAATGTCTACAATTAACTATAAATAGTACTTTTTACATTAAAAGGATTACTTGATCATAGCTGAACCGTTATCTGAAGACATGACAAAATTACTAATTATTTTGCCAAACTTTGTGAACAGACTGACTTGTATGGCATACTGCTAATCTCTTCAAATTATGTTATTTTATTAGGATTTGATATGAAATAGCTGATAAACTATATTTTTAAAATTTTTGACTTCTACCACTTTCAAAATCAAGGGCTCAAATATATATTGTTCATCAGTGTTTAAATATATTTATGACATTTTTAGATTGTAAAAAGCAAGCGATGAGCGCACAAAGAAAAAAGCTTTCTGGGGCTGAAAACAGAAAAAAGAGCTAAAGATAAAATTGAAGACGCAAATAAATCGGCTTCTAAGATGAGAAAGTGGCAGACGCATCGTTAAGTTCCACTCATATTTTAAATGCGATTTCAGGTATTTCGTATAGCTTTTTTATTTTAGACACTCAAGGTAATTCGACATGGCCGGGCCATGAGAAAATGACAGATCAACAAAGGTCATTCTTCTGCAAACAAGCTGCAACATTTAGTAAATGATGAACATCCACATAATATAGAGTTTAGGTCCACTGAATGCAACGGTAAGCATTTGACACAGCACGTGTGGTTCAGAACAATGGCGAATAAGGATAATATAATATTAAAAGGTCCTGGCTTGTTTATTCGAAAACAAAAAATGCACTTTACTATACTGCCTGCAAGTAATTCGCCAGCACTTCTACTTCAGCCTTGTGTAATTAGGGTTTCATTAATTGGAAAAAGACTTCGGAAATATTAGCTGAGCATGAAATATCACAAACGAATAAAAAATATTTTATCAAATGGAAAACTCTTTGTGACACCATCTTCATCTAATTTAGCAACCGGAAGTAACATTTTGTTATATGCCTTCATTTCGGTAATGCAAACCGAAATCATTAACTCCGACTGTCAATCGTGAAAATTTTTGCGTGTCTGTCCGATGATACCAAACCTGCTTCAGACCATATTCCAATGATCCAGGACGAATATACCGTAAATAAGAGAAGTAGTTGTCAAAATAAATATGTAAAAAGTATCATCAGGATCCAATAAATTATTAAACGAAATTCATTCTACAACAAATGAGAAATCATTGGAAGATCAAACGATTTAAAATACATTAAAAAATAAATAAAACTACATTAGTGTTGCGCTAACTTGAACGCCCACTAACTTGAACTACTCGCTCACTTGAATATTTTTTTTTCTCCATTGACTATTCTATAACTAAAAACATTTTTTAATTTTTGGATTTTGTGAAAAAACCTGAGCATTAACAAACGTATATTCGTATTCTTCTTGTGTAAGGGAATGAGTTTTCATAAGTACCCATAACAGTGATTTCCAGCATTTTATCCCTCACGGTATACTCTTGAACCCTATTACCAAGACTTCGTTGTCCATCCGTTCGTCATAAGGCCATATCTCATGAACCGTAAGAACTAGAAAGCTGAAATTTTCACTGAATTTGTATGTAGTTCTATCCGGGCAACAGCAACAAATAAAACTAATATATTTTCACAAATTTAAGGGGTTCCCCATTTGGTTTGTATGAGGCCTATACGATCCAGAAACCCACGATCTTGACATTTGGTTAAGTAGAAGTGGATTAGAAACTTGTAGTGTAAATATTTCAGTTTAAACGGCGAACTAGGCGGGTTACCTCTCATACAAACCCAACATTAAAATTCGGATTTTTATTAAAAAAACTTTTTGTTTTTTACTAATGAACGGAAATTTAGACGCTATAAGTTTGATGTTGGGAATCAGTCATATCGGACCACTAGGGGAAGCACCTCACACACAAACCACAATATGGTACGGAAACCTCCGTGTACGAGTCTGACTCGCACTTGGCCAATTTTTTTTAAGTTTTTAGTATTTTCATTTTTTATTTTCTAGTTATTAAGGTAACGTTAGTTTAGTTTGTATTATTCTTGCTGCATTTTTTGTTATTTTTTGCGTTTTGTTTTGATTTTGCCGTTAAGGTTTTGTTATGAGTGTTTTTGACTCTGGAATTTTTCTATTAGTACGGGTAATGTGCTGGTATAGTGTACATGTGACAATGGAACATAAGAAGTTAAAGTTCAACTTTAAAATAAAAGGTAGAACATGTGGAAGCTACTAAACGTGGTACCGGTGTTATGTTTGTAGCCAAAAAATACGCTGTGGCTAAATCTACGATTTGTGAAATTAAAAAAAAAAAAGAGAAGCAACAATTTTAAAGTCTGTTAGCAAACCTTTTTCAGACTCTGGCAAGGGAAGAACTTGTTTAAGATGTCTGAGCTTTCTTAAATGGAAAAGGCCCTATACAAATGGTTTTTGTTGCAAATCAGAAAAAATTATCCAATTAGTGGTTCAATTGTACAGGAAAAGTCAAAAGTTTTACATGCAGAACTCAAAGAAAACAACTCCAATATTATTGCCAGTGACGGATGGTTACACAAATTTAGAAAGCGGTATGAAATACGCTTACTCTCAAATAAAGGAGAAAAGTGGTCCTAACAACCGAAATTGGTGGAACCTTTTAAAAAGATTTTGCAATCAAAAATCGTTGAACTCGGACTGTGCAAAGACCAAATATAGAATGCTGATGAGGCTGCGTTATAGTGGAAAGTTCTTCCACAAAAAAAACCTACGTTTCTGTATTGGAAAAATGGCACCCGGAAGAAAATCCGAAAAGAATGCATTACATTCTTGGCTTGTTCCAACGCTTCAGGAAAACACAAAATCAAAATGCTCGTGATTGGAAAGCCGAAATATCACCGCGTTATCAAAAATTTCAACTGCCCAGTGGAATATAAAATTTTAAAATCAGCTATTCATTCGTACCGCAAGTAAGATTCTGTTTCACGTCAAGTTGCTATTTGTTACAAAACTTTGTTATGTACGTAAAAATTTATTTGAAGGGTATTGGATTGCATGAAAAGTTTTACTCATCATTGCTAACGCTCCATCACATCCCAATGAAAATGATTTAAAGATGGTTCAATTTTAGCGATTTTGATTCCTCTAATAAGAATTACAATGCTGGACTATTGAAAGTTTTGGTATCAGCTATTTTTAGCTGCGATTATGAACATACCAAAGCAATGAAAACAAATTTCTCTGAGAGACGCAGTTACATTTTTGGAGGCAGCTTGGAATCAGTTGGGAGGAGAAACTTTGACAAAATCCAGGAAAAATATTTAGAATTTTGCAAATGTCATAGAAAATGAAGAGGAAGGTTATAATACAAAAAAATAAACTTAAGCACGACAGCTGCAGATATCCTTGAGACAATGAATCCTCAAGATATTTTAATGACATTTTAAAATTTAATTGTCTTAAATCACATAATTTGAATGTAGGTAAAATATACAATGGCTGAAATCAATGAGAGGAAAGAAGACAATCAGTTTACGCACACGGATCGATTGACAGTAGCGATCCTGAGGATGATTCCGATCAACATCAATAACTCGATAAGTGTGTTACTTCAGCCGAAGCAATCACTGTATTTAACAAGCTGTTGAGTGGGCTTTAACTGAAAAAGTAAGCCCTAAAAAGTTGGTGTACTGCAATTGCTTCGCGAAAAGACTGTTTTCGATGTAGCTCCAGTCATCAAATTGCAGCACGTCTATTTACATAGTTGACTATTATTATTTATCATAAACCAAAAATTAAAATTATAGAAACAACTATAAAATTAGAACAGTTTAAAATGCAAAAAAATGTCCATAGCCTAACATTATCAAATAAAAGAAAAAAAAAATTAGCTATTTTATTACAATAAAACTGAAAATAAGCCTTTACCGCTAACTCATAACTTGAACCTGAAGCTTGGTATACAATAACCAATTGTAACGTCAGCTTTATCTAATTTAGCAGTCTGTAGCAACAGCATTCGCTTACAAACCATCATTTTGGCAATGTAGAACTGAAATCATTAACTCTGACTGTCAATCGTGGAATTTTTGCGTGTCTGCCTGATGATTCCAAATAAACCGTAAATACGTGAAGTAGATATCCTAAAAATCTATTGCACAATTTAAAATGCATTAAACAAACAAAAAAATATGTATAAAACACTATCAAAAAGACGAAGAAAAAGACTCGAAAAATATGGAAGATGTAAATGTATTGAGGTAAATACAAAAATTAAAATTAATAATTTATTAGAACGTAGCTCTTTTATGTGCGTTACGGCATGAGTGAAATTTCAAAAAATTATGTTAAAAATAGAATCGCCAGATTTTTTGATGTAGGGTTGCGTGCGGTTCGAGTCCTGCACTGGGAATATTTTATTTTTTTTTTTTACTTAATTCTGTCTTAATAGAACGCACATTTTCTCATTAATGCAGTCATGAGCGAAACAATTTTCATTCTCTTTTGTGTTTTTGTGTTTAAAGACAAACAAAATAAATAAAAATAATAATAATAAAAATGAATCAAAAAAAAGGAAATTAAAACATAAATTTTTCAATAAATAAAAATAAAAATAATCATTAAAAATTTTGCTTTGAATGAAGCTGCTCTCTACACGGGTGTCCCACGACATCTCTTTCTTTTTATTTGTATTTCTATATGTTGTAAATTAATTGTAATATATTTTAAATTGATAAACTTGGTTTACTTTACAGAGCTCTTGTTCGCAATAATTTTACAATTTTGGTCACATAAGTAGGTTCAACACTGTTAAATATAGTACACTGCAAATACACTTGGCGTGAAGACCAAGAATGTTTTTAGGAATATTAATATACCTATGGTAATGAGGATGTTGTAAACTAATTTGTAGTGTAAAAGTATTTATTTTGGATAGAAAACGTGTTTTTATTTTTATTTTATTTGTGTTTTCTTATTTCACTAATTTTTTATTTGTAGTGGATTAATTATATTGTACTATGGTATACCATGTATATTAGATAATATGAAGATTCATTTGAAAGTCGCTCGCCAGAGTTCAGAGTTGGGGAATGACGCAAATTGTAATACAGAAATGCAAGGGAAAAAGAGTAAATAACCGGTGAATTTACGAGTTACAGGAGTAGACACTTTGGTGGATTAGTTAGTAACATACACACAGCGTCAAAAGAAAGTGAACACATGAGATTTTTGCATTAAAAGTTTTATAATTATATATTAATGAATACAAAATAAAAAGTTAGTATACAGAATTCAAGGCTTATATTTTAGGAGTCGATTTCAATTTAAAGTGTAATCAAAATTAATGCACAAACAAAAATAATTCACATTAATTAAAAAAAGTCCAAACTTTACGCGTCAAAAAAAAGTGAACAGTATATACAAGTGGCAAATATTAAGTTAAAATATTACACTTTTTTAAATTTTAATATTTTGTATTTTTCTCTTTAGATTGAACAACCGCCTTAAGTCTCCTTGGCATCGATTGGACAAGGTTTTTTGTCACATCAGGAGAGATTTTGACCCATTCTTCCATTAGACACTTCTTTAGGTCTTCCTTGCTCAAAATCGTCCTCTGCCTGATCTTCCGGTCCAGGTGTTCCCACAAATGCTCAATGGGATTGAGGTCTGGAGATTGTGGCGGATGATCAAATGTCTTAGGGGTCCTATACAGCAGCCATTCCTTCACAATTCTCGCTGTATGTTTTGGATCGTTATCTTGTTGGAAGATCCAATTGCCCGACAGGCCTAATTTGTCGACACGGGAGGCGACATTGTTTTGGAAAATGTTTAAGTAATCCATCTTGTTTATTGTTGATTCAATGAAAACCAGATTTCCGACTCCAGATGCCGCCATACAGCCCCAAACCATAACTGAGCCCCCACCGTGCTTAACTGTGTTGGTTACACAACTTTCTTTAAAGGCTTCATTAGGGGTACGCCATATTTTTGATGTCCTTTTGGCACGAAAAATTTCAAATTTGCTCTCATCAGTAAAGAGAATGTTTTCCCAAAAAGTTGGAGCCACATTAATGTATTTTTTGGCGAAATCCACACGCTTGCTCTGATTTACCTTTGATATGAATGGCTTCTTGCGGGGTATTCGTCCGTGTAGGCCATTTTTATGAAGGGCTCTCCTGACCGTACTCGCGCTTGCTGATTTGTCTGATGTCTGGGTAATATTTTCTGAAATTTTGACTGCACTTGAGGGTGGATTTACCTTTACTTTTCTTACTACAACTCTAACTTGAGTATCAGAAAGTCGCTTTGGACGCCCAGTTCTCGGCAAATCTTCCAACCGACGATGTGTGGCATATTTGTCAATAATTTTTTTTTATTGTGCTTGGGCCCCTGCCTATAATTTCGGCAATTTCACGCAAAGATTTGCCTTTCTCTCGTAAATCTAATATGATTTTTCGAGTGCCACTAGATGTTTGCTTTCCCATAGTAAGAATTTTTTTTTTTTAATTTCATACACTTTTATTTTAGGAATTCACTCAAAATAACATTTACCATAACAAAGCATGTGAGTAATAATCGTTTTCCTTAAAAAATTTGGTTATTCTCCGAATTATAGAACGAAAAGAAAAATAAAAGTAAAAAGTGTTCACTTTTTTTTGACGCGTAAAATTTGGACTTTTTTTAATTAATGTGAATTATTTTTGTTTGTGTATTAATTTTGATTACACTTTAAATTGAAATCAACTCCTAAAATATAAGCCTTGAATTCTGCATACTAACTTTTTATTTTGTATTCATTAATATATAATTATAAAACTTTTAATGCAAAAATCTCATGTGTTCACTTTCTTTTGACGCTGTGTGTATGTTGGTGATGAAAACCTGTTGTTGGGGAGAGGGTTGGGTAAGAGGATTTAAATGGGTACATAACATTCTGATTGAAGTTGGTGGTTGGGAGAGATATAGTTTGTGCACTTTTGCAACATTGATTTATTTACTAAATGAATCATCATTGGATGTTCTAAACATGAAATTAAATTAAATTAAATGTATAAAACAAAATTGAATAAAATGAAATTAAATTCAAAAATATCAAAAGTTTAAAATGTAAAATGGTAATGAAAATTAAATTAAATTAAATCAAATTAAATAAAGGCATCAATTTATCATCTCATGGTGTCTGCAAAAACATATATATATAATATTCTTCGTTGTAGGAGGTTTTTTTTTTTTTTTTGTGCCTTCTAAAAATTTTTACTTAATAAATGAAAATAACATACGATATAAACAATTTTTCCGATAGAAATCTTCGCAAATATAAACTTGTAGATCGACAAACAAGCTTTATAGATGCATTTGCGCCTTCTCTTCTATTTTATTTTATTTTCAATGCATCTATTCCACATCGCTGGTTTGTTTCTGGTATTTTTGATTTTGATATCAATGTTCCCATTGAATAGTGACAATGTCGCAGCTCATTTGGCAGCATGTGGCAACGACAGATTGGCAGACACAGGGAGACAATAAAGTCAAGTAAGTGTATCTTTTTCAAAATGAATTGTGCCTCGGCTGCCTTGAGAAGTGTTTCTGTGTGTGCTTGGTGTCGTGTGCTAAGTGTGCGTCGTGTCTGCCACGTACGCAAATAAAAGTATGTGCCACGCATTACTGAAAAGGTTTTCTTTGCTACATTATATCTATACAGTATATGAAGACCGATTTTAAACGTACTACTCATGGTAACCTCAGATATACATAGATATAGATACAATGTACTAGATACGCATTCATGTACTCACTCTCGATTTGATTCGATTTTGTTGTCAAAAGTGACAAAACGAACTTAAGTGACTCATACAATATGTAGCACAAAATTGTATCTCATTATCATCATCATCATTGCCATCAGTATAAGCAGTATTATCATTTTTGGTATCAGCAGTTGTTTAAGCTTTAGTGGGTGTTTAGTTGTTCATTTAAAATTCAGTAGAGATACTTTTGTATATTTGGTACTCCGTTAGTATTGCGTGACAATAACTTTTTGTGATTTTTGTGTAGGGCATCAGTCCCACTGTATCGCAATCTTTATGGTGCTTTACTTTTTTATTACTATTACAATACACATAGAACTTTCTTTCCAACTGATTCTTTGTTGGAAAGTGCATAACTTTGCCTTTGTTGTAGATAGGCATGAAGACATGAATCAGATAGATAGATTATAGATCAAAACTTTCATTTTACATTTTTCATATATAAATTATAAAGTTGTACACATAAAAACCCATCGAAGATTGCATAACATCAGCACAATCAGATAAATTCTATTAACAATGTCGCGCCCCGTCCGACCACAAGTTCATTGTCTGTTACCATGCAAAGTTTCATAAGTATTTTCAAATACTTGTATCAAACTGAAATTGTACACTTTTTCAACAAGTTCAACTTTAGAAATGAAAGGCGACCTCAAAGCAACTGAATCTGAGAAACAAGACTTAAACAAAAACATCTCTTATAGTTACTGCAAAAAGGTGGCTAGATTACTGAACAATGCAGTTCCTCTATGACAAAATGCATAATAAACTTCAAAATTATATGATCAGTTATTATTATTCAATCTTAAATCAAATATCATATATAAAATATTTATTGCAATTAAAATTCTCCTTCTAGAGATCGCATTTCGTATAGTTTCGTGTGTTCATTTTGTGTGGATTAATTTTGTATTTTATTTCATTTATATGTTACGTTGATTTTCGGCTTTTCTTTTTTTCAACTTGGTTTTTCTGATTTTCTCTTTCATCATCTTTGAGAATGTTAAGCTATCTATACATATATTTTTTTTTCAATATTTGTCATTGTTAAGTTCTAGAGTTCGTTTCATAACTTTTAAGAATGTTACGCTATATATATATATATTTTTTCTTTGTTAAATGCATTTGAAATTGATCTACATTTTTAGTTTTGATATCTACTTCTCTTATTTACGGTTAATTCGTCCTATACTTTTTCTTAAGTTTGCAATGTGTATTCCAACATTTGGCTCCTCTTTTGATCTACATTTTTAGTTTTGATATCTACTTCTCTAATTTACGGTTAATTCTTTCTATACTTTTTCTTAAGTTTGCAATGTGTATTCCAACATTTGGCTCCTCTTTTTTATTTCCCGAGTCTGTTTCATCACCTTTAAGAATGTTACGCTATATATGTATATATATTTTTTTTTGTTAAATGCATTTTAAATTGATCAACATTTTTAGTTTTGATATCTACTTCTCTAATTTACGGTTAATTCTTTCTATACTTTTTCTTAAGTTTGCAATGTGTATTCCAGCATTTAGCTCCAAGTTTTTGTTTCCCGAGTCTGTTTCATCACCTTTAAGAATGTTACGCTATATATATTGTATATATATATTTTTTTTTTGTTAAATGCATTTTAAATTGATCAACATTTTTAGTTTTGATATCTACTTCTCTAATTTACGGTTAATTCTTTCTATACTTTTTCTTAAGTTTGCAATGTGTATTCCAGCATTTAGCTCCAAGTTTTTGTTTCCCGAGTCTGTTTCATCACCTTTAAGAATGTTACGCTATATATATTGTATATATATATTTTTTTTTTGTTAAATGCATTTTAAATTGATCTACATTTTTAGTTTTGATATCTACTTCTCTAATTTACGGTTAATTCTTTCTATACTTTTTCTTAAGTTTGCAATGTGTATTCCAACATTTTGCCCCTAGCTTTTATTTCCCGAGTCTGTTTCATCACCTTTAAGAATGTTACGCTATATATATATATATTTTTTTTTTTTGTTAAATGCATTTTAAATTGATCTACATTTTTAGTTTTGATATCTACTTCTCTAATTTACGGTTAATTCTTTCTATACTTTTTCTTAAGTTTGCAATGTGTATTCCAGCATTTAGCTCCAAGTTTTTGTTTCCCGAGTCTGTTTCATCACCTTTAAGAATGTTACGCTATATATATTGTATATATATATTTTTTTTTTGTTAAATGCATTTTAAATTGATCTACATTTTTAGTTTTGATATCTACTTCTCTAATTTACGGTTAATTCTTTCTATACTTTTTCTTAAGTTTGCAATGTGTATTCCAGCATTTAGCTCCAAGTTTTTGTTTCCCGAGTCTGTTTCATCACCTTTAAGAATGTTACGCTATATATATTGTATATATATATTTTTTTTTTGTTAAATGCATTTTAAATTGATCTACATTTTTAGTTTTGATATCTACTTCTCTAATTTACGGTTAATTCTTTCTATACTTTTTCTTAAGTTTGCAATGTGTATTCCAGCATTTAGCTCCAAGTTTTTGTTTCCCGAGTCTGTTTCATCACCTTTAAGAATGTTACGCTATATATATTGTATATATATATTTTTTTTTTGTTAAATGCATTTTAAATTGATCTACATTTTTAGTTTTGATATCTACTTCTCTAATTTACGGTTAATTCTTTCTATACTTTTTCTTAAGTTTGCAATGTGTATTCCAACATTTTGCCCCTAGCTTTTATTTCCCGAGTCTGTTTCATCACCTTTAAGAATGTTACGCTATATATATATATATTTTTTTTTTTGTTAAATGCATTTTAAATTGATCTACATTTTTAGTTTTGATATCTACTTCTCTAATTTACGGTTAATTCTTTCTATACTTTTTCTTAAGTTTGCAATGTGTATTCCAGCATTTAGCTCCAAGTTTTTGTTTCCCGAGTCTGTTTCATCACCTTTAAGAATGTTACGCTATATATATTGTATATATATATTTTTTTTTTGTTAAATGCATTTTAAATTGATCTACATTTTTAGTTTTGATATCTACTTCTCTAATTTACGGTTAATTCTTTCTATACTTTTTCTTAAGTTTGCAATGTGTATTCCAGCATTTAGCTCCAAGTTTTTGTTTCCCGAGTCTGTTTCATCACCTTTAAGAATGTTACGCTATATATATTGTATATATATATTTTTTTTTTGTTAAATGCATTTTAAATTGATCTACATTTTTAGTTTTGATATCTACTTCTCTAATTTACGGTTAATTCTTTCTATACTTTTTCTTAAGTTTGCAATGTGTATTCCAGCATTTAGCTCCAAGTTTTTGTTTCCCGAGTCTGTTTCATCACCTTTAAGAATGTTACGCTATATATATTGTATATATATATTTTTTTTTTGTTAAATGCATTTTAAATTGATCTACATTTTTAGTTTTGATATCTACTTCTCTAATTTACGGTTAATTCTTTCTATACTTTTTCTTAAGTTTGCAATGTGTATTCCAACATTTTGCCCCTAGCTTTTATTTCCCGAGTCTGTTTCATCACCTTTAAGAATGTTACGCTATATATATATATATTTTTTTTTTTGTTAAATGCATTTTAAATTGATCTACATTTTTAGTTTTGATATCTACTTCTCTAATTTACGGTTAATTCTTTCTATACTTTTTCTTAAGTTTGCAATGTGTATTCCAACATTTTGCCCCTAGCTTTTATTTCCCGAGTCTGTTTCATCACCTTTAAGAATGTTACGCTATATATATATATATATTTTTTTTTTGTTAAATGCATTTTAAATTGATCTACATTTTTAGTTTTGATATCTACTTCTCTAATTTACGGTTAATTCGCTCTATACATTTTCTTAAGTTTGCAATGTGTATTCCAACATTTAGCTCCAAGTTTTTATTTCCCGAGTCTGTTTCATCACCTTTAAGAATGTTACGCTATATATATATATATATATTTTTTTTTTGTTAAATGCATTTTAAATTGATCTACATTTTTAGTTTTGATATCTACTTCTCTAATTTACGGTTAATTCGCTCTATACTTTTTCTTAAGTTTGCAATGTGTATTCCAACATTTAGCTCCAAGTTTTTATTTCCCGAGTCTGTTTCATCACCTTTAAGAATGTTACGCTATATATATATATTTTTTTTTTTGTTAAATGCATTTTAAAATGATCAACATTTTTAGTTTTGATATCTACTTCTCTTATTTACGGTTTATTCGTCCTATACTTTTCCTTAAGTTTGCAATGTCGGTTTTCCTTCAAAGGCGTTTTCGATAATTCGGTTTATTCTGTGAACTTGGTCGATGGTAGAATGTTTCGTGCGAAAACCAAATTAGTATTTATTAGTATTCTCTGCTCAATAATATTATTGAGACGTTATGTAAGTAGCTTCTCCATTAGTTTAGAAAATATAGGTAGAGGAGATATAGGTCGATATGATGTCACATAATGCGCTGGATTCCCTGGCAAGTTAAACATGATCACTTCAGCAGTTTTCCAGCAGATTGGAATGTGTTCCAATTTGTAAGTAGAATTCATAATTGCTGTTATCCAATGACAATGACATTTTGTGGAAGCTGTTTTAAAATTTCGCTGGTGGTAAGATCATAGACGGCCGACTTTTTTAATTTTAGTTGTTTTATTTCAGCATCTAGTTTACTCTCTGTTACTGGAGAGATTATGATTTCGTTATCATAATTAGCAGGTTCCATATCAGCTGCATTTGATGTGTCATATGGCCTAAAAATACTTTCAAGGTATTCTCAGAAAGTATAAGCTTTTTTAACGTTGCTTTTTGCCCACGTATTGTACGCATTTTTTATTGGTGGGATTTGTACTTTGTAATGTGAAAAGTTTTTTGTGCACTTCCAAACAGAATATTCGCTGCTATGTTCATTTGCTAGTCCTATTAGTCCTGCTGAGAGAGCTATTCTTGAATACCTTTATCCTATTGATGAGTTCTTTCGATATTTTAGTAAGCTTGGTTTTGTCATAAGGAGATCTTGTTTGTTACCATCGTCGGCTTAATCTGCGTACCTCTGCAACCATTTAATTTAAGAGGATGTGTATTATGGTTAGGATTGTATTGGCGTTGTTTTGTTAATAATAAAGCTGTGGGTTAGTTTGGTGTGACCCAGTCTTAGTCTCATCAATTTTATTAAGTCGGTAATTTGTTATTAGAGTTGAAGTTGTTTTGTTGGGGGTTAATGTTTTTGTAGTGAAGTGAGGTGTTACTCCATATTATATCATTGCATTTTTTAATGTGGGGGTGAGTCAGGTCTTTACTGATATCAGAAAGGCTTAAGTTATTTGTTATTATAAGGGCGTATTTGTGAGTATTTCTGGCAGTTTTATCTGCTAATTCGCTGCCTGAAATTTTGCAATGTCCGGGGTCCCATACCAGTAATATTTGTACCGGACCCGTACTCCTGCATCCCAATAGAGTTTTGTTCAGGTAGCAATGGCCCAGGGTGGGATTGTTATCCAACCTTGTTGGGACAGGGTCGGACAATACTTTTTTTTTCTCTCACTTACACCTGACATCACTCTCAAACCTACCTTCATATTCACCGCAACACCAACACCAACTTACCTACCTTACTCAACCTCAATTACCAATGTAGCCACCGATATCACTAGCCGCGGGTGCTCCCACCCATCCTTAATAATAATTTTTGAATCAATTATTTATATGCATGCAAACCTTTCCAAGAAAATTCTTTAATAAACAGTGAAAACCGTATCAAGATACGTTGCGTGGTTTAGAAGTAATCAGTATTCGAACTCCTTGAAATATCGACTTTGCTTTATATTATGTAATGATAATAATAGTCAATTATGTAAGCATGTTCGATGTTTATTTGATGACTGAAGCTACATCTAAAACAGCCCTTTCGCGAGGCAATTGCAGAGCACCAACTTTTTGAGGGCTTACTTTTTCAGTTAAAGCCCACTCAACAGCTTGTTAAATACGGTGATTGCTTCGGCTGAAGTAACACGCTTATCGAGTTATTGATGTTGATCGGAATATCCTCAGGGTGGTACTGTCAATCGATCCGTGTGCAACTCGATGTCTCTTTCCTCTCATTGATTCCAGCCATTGTATATTTTACCTACATTCAAATTATGTGATTTAAGACAATTAAATTTTAAAATGTCATTAAAATATCTTGAGGATTCATTGTCTCAAGGATATCTGCAGCTGTCGTGCTTAAGTTTATTCTTTTGTATTATAACATTCAAAACGCTAAGAGGAATATTTTCCTCTTCATCTTTTATGAGATTTGCAAAATTCTAAATATTTTTCCTGGATTTTGTCAAAGTTTTCCTCCCAACTGATTCCAAGCTGCCTCCAAAAATGTAACTGCGTCTCTTAGAGAAATTTGTTTTCATTGCTTTGATATGTTCATAATCGCAGCTAAAAATAGCTGATACCAAAACTTTCAATTGTCTAGCTTTGTAATTCTTATTAGAGGTATCAAAATCGCTAAAATTGAACCATCTTTAAATCATTTTCATTGAGATGTGAGAGCGTTACCAATGATGAGTAAAACTTTTCATGCAATCCAATACCCTTCAAATAAATTTTTACGTACATAACAAAGTTTTGTAACAAATAGCAACTTGACGTGAAACAGAATCTTACTTGCGGTACGAATGAATAGCTGATTTTAAAATTTTATATTCCACTGGGCAGTTGAAATTTTTGATTAGGCGGTGATATTTCGGCTTTCCAATCACGAGCATTTTGATTTTGTGTTTTCCTGAAGCGTTGGAACAAGCCAAGAATGTAATGCATTCTTTTCGGATTTTCTTCCGGGTGCCATTTTTCCAATACAGAAACGTAGGTTTTTTTTTGTGGAAGAACTTTCCACTATAACGCACCCTCATCAGCATTCTATATTTGGTCTTTGCACAGTCCGAGTTCATCGATTTTTGATTGCAAAATCTTTTTAAAAGGTTGTTAAGACCACTTTTCTCCTTTATTTGAGAGTAAGCGTATTTCATACCGCTTTGTATGTGTAACCATCCGTTATTTATTATTTTTTCTGATTTGCAACAAAAACCATTTGTATAGGGCCTTTTCCATTTAAGAAAGCTCAGACATCTTAAAAAAAGTTCTTCCCTTGCCAGAGTCTGAAAAAGGTTTGCTAACAGACTTTAAAATTGTTGCTTCTCTTTTTTTTTTTTAATTTCACAAATCGTAGATTTAGCCACAGCGTATTTTTTGGCTACAAACATAACACCGGTACCACGTTTAGTAGCTTCCACATGTTCTACCTTTTATTTTAAAGTTGAACTTGAACTTCTTATGTTCCATTGTCACATGTACACTATACCAGCACATTACCCGTACTAATAGAAAAATTCCAGAGTCAAAAACACTCATAACAAAACCAGCGGGAATAATGCACACTAAACTAACGGGACCTTAACGGCAAATTCAAAACAAAACGCAAAAAATAACAAAAAATTCAGCAAGGAACACAACTAACGGTACCTTAATAACTAGAAAATAAAAAATGAAAATACTAAAAATTGTAAAAAAATTGGCCAAGTGCGAGTCAGACTCGTACACGGAGGTTTCCGTACCATATTGTGGTTTGCATATTGCTACACTACTAGCACGCTGACCTTCTCTTTTAAATTGAGCGCAACAATCGAAATTTGGAATGCAGATGTATTCGTCGTTACACAGCCCAGGCTCACATAACATAAGAAAGGTACATTGTTGACACATTGGATCTGTTAGATAACCTTTGTGAGCCATTAAATTTTGGCAGTTAAATACATACAATTAACAACGTAGATTTTGTGGTACTAATAACATCCAAAATTGTATCCTGGCGAGTTTTTAAAGAATTATTTGCAACCCTTGCATGCAACTCACTCCATGATGAAATCTTTTATCATTGTTTTTCGTAACAATAAATAGTCCATCAAGACTTGTGACTCTTGAAAGTGCGTCATATACGAGTTGTTGGTCAAGAGATTTTGCATACTTATAAACAAGCTCGTTTAATACACATTTTACTCCGAAACATCCATATTTATACTCTTCACGGGAGTGAATATTATAAGTATTATAAGCTTGAATTCATGTTCATTGTCCTATCGAACTGAATCTTGGGCACTATCAGTTTACAATATAGGCGCAGTACATTTGTTGGAACCAGCCGAATCGGACCACTAAAGAGGGTACCTCCCATACAAATCCCGTGAAGAGTATTTCATCTTCGGCATAGTCGAAGATAACCTTCTTTCTAGTTTTCCATTAGTATTCCTATTGAGCAAAACTTTTCCATTGGTTTTCACATCACTTCTTCGATATTTTTCACTAGATGTAGGTGTCTCATATTATATTTGATGCATGATATTATGTCTTCCTTGGGTATGAAACATGTGTTGTACTCTTTTGAAATGCTGCCAAGTGCTTTTAAAAGGTTTCTATTTACATTTTTGATATTTATTTTGATCCATTAAAAAAAAAAAAAAACAAGAAAAAGAGGGCTAACTTCGCCAATGCCGAAGTTGTCATAGTTTTCACGGATCCCTAGAAAATGTTTTTGCCTACTCTCCTGTGTTTTAGCATAGAGAAATATTTCATTATTGGTTTGACTTATGTTAAGGGTACAGTCAGTATTCATACTGCATTTCTACTTTAAGTCCGAAATAGAATACAATCCAGTAATCCTAGGGTCTCAAACATTGCATGGTTGGTAAAATCAGTCTAAGGACTTCCTAAATTTCAGTTCGATAACACAAAAACAAAAAAGTTTTTCTAATAGGAGCATAAACATGACTTTGAATTTGGATTTCCAACAAATGTACAGGGTCTGCTAAAAGGAATAGTTCGTAGTTCAGCTGAGGAACATGCAAACATACATAGATATGGACACACGGACATGGCTTAATCAAATCGTTTCGTCGATCTGATCAAGAATATACTTGATGAGGTCTCCGAAAAGTGTAAATGCAGCCTATATGCCGTTAACCGAGTAACTTTAACAGCGCGTTAACTATCTGTCCGTTGATCCATAAAAAAAAAAAAAAATATATATATATATGCATTTGTGAAAAGAAATTCGACAATTTAGACGTGTCAACATCATAAAATGAGTGTGGCCAACTATGTGAATGGCAACTCTGTCAAATTATTCGGTAAAAGTAAAATGTTTTACCAATTTATTTTAATTATCAATTAATTGACAGCAAATAGAAGTTCGAATAATAATATTTTAATAAATTTACTTTTCTCATTTTCTCGGCATTTTGAAAGACTTTTTTGTTTTAAATTCAACTGTCAGTTGTGAACACGATACCCTAAATATTAACTTAAAAATTTGCAAAAGTTAAAGTATTCAGCAACTCGTTTAAACTTGTTGAATTTCAAGGGATAACCACCTCTGATTCCCATTAATCCAAAGATCCTTAATAGATTAAATATTGAAACTTATTGTAATTAAATAATTACTTTCTAAATTTATTGATATCCGTGTCATTGAGATAAAGTAATTATGATGCTGTAAAAAATATCTATGCAAGGTCCGCAGATGATGTGATAAATAGATACTTCTGCTCGGATGAACACTTCTTGAAGAAACGTTTTTCCGCTATCGAAATGCAAGTTAAATTGAGAGAAGTTGTACAATAAAATGAAAGAAAGAACAAAACAACTTGTCACAAATACACACAAGTACATAGGTTGATACTCGTACGTAGTACATAGATACACATGCTGACACAAAATATTACAACAGATACTCATCTATGAAATAATACATACATACATCATCATCTTCATCTGAATCATCCGAATAAGACAACGACTGATAAAAAAGAATCCACGTTGGAAATTGATTCTGGTTTTGTTGTCGTTGTCACTGTCGTTAAGGATTTTTACGTAATATTTTGATTTTCTTGTCACGTTCTTGGTTAACAGCATAAGGAAGTCGTCTTCATCTCATCACCTGCGCTAACAAGGGAACTTGCATTGGTCTGGCTGTGAAGGTGTAAGGGGCAATTGTAGTTAAATGGAGTTTGAAGGAGGCAAAGGGTTACGGATTACGAGCCATCAAAACAATGTATCTAGTATGTTTGGTAAAAATAAAGTTGAAGGTGCAGACACATCACAACAAAAAAAAAAAAAAAAACATGCGACAGGCAAAAATTTCTTTGGGGAAAGGGACGCACTCAGATACATTGAGTTACATTGAACATGTTGTGATGTAGTGACAGTTGAGAGCCAACAGACTTATCGAGTTGTCACCAATGCAACTACAAAACCATCTAACCAACAATCGAAGTACAAAAAGTGATGTATATGGTTAAGAAGAAAACGAAGAAAAATGAATGCCAATCAATTCGAATTACAGACAAACTGCATGACAGTATGACAGTTCGTTGCGTGGAGATGCTGCTCACTGACTGACTGCTGGACTGACGAACTGAAGAACTGTTGGTTGACTGATTCTGATTGCTACTCGGATATTTATACGAATAAAATTAAATGGAAAATTGTTGCGGAAAATGCCGAAAATTCAATTGACTTCGCTTTTGCTTCATGTGTGGCATGTATTTTGGTTGCGAAAACTTTTGGCTATAATCTAATTGGATTGTTGTTGGTTATGCGTGCCTTGCATTTCAAGAGATATATTTTGTACTATGTAGTATGGTACAAAATCATCATCAGGCGATTCAAATAAAGGCATTTGAAAGTCTTTAATGGCGGCATTGCAATTGTGGTAAGTATTTTTCTTTTTTGGTCTTCGTTTTTATTCTGTTGCATCTCGGCAGCAATAATGATGTTGATTTACAACTCTCTAAGAGCCAATCCCCCAAAATATTGTAATCCATCATTTTCAAATACTCACTCACTCGTTCACTTAGAGTTTTTGCAAAAGTTTTTCTTTCCTTTCATTTTTCTTTATAGCATCGTTTTTTGGCAAATTTACAAAAGTTGTCTCAAGTGCATCGTCGTCATCGCCGGCGAAGATGAGTAAAAAAAAGTCCAGACCAAAACTGGCCAAGCAGACCTCAGACAAGGCCAAGAGAGGGCAAAAAAAGGAAAGGAAAGAGGGTAGGAAAGGAAATATTATATAAAATGCTCTATTAAATTGGTTCAAGGTTTTGTTTTTGTTGTATTCCATCAACCATTGGATCATCGTGAAAGGCGAAAGTTAAAAATTAAATACAATAAATACAAACAAGTATTGTAAAATGAAATTTAAATTCGCGTATGCCCTTTGCCCTAGAAAATATTTTTATCTACGCTTTGTGATAGAGCATTCAGAAATATTTACTTATTGATTTGTTTTTTAGGGTATAGTCAGTACACATAGAGCATTTCAACACTAAAACCGAGATATTTGTATGGGAGCTTTACGATCCAGTAATCCTAGGAACATAAAACTGAATTTGGGTTTGTATGGGAAGTACTAGTGGTCTGATTCGGCCGATTCCGACGAATGTACATATATTCCCTATGGGGTGTCCGATGTCTCCTAAGAAAAAGCATTATTCACTTATATATGATTAGAAATTTAATAGTTAAGTTTAGAAATCGAGCATATCCTTCAAGGAATTTTTATTTAAGCAGGTCGTGACTTGAATTGTAGCTTTCCTGGAACACAGATGATTTGTTGCTTAGTTAAGGTACCCATCAGCGTTACAAGTATTTGTTGTTCTAATCTTGATTCGTTCGTAGTTTTGATTTTTTTTTTTAGTTATTTTTTCAACAATTACAGTTTCTTTGTTTTGTCCGTTGAACACTTGCGTCTCATAACAAAAATTTTACAAGAATGAGGAAATTTCGTCATTCACACATATGTATACCCACAGAAATGAAAAAATAAGAACGAGAGATAGTTGATGAAAATCAAAACGCTTTAATTTTCGATCAACATTTGCAAAAACGCAAAATCAGCGCCGTCGACGACACAAATGACTTGCGCTCTCTCACTTTTTAAAAAATTTGTGCAAATGTTTGTATCGTCGTTTGTATTATAAGAGGGACTCATCGGAATAAGCACTAACGAAGAACTTAGGGCACAGTTTAGAATCAGACAGCAGCTATTCTGGCTTCAAAAAGATATTCCTTTTCCGTCCTCTTACCTAGTGGGAAGCGGTTTCAATGCGGGGGTCTACCCAAAACCGACAAACGTGGCAAGTGGTCTACGAGATACAAAAACGAATGGTGAGAACAGCAAATCCTTCCTACGTTCTTCGATCGTCGATGCAAAGCCGAATAAGACAATAATGGCTTCAAGATCAAGTAGTAGGCGAACAATCTATTTACCATTTGACTTGTCAGTTAGAAATTACGACCCAACTGCACTACTATTTTTGTGAACACAGCTATAAGTATGAAAGCCATTTAATAATGATCACATACTGGTATTCTAGATGCCCTGCGGTGTATATCTACATCAAAAACGGACAATAAACTTAAAAATTGGTACCAAATCTTATTTGGTTTGATTATCCATCGGTTAATTATTGGGGTAAATTTTCTATAACACAGAGTAAGTCTTATTATTTTATAGCCACACTTCACTGTCTAGAGAGGATGGGTTTATATATCCAATAAAGTGTATAAAAATGGGCCAAGTGCGAGTCAGACTCGTACACGGAGGGTTCTGGTACGGAACTGGGTTTGTATGGGAGGTACCCCCCTAGTGGTCCGATTTGACTGATTTCAACAAATGTACCGCGACTATAACAAATACTTATAGTGTCTAAATTTCAGTTCAATAGTTCAAAAAACAAAAAAGGCTTTCTAATAAGAACCAGAATTTTAATGGTGGGTTTGTATGGGAGTTACGCCTTTTAGTTGACCGATTTGGCGGACTTTACCAGATGTGCAGCACCTATATCAAAAACTTATTGTATCTTAATTTGAGTTCCATAGATCAAATAACAAAAAAAAATTTCAATTCAAATTTTAAGTTCGTGGGATTACTGGATCGCCATACAAACCAAAATGTTTCTTGTATGGGGACCCCTTTAAGTTTTTGAAAAGATTTTGGTTTTAGTTTTTATTTTTCTCTAGCAATTGCGGTTTATGAGATACGACCCAAGGACGAACGGGCGGATGGACGAACGGACGGGCAACGAAGTCTCTGCAATAGGGTTCCTTTTGCTACCCTTTGGGTCCGGAACCCTAAAAAAGTGAATATGTACATATAATACTGCTTAGTTTATATCTAGACATCGTATTGCTTTCTGAAATGGTATTTTTGGTATTTGGAATTTTATGTAACATTATTTATTTTCTAGACATAATATTAGACAGTTTGAATTTCGTTTGGAGTGGTACAGACCTGAGAGTGGTGTACTCGTATGAATTGTAGCATATATTTTGAAATGTACAAACAATTTAAAACTTCATCTAAAATGCTCGAACTTGGTGGATAAATATACATATTTTTTTATGAAGTTTGACTTGTGTCTTCATATCAGACGAAACCAAAGTCATATTCATCGTTAACGAAAACATCATTGCAGATTAAGTTTTCCAATTAATCAAATTCTTTAATTCTTTCCATGAAAACCGATCTGGTAACGTTGCCATGCAGCGTGAAAAAAAAAACTCCTTTCAAATTTCTGTTTATTTCAAATTTTTTCTTTCTTTTTATTTTTTTGGTTGTTCGTTCCTATTTGGACTGGAAATGCCAACAAATCTCCACCATTTGTTTGTCGACAATCTCTCTCTATAAAAAAAGTTGTGTTTTCCATACAATTCATAACCCACCTAACTCAGGGGAGAGGGGTGCATGGATAGGGTGACTAAAAAAGTTGTGTAGAAGGAGCCAACCAGAAAAACGAAGACAAAAAATCGTATGCACATTAAGTTAGGAAGAGATCGGGAGAGACAGGGTGGTGAGAAAAAAAACAAGAAACCTGCACCATAAATCGTTGTCGTCGTGGTCCGTCCGTCCGTCCGTCCGTTGCTAGTTGCTCAGTCGCTGTTGCTGCTGTCGGTGTCACTGTCGTCGTCGGCGTTGTTTGCACGCTTCGTTCGCTTGCAACGGTTGCCTTCGACATGAAAATGTGAATGGCGAATGTTTGCACTTTAAATTTTTTCTCCTTTTGATGTTATACCCTACGATAGCATTATGTTAATGGTGTTATTATGGCATACGGTTTGATAACTTCATGTTCGTGGTCTCCTCTAATGCATCACCCAAGACATCAAATTGAATTGATTCGAATTATTTCCAATGTTGTTATAGAGGGAACTTGGAAAAGGAATGATATGCAAGGATGATAAATTTCAGTTAAATTAAACCTGCTGTTGGAAGATTGGTTATAGCATTCGAGAAGTTGTTTTTTTTTTTTTTATATATGAAAAACCTGTTTGTCTGCTCAATTGGGAACTTGTTTAAAGGAGATAACTTGATGTTCTTAATCTCGAAGAGGAAACTTAGAAGAGAAGAAGTGTTTTATATTAGATGCCATATTAAATAGAAGTATTAAATTTTATTAGAATATAGCGATAAGAATCACAAAGTCTTCATCATCAATGTAGTACCTACGAGTACTAAAACCGAATGGAATCATGTCCAATAGTAATGTGTAAGAGGCATCTCGGAAGAGAAGAGAACGACATATATTACAAAAGTTTTCTTATTCTATGAAGATATTATTGATATCATCTGTATTTCTCTAGTTGGAAATCTGTATTCCTTATTATCCTTATTATGTCAAAGATATTGATTCAAATATTGGAATACAAAATAATATTGTTTAGTACAGAAAATAGAACTTGAAAACTGGGTAATAACATATGAAAACACATTTTGGGATTTATGAAATTTGAGGTTCTATGAACAATTTCTTTTACTATAGTATGTTGTAACATCTCTTTGCTTAAAGAAGGGTATTCAATTTTCAGATGCAATCGAAGTTGTTGAAGTTGTTGGTTGTAGTTTTTTTTTTTTTTTTTCTACATATTTCTTTTTTGTAAATGTATTTTTTATTTTTTATAAATAAATTTTTTGTATCTGGTGTTTCTATTCCTTTTACTGTATGCTTGCTTTTCTGTTTTTCTATTGCTTGTGTAAATTGTTTATTTGTTTTTTTTTTTGTCTTTTTTGCTTTTCAGATTTGTCTGTTGTTGTTGGAAATAATTAAATTAAGATTTTTATAGCTTAATTGGATGTTTGTTTGCGGGTGACGACGGCGACGTTCACTTCATATGCACTTTGCAGCACCTTATGAAGACCCCCAACCAACCCCTTTTTGTTTTGTACCTTATACTTACTATATATTCACGATTCATGCAACTCATGCTGCTGCTGATTATTTGTTATATTGCTGCATGTCAATTGAATCAGCACCAGCAGCAGTTGAAAATGAGCAATAAGAGGAAAATGTATTTTTTGTTTTAAAGAAAATTTCATCAAAATAAAAACCAAAAAGAAAAACAAGAACAAAATGAAAAACACAAAAATTAAAAAACAAAAACAAAAAAAAAAAAAAAAAAGGGAAGGTAAATGGCAAATTGTCGTGCCTAGCACATGAGTTTTCATTTGAGTTTGAATGTGAAGTTAATTTTTTTTGACATGTGAAGTTAAGTCATGCTAAGTAGTATCTGTAAGAGGTTAGTATTACGCAAATGCTAAAACTAATAAGTACTATAGTATGTGTTTGTATGTAAATCTTTCACACAATCTGAATAGTAACTCCTAGTTCGGTAGCTGTGGGTAAGGTACTAATTAATAGTTAAAATTATTAAATATTGTATAAGAGTTGTGCAAGGCAATTGACATTGTTTATTGGCATCATGGAATTGCAATTTGCGTGTTTTACGTAAATACATACGTATAGTACTTGTACTATTTTTATAAACTTATATGAACTGTAGTATCAGGCAAAAAAATCTTACCTAATCTTAGAGCCAGAATGGTTTGGGTGCTTGAATCGGGGTAAGACCCGTTCAAAATAGTGAGAACTCAGCTAGAAGAAGACCGAAATTGAAATTTGGTTTTACATATTTCATCTATGCCTCCTTTCCTCCATGATCTAAGTAGCTCAATCTTACACTTGACTTTTTGACACTGTATATCTTATGAATATAGAAACACTAAAATACCTTGCTTGCTACGTTAACTTTATGATCAAGGCCTTCGCATTGCAATCTTTGCTCTCTGCTGAGTTGAGTTCATTTGCCATTTGAACGTATGCCAAATTAATGCTTTACTTATTGTATTATACACGAACAATAGTATTGTATTGTACTCGTGCTACTAACATCTAGACATCTAACATATTCCTTGAACTTTCGGTTTTCAAATGCAGAATCCAGCGCACCTTTGAAATTGTCTCACTTCTCCCTACAAATAGAAAGATAGTTAGATGGATGGAGAGAGGAAGAGATTAACATGGCCAATAATATTAAGAACTACTTCTGTTGTTAATCAAGCTTATAACACAACGCCAAATGCCAGCAAACTACAGCCAGTCAAAGAACCACAGCTGTTTCATACACACTACAATGGACGACAAACAGATACAGAATAAGAATGAGGGTCACACACAGCGAGAGAGGGAGAGAGAACTAAGGGAATATAGTAGCAAATAAGCTTGTGTACTACTACTTGTACACACAAATGTCAATTTGGTTGGTTCGTTGGATGGTCGACCGGTGGGACTTATGTATCTTTTAAGCAGTTGTGCAGCAAGCTTACATACGAGTATATGGTGAATCTAGACATGCAGGCTGGAATGAGGGAAGGAGGGCAAGGAAACGAAGTAGTTAGGTAGTTAAGTGGGTTGGTTGGAGAGAACCACTCTCTTGACGCATATGTCTGATTTTCATTAGCATACGGCATTGGCGCAAAATCATAAATTCCTTATGCAAATGCCAATGTGGTGGGTGCACATTCAGTTCGATTCAGTTCAGTCTAGTCCAGTCCAGTTCAGTTCAGCTGGGCTTAGCTTAGCTGAGCTCAGTTCACAGTCCTGCAATCTCCATTCTTAGCTCACAATTGAGTTCCTTTTTTTCGGCGTCATCGCCTTTTCTTTTTTTGTGTTTTGCTTTCAATGCTTATGTTGTACTTATACTTTGCTCTTTTGCTACGATGTACGGTTATTTTTGTACGATTGGGTTTTGGTTTTTTGGGGGAACATTGTCGATGGTAATGGAGAGACGATACATTTGGTCGCTTTTTGTATACACTTCACAATGCATTTTGCTTGGAAAGTTTCATAAAGTATTATAAATATTGGAATGTTGTTCATTGCCATACTCATATCTGCTCATCCGTCCTTGCATATGTCACCGGATATCCGGCTAAATATTCTGAAAGATCAGCCAGATTTTGTAAAGCGTACGCTAATTTTGGTGAAATCAAAGGTCCTGTTTCTTGGTTTTTTTACTTGCTTATGATTGTGGCTAAACAAAAACAAAAAAAATCGCCAAGACATAGAGGAGAATATGGATGTAACACACATAGATTTAAAACAGAAACCAAGTTGAGTGGGGGTGTCCAGTAACCGATATGGGCTCCATGGCAGTTTGCAACACTGAACCGAACCATTGTTGGTGTTCGCTTTTACTGCACTGGGGCAGGCAAGAGAAGTCGAAGAAGGTGAAGGTAGAAAGGCATGCAGGCACGGTTGCATGTTTGCCGGCTGCAACTGACAGCGTAGTATGCGGCTTTTTTCGTTCTCATTCGAATTCTCGATCTCGGGTTTCTTTCTTCTGTTCTTTCGGTCGCATTTATAACCAACTATACTGCAGCAGCATCATCATCAGAGTAGTGTTGCTTAAGTTTAGCTCCTCTGTTGCTTTTTTCTCTTTCAGTTTTTGCTACAAATTTTTTTTTTTTTTTTTTTTTTGTGTTGTTTCATTTAAAAGCCACAAAAATTGTTGCAGCAAAAAGGAACGAAGTAAAAAGGAGGGTGAGGAAGAAGAAACTAACAAATCGGGTTAATTGAAAAATGCATAACTTGATATTTTGAATATCGGGTGAAAGGTGGCAAGAAATGGGAGGAAGAATGACAGAGAGAGAGAGAGGGAGAGGGGAGGAGATCAATTCCGGGTGGGCACTATGCAAATACAATAGGAAACACAATCTTACTCCTCTTCACCTTGGTTGTTTTCATCAACAACATTGTCACGTCTTCTTAACCGTCACCGTTATCGTCGTGACTTGCGATTTTCTAGCAATTTTCGTTATTCAATTATTGGAAAAATTCACTCGCCCATCTTAGAGAACTGACTGACTGACTCCTTATGCCAAAGATGAAGATAAATAAAAACTACTTCTACTACTAACACAAGAGGGAAAAGAGAAAGAATAATCAAAGGGAGAAAGAACCAAAGAAACTCATTGTTAAACTCGCAATCTCCTGCTCCTCCTCCTCCTCCTCCTCCTCTCAGTCTTTGGCAAGCGTTGTAAAGCGTAAAGCATGAAAACTGAGAAATAACTGAGTAAATATCAACAATTATAGAAATTTATGTATAAGACTCATGCGTTCGTTCGTTGTTGTATAGCCTTCTTTGGCTTGGGTTGGCCTGGCTAAGTCTGGTCAAACCTGACTCTGGCTATACACTGCTGCTGCTGCAGTTGCTACTACTACTAAGTTGACTGACCTACAAAGGTAGCCAAACACAAATTGTAATTGTTAACAATGCACTCATTCTTAGAGCAAAAAAAAAAAAACACCATTTCATACTAGCCAAGGAGTAAATAAGATAATGATCACAATGACAACGATGATCATGATGATAGAGATGTTGTTATACACAAATTGCAACTATGCCAACCAAAAACGACCTGACATGAAACCGCATGCACTTGCCTGTTGTATTGCATTGCATTCTATTGTACAATATTCTACTATTCTACCACATAGTAAAATCAACTAAAATAAACTCTAAGCTCTTCTACGAATAGCGTCAAGCGGTTAACAATGGCAACCTACTATCTTATTTAACGTCCCCTTCTCCTTCTCCCACTATCTTTCTTTTTCGGAAATCTCCCTGCCTCTCGTTTTATTCACATTCATTTCTATTTCTTCCTTTGTACTGACTGACGACTAAAAAGGCGTACAAAGACATAAAATTTGTAATATGAAAATTTGGCAAAAGTACAAAAATTAGTTTGCTAATTTTAAATTTATTCGAAAACCACAGTAATGACATAAAACAATAGGAAATACAAAACGCAGACAATGACAACAGCAACAACAGCAAACACTAAAAATATTTCTTTTATAATATAATTATAAGAGGGCAGACATACGCGTAAATTCTTTTGAATATCATTTACAACGGCTTCTATTGAGGAAACTTAAATGTAAAAGAAAACGGTTTTTTTTTTTTAAATTTTAAATTGAAAGCTTGAAGGAATAGCGAAAAATTGTGTATAAAAGTCATGAAGTGGTTTACTTACCGCACTATTCTGAAAATTATCATAATATTATCATCATGAAATTATCATAAAAACAGCTTTTAGTGATTCTCGTTCAAGTTCAAAGCTGCACTGATTTGAAAGTTCTTTTTAACATCAGTCTGTAAATTATATGCTGCCACCAGTCTGTAAACTTAAGTTTAAGCAGGATTGCCAACTTCAAAAAAAAAAAAAAATATATGGGAAATGTTTAAAAATTTATGAATGAATAATATTAGAATAAAAAATTTAAATTGATGTGTTTTTGGGGCTCTGAATATTTATAATTTTTGTTCTGAATCTGAATTTTATAACGCCCTCGGCAGTTTGTCATAAATTATGATAATAAGAGCTTTTCTTGTGATATAGCAAAATGCCATTAACAGCCATTTATGAAACTGTTAGACATTAACAGCATCATAACTTTTATTGATAATTTTGAGATTTTTAGTCAATTATCCTATAATATGTATGATATAAGTATGGGTATAAAGCATCAAGACTAATTCTGTAACTGGATACTTAGTTACTATCCTCTTCAATACAAATCCACACACCCTTTTCTCTAGTCCTGCAACAACCCAATCGAATTTTTCTTTTCCCATACACTTTAGACAGTCTCTCTCTCTCTCTCTTTCCTTTTTTCATCTGTAGATTTGACCTTATAGAAAGATTTTAGATTCATGATACTGAGTTTTATGGTAATCATGAAGAGAAATCGAGTAGAAGGTTTAAAAATTCATCGTAACTCTCTAAAGAAGGGGTGTCCAACCTGCTTGGTTCTCTAAGTTACATTGGAAGAAGGTGTGGTAATTTGGGCCGCAAGTACATTGGCGAGCAAAAAAGAAAAAGCAAATAAGGTCAAAGCTGGTTGCAGGCTGGACAGCCCTGGTCTAAAGTAAAATTTTAGTATCTATTAAAATTTCTATTAAATGCATATTGAAATAAAAAAAAAAAAAAAAAAAATTTTGAGACAAATTCGACATCAGTGACTTCGAATTAGTAAACAACCATTAAAATTGCTTTTTGTTTTTGTGCTGTTGGATAAGAAAAACTATTACGACAACATTAAGATTTGTTAAATTTCATAAGAGTTTTAACTTTTAAGCATACAACATATCATCGGTTGGTGTTGTCAAATAGTTAAATCTAAATAACTTTCGTCTTTTTCTTCTACTTAAATCAAAGCCAAAAACTTTTTGACTTGCAACAAAAGTCAAGTGAAGTGTTTTTATATACATAACCACAATAAGTAGAATTGAACCATTTACCCAGATATTTTTGTTGCTTTCTGTCCCACCATCACATCCATTCATTATAGAACTTTATAGGAACCATACATACATATAATGTCTTATACTGCTAAATAATTTGATTTACCAATAATTTCTACGACTTGCATTAAATTAGTATAAACTGAAAACTTTTTCTCATTCTATTTTTCTCACTCTCTTTTACAAAAGTTCTCTCTGTCTCTGCTTTTCTCTTAGTTTTGTTGTTTTGGTTTGTTTGTTTTTATCTCTCTTGGGTTGTCAGTCAGTCAGATTTATTTTAATGCGGTCGCGCAAAGCCTGAATCTCAATTATGCATAAACAATTTAGAGTTGTCATAGTTTCTTCTACTTTCGGCAACAATTCAAAAAACAACAGCAAACAATTTAGTTTAATTTCAAATTTCGAGCTACAGAAGAGTAGAAGTAGAAGAGAGTGGGGTGGGAAAAAAAACTAAAGAAGAAAGATAAGCATAAAATACGCCACAAAATGCTACCAAATAAACCACAAAAACACCGCCTATCAACACTCCTAGTGATGATGCGACTACCTACCAGCACCATACTAATATTAGAACTACAGCCAGACCCGTAGATGTTACAAAAGGATAACGAAACCAAAAAAGCAAAGAATAGGGAAAGAGAGTGAGAGAAAGAAAGAGATAGAGAGACAGTAAGAGTTTACCATCAAATCGGCATTCGGGACAACAGTTTGCAACATTTAACTAAACTTTTTGTCTGCGCCGTCTATCTCGCACAATTCATTCATTCTGTTCTTTCCTTTGTTCCCTCGTTCCTCGTCCTTCATCTTATTCAACCGTTTGCCTATCGTCTGCTGCATTAAAGAAAAGTTTTGTAACAAGTTGCACTGTTCATTGGTATTTCTCCTTACACAACCAGCTTCCTAGCTTCTTACTACACCATCACTGTGATTAAAACCAGTGATTCTAAAATTATAGACTTCAGATCTCCCTTTGAAACAATCTTCCCTATGAAACTTATCCACATTTCATCAAAAACCATAATATTTATATGAGTATGTATATATAAAATACTAAAGATAATAAGCGGTTTGTTCTTCTCGCTTTTTGAAAGGAGTTGCCGGACATAATTTTTAAAGTTCTTTAATAGGCCGTGTACAATGAGCGATCGCAGCGTTGCACATTGTACTGCCAACTTTTTGGCAAGTTTTACCACCTTTCATACCAGTGTGGCAGCACTTTTTGGCCAGTGCTGCCGAGTTTTTAGATGATTTTTGCTTTGGACAACTTAAAACAGATGATGATGATTTCAGTAAATTTCAAATTGTAACATTTTTGTTAAAATTTTAGTAAAATACGCAGTAGAAATAAAAAAGGGAGCTGCAAAAACAAATTGTATACATTGCAAATTATTCTAAAACATGTATTTTCCACAAATTTTACGTTTGAACTTTGCGCAACGTGTCATTTTTATGTATAACCAAAACAAAAGACGCAGAACGCTCACTGTAAACGTCCTTAGAAAATTTTTTAGAAAATTCAAATTCTAAAACAAGCAGCCGAATGAACTTCCATGAACTAGGTAACATAGTATGCCTAAGGTTACGAAAAAATTCGCGAAAGTTTACGAATCGCTGCATTAAAGTAAGTTAATGGGGCGCAAAATGGAGCCTCACTTTCTACTACATTCATCATTATTGTTCCACCATTGTGTCGGCCAAACGGCGTCGCCTGGGTATGGGCAACAAAACTTCAAACAACTTTTTGCTGCGCTAATAAAGTCACTTAAAGTTGTCCACATAGTCAACATCAGCGTCCGATTTCAATGTCTTTAAAAGGCTCTTGATATACTCTCTCACTTCTTATTTGAACAATGCCACCACACACACTCTTCCACACCTACTTCGGTAACTCTTTCTCACTGTCTCTCACTGTCTTAATGGTATTTGACGCTGCACTTGACCGCATCTAATAAATTCACCTTTTATTCTTCGTTCCTTCTTGTTCACTACCAAGCGGCCAGTAGACTTACAATATTATTGCCCACTATATACGTACTTAGTTGCGTTCGTGCAATAAAATTGATCGTTCTTATTGAAATTGAAAGATTTCACATTGATAAGAATTACATATTATGGAATATGACAAAGAAAATATATATATGTATGCTGATTGAACAGTGCGAAAAATATTGTAATTGAAAATATGTAACTGATACTGCGAAAACGGTTGTCTTGACGAATTTGGAAATGCTGACAAAAAATAGACCTTCGGTCCGGGACACCAACTTCCAAATGTCAAGTAATAATTTAAGAAAAAAGTCTAGAAGTCTCAAAAATAAAGCAAAATCCCTTGAAATATGTTATTTCGCCTTCAGTTCAAAGTTAAAAGCATACTTTTCTCGGATATTGTATGGTTTTAGTCAGTATTTGCCCAATAAAATTTTGCGCGTCTACTGGTCAAGTGGGTTTTAATTTCAATCCATTCCCACTCCATTCTGTTCTCTTTCATTCACAACTCTTTACTGATCTCCGAACTAAATAAGTTATACCACTTGTTGTTGTGCCTTCTATCTTAGCGCATAGTTTGATGAATGAGATAAGAGGCGGTCTAAGGGAGTGGGTTGGAGAGTGAATAGTTCGTTCTTCTTAGTTAGGATGTATTTGTAATATACTTTTCTTTTTTTTTTCGTCGTCGTTTAACTTTTAATTTGTTTATGAAACTTTTTGATTGTTTATTGCTGTCGTCATCGTCGTCATCGTTTTTCTTATCCTCTTCTCAGCTTCTCTCTCTCTTTGCAATTTTTTTCGTTCTCTTCTATTCCATTTACCGTTATAGTTTCGTTTGTTGTATGCAAAACACTTAAGACACACTTCAATTTGCTTCATTCTAAGTGCCTCGCTTCATCTTATTATACCTTTCTTCTCTTCCCGGTTTTTTACTTATGCTTCTATTTATATATGTACATTATTTCATTTTATTATCTTTGGTAGCACCTTCTTCTCTTCTACTCGTTCTTCTTCTTGTTCTTGTCCTTGTTGCTGATGATGTTATTTCTAGTTAAAGTTTTTAATTTACTTTTATTGACAGACTGACTCTTCGAGCAGTCAAAGTTTTGACGTTCGTAGCATAAGTCAAAGTACAAAGAAGTAGTACATACTTGCTTTGCCAGAACATGTTGATTGGCAATGCTACAAGCGAAGTTTGAAAGTGTTTTAAAACGTTTTAAAAAAAATTGCCAATAAGAAAATTTTATCATTTCATAAAGAAATTTGATTTACTATTCACAATGAAGATTCGCTAAAGATGACAGACTCTTGAAGAAAAAAAAAAAACATAACAAAGAAGGAAATTTAAAAGAATCTTAGAGAAAGGAAATGACACTATGCTTACATATTATGTATTGTATATGTATGTATAAATAATGAAGAACACGTTTTATGCTTAAACATAAGAGGATGAATAGGTAAGTACAATAATAAGTAGGATGCTTGGTTAGACTGACAGACAGACAATCAAATGGATAAGTATAAGTCAATTTTATATAAAATAGATGCTAGGTAACCTTTGGTTTAACATTTTGCTATGGTACTTGTGTAGGTTTCCTTCTCTCCTCTGCTCTCATTTTCCACTTAAAATCGAAATAATAAGAAAATTGAAATTATTTTCGTTCTTGAAAAATGAGAAATGAATGAAATGAGATAATGAAGTAAAGTGTGGGTGGGGGAGAAGGAGTTGGGAAAGGAGGAGTAGGGTTTCAGTAAACGATAAAGGCGGTTAAATGCGTAGCAAGTGGCATTTAAAAAGAGACTGTAGACAGTTGTTGGAAACAAAACACAAATGATAGAGAACGGAAGGAAGGAAGGAAGGAAGGAAGGGAAAGGTGAATGCAAAACAAGCAAGGATCAAGACAACGATGTCGACGTTAAGCTCGCTAAATATTTGCCTCGCCTTTGAGTGGCATTTAAGCTAAAATATTATTTTAGACTTGTTTGTTCTACTTGTTCTTCAACTTTACTCCTTCCTTCCTCTTTACTCTGTTCAGGTACTTTCGCTACTGGTCTTGGCAGTTTAACTGGCTGCTGCCATTGCCATCGTTGTTTCGTTTACCTTTTTTCTTTCTGCATTATTGTGGTTCGCATTAAATAAATAAATATTTCTTTTCATATTAAGGATGCACACAATCTGCAAACTAAGCGAGTGCCAAACTGTTGACAGCCACAAAGCCTTTTTTAATGGCAAACTAAAGAAGAACTCAAAGACAAAGTCAGTCAGTTTGTTAGTTAGTCCTTGACAGTTGTCGTCGTCGTCGTCGTCATCTATCTGTGTGTCAAACGTCACACATCCACATTCACATTCAGTAAGGAGCAAGTTTGCTAAATGACATATCAACTGTCAAGTAACTGGCACGGGGCAGGAAATAATGCCGTCGACATTGTCGACACAGCAACAAAAAGAACAAAAAAAAATCCAAACCCAAGAAGGAGGAATGCTGACGGACACCTTAGAATATTGTAGGCCAATGGGCAATCACACAAACCTTTAAGGTCATCATCAACATGCCATGCCATGCCATACCATACCACACCACACCACACCACACCACACCACACCACACCACACCACACCACACCACACCACACCACACCACACCACACCACACCACACCACACCACACCACACCACACCACACCACACCAACATCATCATCCAAATCTTAATAAAGACTTTGGTAAACAAAGTGAAAATAAAAAAAAGTTGGTTAGGTTAGTGAAATGAAGAGAGTTCTTTGTTATACATGTAGTCGTAGTCAGATACAAAAGATGTATTAGAAATGCTTTCAAGTCACTTTACATATGCTTTTTTATCGTTGCTTTGCTTTTCTTATTGAATCTTTGACAAAAGAGTAAAAATTAGATGTCTAAAACACTCATAACATCAATGGAGTATGCATTACTATTAATAATCGGAGCCAATAATTTCCGAATGGAATTTATGCGGTTGCTCGGAAAGTGATTTCGTTTCTTTTTTTTTTTGGTGGCAAAAAGCTAATCAAGGTGAATTTTGTCTTCCTCATTTGAAGTAAAAGTTTTACCGTTGAAGAAGTTTTGACGACCGAAACATATAATAATCAGAAGGTGTCAGATTTGGAAAATATGGTGGGTGTGGACATTATATTCCATTTAAGCTGTAAAAACTTATGGGGAGTTACCAAACTTGTATGAGGTCTCACATTAGCCTTTTCTTTTGATCAATTTTGGCTTTTTCTGTTTAAGTATATTATTCAATTTGTTTACCTGATCATTTCAAACTAAGCGTTTCATCACGCGTAATTATCAGGACAAGGTGTAGTATCTTCATCATTAAAATGCTGCTTTTCACTTTCGCATAGTTGCTAACGAAAAAATCTCCTTCATCGAACAAGCCTTGAGATGAGCTATCAAAATACATAGATTTGCGGCTTAAGTGTGAAGTTAGCTGTGAATTGTGTCGTCTGTTGCGAAGAAACGAAATTGCCTTTTCGAACAACCGAATAGAAAGCCCATGCAGAATAACGAATAAATAGTAGGAGAATAATACAATTAAGGAGACCTTTGTCACACATTACTAAGTCCCGAGACTGATATATTCATAGGATGGCGTTTTTATGTCTTTAAAAATATGTATGCTGACCTAAACATTGTTCTAGAATATATAAAAAAATCCACAAAATCATTTTGGAATGCGAATAACTGAAGTTATGTGATAAAGTTGACACCTTAAAGATATTAGAAGATATTGTTTAAATTTCACCGGAAGGAATTGTTGGGTGCTGCAATTGTTCATAGAAGACTAAATAAACCATTGCATAGAATGATTTAGAATGGTGTTTGGAGTAAATTTGAGGTTTTTTTTTTTGTGAATCGTCTGATGTTTGAGTAGATCGATACGGAAAACGCAACGGCATTCGTTGGTTAATTTAATATTGTTCTAAGTCCAGAGGAACATCGATTTTACTTGCAGAGGCGGAAAAAAGGTAATGGAACGTTTGGTATGAATGAATGATAAAAAGTAATTTTGATTATTTGTATCTTCATTTATTGAACATCAAACCTTAAAATTTCTATAAATTTTCAATTGCTAATTCATTTATTTTACAATAATTACAATTTAATTGGTAAACTTAGAGTATAAAAGCATTTTCAACCGCCTGACAGTGTCTTTACTGTCAAAAAGATACTCAGTCTCTCTGATTATTTCTTCGTCATCCTCTTGGCAATTTCTACGCTAACAAAGGAAATGTAGAGGTTCTAATGTATGTATGTTTTAATTGTTTAAAACATGTTAAGGTTCATTGACGACAAAATTTCGCAGTAAATTATTTTGTTAAAGGTTTACAAAGATTTTCCAGATAAGGAGGAGTCCTTAACATTTTATGTTGGTGACAAAACTAATGGATTATTTTCTGTTTGCTCTTTGCTATTTAAATATTTTGCTATTAGCAATTAAAAATTAATAACGAAAATAGCAACGTAAATAATAAATTCTTAAGTAAAATATAAAAAACAAAACAATTATTGCCACAAGCCACACAAAGCAACACAAGTAGCTAAAGTATCTATGTAGATGCAAAATGGACTTGGGCCAGATTATACCAGAAAGCTTAACTTGCTCTTAAATCAAATACAACAACAATAATGGTTAACAAAGTCAACAATAACAATAACAAAAACTATAAGAATATGTAATGGCAAACAAAGTCAAATACATAGTTGGTTGTTTGTTTGTTTGCTTACTTACCTTTCAGCACATGTTTCCATTGCCCTGGACTAGACTTAAACTTTCAACCAACCAACAACAGCCAACACTCTGAGGTGGCCAACACCACATAAACCTACCTAAGCAAATAGTCAACGTCATCATCATCCATCCACCATCGTTATTATCATTTCTAACTTTACTTGTCAAAGCTAAGCTAAACTAAATACAATAGAATTCAACATTCAAAACAAGTTGGTGGCATTTACAAAAGATACTAAAATAAGAAATAGTATATATGTACAATAGATGTACATCAGTATGCTTCCTGTATTTCCTGGTTGTTGTGTTTCTTTTTTTTTATTCATTATTTTTGCATTTCTTGCATATTAATTTATTTATGAAAAAATAAATAGAAAATATTATGTATATACTTGTACTTAGTAAGAAACAAAAAACAGAAGTCATGGAAAAGAAAAGAATCTCACAATGTGATATGAGGCAACAAAGCAAGGCAAGCAGGCAACAAGCAAGAACAAAAAAAAGAAGAACGAAAAGTATCTGATATCTAACTAATACAATAGTTTTGGCTTTTCTTGTTCTTTTTATTATTACAATTATTTTTGCATTTTACCGTTTTACTTTTCAGCAGATAAAGTTTTTCATTTTTTTTTTTTTTTTTTGTCTTTTCTTCTTTCCATTATTCATTTCTCTTTATTCTTGTTGTCAAAGAACCTTGGCTCAAGTGATTTCATTTCACTTTTTAACACGCTTAATGAGTTTTTACCTGAGCCGCCATGTCGCAATTCACCCTCCTTCTAACGAACTCTTTCAACAATGAAATTATTTCCTTTTTTTTTTTTTTTGTTTTTGTTCTTTTGCAATGATAATTTTCTCCATTGAAATTACTTTTTAATAATGCAATCTTATAAAAAAAAAATACAACAGCAGATAGTTTTAATCGTTTGCAATTATATGCCACATGTCTTTTTGATCGAAAATATAGAATTGCCAAGTTTTCCAATTAGAAATTGAACTAACATGAATTCTACCCACATATGTAAATCAAGTATCGAAGTTGGGTATCAGAAATAAACACAGAAGAAGGAAAAGAGAGAGTGGGAGTGTGTCTTTTTCTTAAATCGATCTAAGAATCTTTTCAAAGCTTCATTATATGTACTCGTATTCCATTTATAATAGTGTCACCTTAAGATCAAAACAGTTGATTTATTAGATTAAAACCAACTTTTTTCTACTTTTTTTTATTTAAGGCTTAATTCCATCTAAGCATAGATGCATGCAAATTATTTAAAAAAAAAAAAGAAACAAGCTAAAATAAGGTTATCCTCGGCTATGCCGAAGGTATCATACTCTGCATGCATCCCTAGAAAACATTTTTGCCTACTCTCTACTGAGCATACAGAAATATTTCATTATTCTTTTGACTTATGTTTAGGGTAAAGTCAGTATACATAGAACATTTCAACCGACCGAAATATTTTAAAGGGACCTTTACGATCCAGTAATCCTTGGGTCTTGAAAACTATACGATTATTGAATATGGGTCAGACAAAATTTCAGTTCAATAACACAAAAAATAAAAAAGTTTTTCTAATAGGAACATAATTTTGAGATTGCTTCATCACTACGTGAAGATTATAAATATTAAAAAATCTTCTTCTGGAGGTCGCATTTCGTATATTTTTATCTGTTCATTTTGTGCGAATTACATTTTTATTTTATTTTAATTATTTATTTCTGTATATTATTACGTTGATTTCATCTTAGTAGATATAAAAAAGTCTATAAATTTTTTTGTTTCCGTTTAATAAAATATCTTAAATTTTTTTGTTAAATATATTTTGTACTGTGCACTGGATTCTCATTAGATCTTCTTCTCATATTTACGGTTTATTTTGAATTATCAGAAGCACCTTGATTACTGGCTCTAGCAAAGCATTAGTAAAACCACTAATGAAATATGTATTTCTGTATGTTAAAACACCGTTTTTCTTGTTGTATTTGTTTCTTTGTAATTTCCATTTGTATATAGTAAGGTGTTAAAATCCCACAATGGAACTTTCGTGAATTACCACATTTGATTTTATCTTAGTAGTTATAAAAAAGTCTATAAATTTTTTTGTTTCCGTTTAATAAAATATCTTAAATTTTTTTGTTAAATACATTTTGTATTGTGCAATATATTCTTAGGACATCTTCTTCTCTTATTTACGGTTTATTTTGAATTTTCAGAAGCTTCTTCATTACTGGCTCTAGCAAAGCATTAGTAAAACCACTAATGAAATATGTATTTCTGTATGTTAAAACACCGTTTTTCTTGTTGTATTTGTTTCTTTGTAATTTCCATTTGTATATAGTAAGGTGTTAAAATCCCACAATGGAACTTTCGTGAATTACCACATTTGATTTTATCTTAGTAGTTATAAAAAAGTCTATACATTTTTTTGTTTCCGTTTAATAAAATATCTTAAATTTTTTTGTTAAATACATTTTGTATTGTGCAATATATTCTTAGGACATCTTCTTCTCATATTTACGGTTTATTTTGAATTTTCAGAAGCTTCTTGATTACTGGCTCTAGCAAAGCATTAGTAAAACCACTAATGAAATATGTATTTCTGTATGTTAAAACACCGTTTTTCTTGTTGTATTTGTTTCTTTGTAATTTCCATTTGTATATAGTAAGGTGTTAAAATCCCACAATGGAACTTTCGTGAATTACCACATTTGATTTTATCTTAGTAGTTATAAAAAAGTCTATACATTTTTTTGTTTCCGTTTAATAAAATATCTTAAATTTTTTTGTTAAATACATTTTGTATTGTGCAATATATTCTTAGGACATCTTCTTCTCATATTTACGGTTTATTTTGAATTTTCAGAAGCTTCTTGATTACTGGCTCTAGCAAAGCATTAGTAAAACCACTAATGAAATATGTATTTCTGTATGTTAAAACACCGTTTTTCTTGTTGTATTTGTTTCTTTGTAATTTCCATTTGTATATAGTAAGGTGTTAAAATCCCACAATGGAACTTTCGTGAATTACCACATTTGATTTTATCTTAGTAGTTATAAAAAAGTCTATACATTTTTTTGTTTCCGTTTAATAAAATATCTTAAATTTTTTTGTTAAATACATTTTGTATTGTGCAATATATTCTTAGGACATCTTCTTCTCTTATTTACGGTTTATTTTGATTATCAGAAGCTTCTTGATTACTGGCTCTAGCAAAGCATTAGTAAAACCACTAATGAAATATGTATTTCTGTATGTTAAAACACCGTTTTTCTTGTATTTGTTTCTTTGTAATTTCCATTTGTATATAGTAAGGTGTTAAAATCCCACAATGGAACTTTCGTGAATTACCACATTTGATTTTATCTTAGTAGTTATAAAAAAGTCTATACATTTTTTTGTTTCCGTTTAATAAAATATCTTAAATTTTTTTGTTAAATACATTTTGTATTGTGCAATATATTCTTAGGACATCTTCTTCTCTTATTTACGGTTTATTTTGAATTATCAGAAGCTTCTTGATTACTGGCTCTACCAAAGCATTAGTAAAACCACTGATGAAATATGTATTTCTGTATGTTAAAACACCTTTTTTCTTGTTGTACAGTCGAATCGCGATAATTCGTAATTGCAAGGGAACAGCATTTTGTACGAATTATTGAGGTTTTCGAATTATCGAGGTTTCGATTTATCGAGTTTAAAAAGAAAAATACGAATTAACGGGGCTTTTACATCTTGAATTAATTTTTCGTTGCTAAAAACCGTTAAACCGTTAAAACCGCAAGCACGGAAGCAGTTTTGAATACAAGCTGCGTTGACACTATTCCATGCTTTATAAGCAATTTGCATTGCCGTAAATAGCGTACATTTAAACTCTTTTTTGCAAGCAATGCTATTAACCAGATTAATAACTATTTCCTTGCGGTATAATGATTTAAAAGTTTTTATATTTAATACCCTGGTCAAGAGGCTGTAGTTTTGAAGTGGTGTTTGCTGGTAAAAAAAACTTTATTTCTATGTGGCTTGGATCAGGGGACCCATTATGCGCCGTAAAATTGTCCATGAATAGCAATATCTTTCGATTTGCACTTTTCCATGGTGTCATTCAACATTCGTTAAAAAGATCCATTGTCATCCACGCATTTTTATTATGTCGGTAAAGCAGTGGAAAGCTGCGAATGTTTTTGAAGCACCTTGGTTTTGCAGGCTTTCCAATTAATAGTGGTTCAAGTTTTTCGGTGCCATCCATGTTTACAACAAATAATAAGGTAACTCGTTCTTTACTATGCTTACCACCATGACATTTTTCATTTCTGAAGCAATAGGTTCGATCTGGCAAGCATTTATAAAACAAGCCAGTTTCATCTGCATTAAAGATGTTTTTAGCATCGTAATCTTTAATCAAATCAATCAACTTTTCTTTCCACCCTACACAAACTCCTTCATCAATAGTAGAACTTTCACCGCACAATTTTTTAAATGTGATGTTGTGTCGATTTTTGAACCGTTCAAGCCAACCACTGCTCGCTTTAAAGTTATTGATCTTCATTGCATTAGCAAAACACAAAGCCTTTTCGGTCAATAACTGGCCGCCAATAGGAACATTGCTTTGCCGGTATTGTGTTAGCCACAAAAGTAGACACTTTTCTATATCTGGATATTCAGATTGCTTCTGACGCTTTACTTTACTGAACGAAGATGATCCCATAATAAATTCCTTTTTTTGTAGAATTGATGTGAGTGTTCATGGTGGGATTTCGAATTGTTTCGCCACATCCTTTTTTTTTCCTCCATTGTCAATTGCTGTAATAATTTTTTGTTTTTGAGAAATTGTTAAGGTTTTATGCGTGCGTTTGTTTGGCATCTTGACGTTATAGTTTATTGTTTTGAATGAAAGAAGCACTAAGAAAAAACAAACAAAACAAACAAAGTCAGTTAGCCGACATGAAGGCGACAAAACGGTAAACTGAATCCCGATTTGTTTGTTTTTTTTTTTTTTTTTACGTTTTCATTACGAATTATAATAGGTTTTAGAAATTAATTACGAATTATAAGAGGTTTTATGTTCATTGTATTCCAAATAAAAAATACGAATTAACGAGGGGACCAAAACGTATGAAAGTTTTACGAATTATCGAAGTTTTTTCAAGGGACCAGCAGTTTGTTACGAATTATTGAGGTTTTCGATTTATCGAGGTACGAATTATCGCGATTCGACTGTATTTGTTTCTTTGTAATTTTCATTTGTATATTGTAATGTGTTATAAGCTGACAATGGAAGTTTCGTGAATTACCACATTTGAGTTATGATTTGTTGTTGATTTGAAATCCATTCTATTCCATATGGTATTCGAACAGAGTGTGTATAATATGCAGAATCCCACATCAGAACTAGGTTGGCCAAATGCCAAAAAGAAACTTAAATCGAATTTAAGACAAATGATGCGCGAATTTTCATTACAGTCTTTTTTTTTTTGTGTGTGTTTTACTTTACTCACATTAAAAAATACGTAAAAAGTACGAGGAGAGGAAAAAAGTGAAGAACCATTTTAAATTGGGGAAAATACAATAGTACAATACAACTATACAAAAAAAAAAAAAAAAAAGAAGCGGGCGGAAAACACAATCGAAATGAAAATGGGGAAGATTTAAGTCTCACTTACCTTTTGCAGATGTTGTTGAAGTTGAATTCGTTATCGATGCCAATGACTATAATGGCACGGGCAATGTAAATAATGACGACGATGAGACTGGAAAAGTAGTTCATGCTGCCATCACATCACAAAACAAGAGAATGTCAGGTGGAAGACGTCAAGATAAGGAAAACTGTAAAGAAAAAAATTAAGGAAAGAATGAAGATTATTATGCTACTACTACTATTTTCATATTATTTTTTGTGTTTCTTTTTTCTTCGTCTTCTTGCTCTAAACTTGAGTTAACAATTACTTTGGAAAATCCATGAAATTAAAAAATGGCAGAAGGTAATACAAAAAGAACTAAGCAGAAAGATATTAAATCTTTGGAAACAAAAAAAAAAAAAAAAAAAAATATTAAAAAAAAACAAAGCTCAAAATCATACAATTCTTGCAGACAAAAAATTAAGTAACTTAAGAATAGAGATCTAAAAGAAGATTTTTAACCAAAGTCAAGGTTGATGCTATGGTTCAATTACCTTCAGATCAGATCAGCAACAATTTAGCCTTACTTAAGAAGCTTGCTGAAGCTGAAAGACAAATTGTAGCCAAAGTCAAAAGGTGAATGAATGAAAGACAATAGTAACATTAGTTATAATAAGATACGTAGATACAAGACCATAGACCAAGTCCAAGACCAACACCAACACCATAGAAACAAACAAATTATCCAACAGACCAACTGGCAGATACAAAACATGCCGACAAAAATTTACAAAGATACAGACAGACAGATACGAGTCGATAGATAGGCAGAGAAAATGGGGATATGCTTGATAATTTAGGGAGTGAGGATTTAAGATACTTACTACAATTACATACGTAATTAAAGGTGTTCAATGGTCTTGAAAACAAACAAAGCAGAAAAAAAAAAACAATAATAATAATCTTAATAAGAGGTTTGTTGTGGTTCGTTCCTAAATAAAATTGATTTTTGAAATTGAATGGGCGGCTTAGTTTGAGTTTAGTTACTTACATATATATGTATGTATGTAGTTCCACCAAGTTCCAATTTCACTTTTTTATTTGCAACTGAATTAACCATAATTTATTTTTTTTTACCAACCAAACCAAGGCAAGCAAACAAAGTCTAATCAAAGTTGAAGTGTCTTAGATCAAGTTGTTGACCAAGTTGGTGGCAGCAAGTGAATGAGTCCAATGACCATTTGTAGAGCAGCTGCTTGGTGACGAAGATAGTGATAATGACGATGCTGATAATGACTACGGTGATGATGATGATGATGTTAATACAAAAACAAGTTTCATTTTGTTTTTGTTGCCTTGTTACACTTATAAAATACAAATCAACATTTAATCTTGAAGTCTTTGCGAAAGTTTATGACCAAAAATTTAAAAAAATAAAAGTTAAATAAACAAACATTGACAAACAAATGATGAAAATGATATTAATGTTGATAATGATGATAATGAAGTCAATGTTGATGATTATGATGATGATGATGATGATGGTAAAATACATATAGTCATTGCTAAGACTAAGAAATGTATCAACTTTCGCTCTTTTATCAAATCAAATGCCAAATGAATGAATTAAAAATTGTTGATTTAGACCAACAGACTGCTGACTTGACTTTTTGGTGTGAATAAACTCTGTATTGCAACAAAAAAACAAAAACAAAAACAAGTTTCTTTCTGTGTTTAACTGATTGGTAATGCTATTATTATTCATACTATTATTTTTATAATACAATAAATTAATTAATGAATTTACCATAAATGAATCAATTGCATGAGTAATTCAAGTTTGGAATATGAAACTTAAATAAAATTAGGTATGAATTTTTGACAAATAAAAAATACCAAATAATTAATGCATAATCACAAATAAAAATTTATTCATTCAAGCATTTATTATTAGTCATTTTTATTAAATTCCAATTCTAAATTCTTATTCAATATTTACGATTTCCTCATAGCGAGTTAATTGATTTTGACTTTGTTGTTGTTATTGTTGATTTTATTTTTAAAGATTTTAATGATTTCCGCTTGACTGTTTGTTTGTGTTAAAAATATAACACCAATAATAATAATAATAATAATAATCAATTAACAAATGTTGTTATGAAATAAATTCAATTTGATGCTTTTTAAGTTTTTTTTTATAGTCATTAAATTTTGGAACTGTAAAGATCTATTGTGCAATGTCCTTCGAATTTGTTTGGGATTGAAATGAATTTAAACTCTTGGTTAGGTCACTTGTTGCGACTTTTTTCGAATGGCGGAATTGTAATTGTCTTATGCAGAAAACTCTAGAGTTTTGCAATCCTCTCGACCAAACAGCAGGAACTCCGAAAGGTTTCGTTTTTCGGTGTGTTTTTATCGAATAACCAAACTGCTTCAACTGAATGTTGTGCTTGTCTTAATAGGGCAGTCAGCATATAAAAACATTATACTAAAATTTATACTTAAAACAAAAACGGTACAAACATTTCTGCCATTGAAGATGAATTAAGAAGTCAAATTATTAGAATTTTACTTTTAAAATTTCTTAATTTTCTTCTTAAGTTTGCATTCCTTTGTTCGATTGGTTTTGTCGACTGAAGGAAGTTTACAAGATATTTCGTAAAATAATGAATGCATATTTTAAGCAAATGAAATGTTTAAAACATACAAAAATAAAAAAAAAAAAATGCAGACATGGTTTCATTAAAAAACAAAATGTTCTTATGAGAGAAATAATCAATTATCCAAAACAAACGGAGGGAAATTCAAAAACTCCTGAAAGAGTTTTTTGTGGAATCGAAAATCTGGTGAAATTGATGAGGAAGAATTTTCTTTAATACGCCTGAGAGTCTTTTCTTGGCATTTGCTGGACATCAAGTACCCAGAATCCACAGATCTTAGTACTTGAGAGACTTTTTAAGGACTTTTAGTGTAATCCTATACACTTGGAGTTAGTTTCTAGAAGAAGAAAGCCTTACTAGGGTTAGAAATCACTTTTATTTCGTCTGGTTTCCGTTGGTATTATACATACAACATCAATAACTTGCAAATGTATTGTTCTCTCAATTCCTTGTTGGTTCCCATTAAGCGGGCTTTGCTTTATCAGATGGTCAGCTCTTTCATTGGGATCAACTTACAATTGGGAAGGGCATTGTTCAGAAGACAACTTCAAAAAACTGTTGGATTATCTGAGTATGGAGATTGTTTGGAACATACTCGTTTGTATATCAATAACTTGTAACTTAGCTTGGAATATAATTGAATGCGTGATCATTGCAATAGAAATTAAAAACCGAAGCCCATGGATGCTTTCTCGGCAAACCATTTATGTAGTACGTACCTATATTCATCATGTTAATGTTAAATTGCACAAAATAAATGTATATCATGTACATGTATTATAAGTAAAATGAATAGAATTTTTATTTAAAAATTCTTTAAAGATCGTAGCAAATTAAATAATCAAATACATGTATTAATGATTCCATGGTTTCAGGACAAATATTAGAGATCAAAAACAATGTTAATCAATAGAGAAAGCACGTGCATGTTTTGCAAAAGCACAGCGAAGCATAAGATAAGACTAGAGACCAGAAAATAGAAAACAAAATGAAGAAAATTTTAAAATAAAAAGAAAAAAATATTGTAGACAAAAAACAAAACCGGCTTAACATGTTGGTCTCACTACACAACACACCACAAGACAACAATGCGTGCAAGAGCAACTGAACTTTAAAAGTAACAATACCAACAATTATTGCGTTTACTTTACTATACTTTGGTTTAGATACAATTTTGTATCTTGTTGCTCTTGTCGTTGTTATGCGATTTTCTTTTTGGCCATCATCTACACTTGAATAGTTGTTTTGGTCCGATTGCTGCTATTTTATGTTATGTTTTGTTGTTGTTGGTGTTGGTGTTGTCAGATATTAAACTTGAACTTGCTTTGCAAGGTATCAAGAATAAAAAATGCGTTCGTTGCTATCATCTTAGATACACTCCATGGACACAACAGAACACATGATAACTATAATTTTTAGAGATCTTACGCCTATCTGCAAATCCTATGAGTGACTTTTCATATTTATCTATGGGATACTCTAAATATTCATAGACGAGTGAGCACTCATAGTATGTACTATTGTATTCAACTAAGGCATAAGTATTTCATTGCTTTGAGTGCATTGAGTGTTTTATGTGTCTCAAGAGTTTTATTTGATTTTTAATTTAAAATTTACTAGATGCTAAGTGCAGCGTAAGTGCATTTGCTTGTCTGTTAATTGTATACTTTTTACATATTTTATGTTTTAATGATTACTTACAAAGTCAATGCATCGTAGATTATCTAAAGTACTTATGAGTACACACCACTTAAAGAACCCTTTACAGGTAAGTAGTAAATATGATTAAAATTTAAGAAGAATCAGATACAGAAGCTGATACTTAAGGCTTACTTAATCTTTATCTCAGTATGCCTATATCCACATTTCAATTGTTGAGATATTAAGTGGGCATTTTATTAACCTTTTGTTTGCAAAACATAGAACCATCGAATCCAAATGGAAATGATCAGCGTTAGAAGGGATTCGATTATACCGTCTGTCTGTCTCTCTGATTTTATGTAAATTAATTTTTTATTTTTTTTCGATTTGTTTCCTTTCTTTCATTTGGTAAATGGAATATTATCTGCAAAAAATTGGCTAAAAATAACAAAATTTTGATTCCATCTTGCCTATAATTACCAAAAGTATTGTTTACATTACATGTCGGTGAAAATTTTTCCGCTACATAATACAATAGATGATGAAGTCCGTGTCTCCTTTACAAAATGATAACTTTATTTCGCGTATCTCGAAAACGCCTCTAACGATTTGGATAAAAAAATTGGCCACTATAAGGGTCTATCCCATATTCACCAAACATGTAAATTTCAAGATCATAGGATCATAGGAAAGGTACCTCCCATTAAACCCAAATTCAAATTTATTTCATTTATTACAAAAACTTTTTTGATTTTTTTTTTTTTTTTGTATAATCAAACTGAAATTTTTGTGTGATTCATATTTATCAATCATGCTAGAATTACTGGATCGTATAGCTCCCAAAGAAACCCTGAGCAAAGCTTCACAACCTTAAGAACAATTTGGATAATGCTTATGGAAAGTCTTATCACTCCCAGACATTGCTTCAACAAAATTCCATGTTATTTATTAGTTGACTCACCACTCACTTGTCTCGCTGTGAATAGAAGTTAAATTCTTTTGAAAATGTTAAGAGAAAAAAAAAAAAAACAAAGAATAAAAATGCAATAGTTTTGAAATTTAGACATTATAAATTTTTGATATAGAATCAGCCAAATTGAACCACTAGTAGGGCTACCTCTCACACAAACTCACCATTAAAATTCGGGTTCTTATTTGAAAAACTTTTTATTTAAGTTTTTGATATAGTCGCTGGAATTATCCAAATTGAACCACTAGGAGGGATAACTTCCATGAAACCCCCATTTGGCACAAAACCCTCCGTTTGCTGACTAGCACTTGAACGATTTCAATTTTGTTTTCCTTTTTCTTGTTTTTTCAATTTTCGTTTGATCAAGTCTCCAATATCAATTTATCAGTTCTGGTTATTTTAATAACGAAATATTTTATATCTACACGTATGTACATATGTATATACAATATATTATATGTATATGTATTTCTATCTTTGAACTGCATATGAAATGAAAGTGAAGGTGTTTAATATTTATTTTTTTTGTTGTTTTCACAAAAATGAAATTTACCAACACCAACAGCAACAAAAACGAATAGTAGCAGCAAAGCAAATATAAAACAAGAAAAAAGTTATGCAAATTTCTTCTTTTGATATTCAAAAGAAAGAAATATGAAAATTTAAATGAAAATGAAAATGAAACGAGTCAAAGGAGTGAAAAGTGAATGTGAGGTGGCGTTTAAGCCAAGTTTTGTGAAAAATGAAGTCAGCACAGCACAAGAAAACAACAAAAAATTGAAACAGTTTTTCGTGTTAATTTGTCAGGTTGTTTGTTGTTATTGTTTCTGTTCACTCATTCATTCATTCATTCACTTGTTCATTTTTATTTGTTTATTTATTTTATTTTGTATTTTCTTATAATTTTTGTTGTTGTTGTTTCTTTGAGTTTTTTTTTTTTTTTTTTTACCTTTTCAACGCAAATTGTTTTCTTTGCTTTGCTTTTCTTCTTTTTTTTTTTTTTTTATTTTTGTTTTTATTTATACTTTTGATGCTCAAAGCCAAGATTATGTAATTTATGACAATGATATGTCTGTCATGTTTAAACATGATTCCATCGTCAGTTGGTGAAATGAGTGGAGTGGAGTGGAGTGGAGTGAAGTGAAGTAGGGTGGTCATATCGGACTGGAAGGGGTCTGGTATGGTGTGGTCTCCACAAAATTTTTGTGTTAAAATCTTTTGTGGTCTTCGGTTACACGCTAAACTGTTGAACAGCCACGCCGCCATAAGATACTTCCGCTTTCTGGTTATTGTTAACGCCATTATTGTTATTATTGTTTTGTTGTTTTCTCTCATAACAATATCTCATACCAATAGTCTTATAGTCTTCTGTCTGCCTGGCTCTTCAAATAGTAAATAGCAGATACAATTAATATATGTAAGAGTATAAACATCATTAAATGTCATCCAATCAACGAACTTAACTCAAACCAATTCCTTATATTTTATTATATGGGGATTTAAGTTTTTTGAAAATTGAAAATATTGTTTTAGTTTATGTGAGAACCTTTTTTTTTTTTTTTTTTTATTTTTTGGTATATTTTGTATTTACTGAATCTCCTATATAATTCATAGGACTAACAATAAGGTTACAAATCTTATAAAACTAATACACATGTGTCCCTCCTACAATGAAGAGGAAGGAGTTCACTTGGCACTACGAGCCTCTAATAAATCAAAAGGGCAGCACGATCGTTACGGATCAGTCGAGATGAGTTCCTTGTATGGACAAGGACTCTGGCTAGGGGATTAACATGCCGAACTAATTTATCCATGTAAATAGCTTTACGCTTGGAACATTCATCTTTGACAGGTGGTACTTCCAGGTCCTTGTGAATGTCTTCATTCCTGATATACCATGGCGCTCCCGTGATTGTTCTAAGTATCTTGGATTGTGCTCTTTGTATAACTTCAATGTTACTCGCGCTCGCGGAACCCCACAATTCAGAACCATAAGTCCAAATTGGTTTAATAACAGAGTTATACAGCATCAGCTAGTACTCAAGTCTCAGTCCAGATTTAGAATTGATTGCCAGTGAAGACTTTGAGCCCTTAGTTTCATATGTATCTTTTTAGATTCTATATGCTTCCGCCAGGTAAGCCGTGTGTCCAGGTGAACGCCAAGATAAGTTACCACTTGGGTTTGAGGAATTGTAACACCATTTAATGTTACTGGAGAACAAGTCCGTCGGTTCAATGTAAATGTAATATGCTTACATTTCCCCTCATTGACTTTAATCCTCCAGTTGGATAACGACTCCTGAAGGCTTTTAAGATGAGCATCCAAGCTTGCGGAAGCTTTAACTGGGCAACGGGAGCGACTGATTACGGCTGTATCATCAGCGAAAGTCGAAGTAACAACTTGACTACTTGTTGGAATGTCGGCAGTGAATAACATGCATAGAGTTGGTCCCAAGACACTACCTTGGGGAACTCCTGCTTAAATCTTAAATTCATTTGAAACGAAATTTTTCTGCCTTACTACAAACACTCGATTTGATATGTAGGATTGCAGGACTCTATGCATATTTTGGGGTAGTAAACAATTTATTTTGTAAATCAAACCCTCATGCCATACTCGATCAAACGCTTGTGCTACATCAAGGAATACTGCTGAGCAATATTCTTGCAGTTCAAAGGCAGTTCTTATTTCCGAAGTTACTCTGTTGACTTGCTCAATCGTTCCATGTTTTGCTCTAAAACCAAATTGATGATCTGGGATTGAACTATTTGCTTGTAACTGGCGATTGAGTTTGGCTTTAAGGACCTTCTCAAATAGCTTAGAAAGACATGGAAGCAGACTTATAGGCCTATATGAAGAAGGACATGTCTTATCCTTCCCGAGCTTTGGAACCATTATAATGACCGACTTCTTCCATTGCTTTGGAAAGTACCCAATTCGAAAGATAGCATTGAAAAGACACGAGAGGAAAACTATTGCTGCATTTGGAAGTTCAGTTATCATTTTTGGCACAATTCTATCATAACCAGCAGATTTTTTGGGTTTCAGTTGAGTCCTTATAATAGATACAATCTCACTAGCGCTTGTTTTTAATGGAGACATATTTACTGAATTTGTGATTGTCTGTTGAGGAAGCACAAATTTGTTAGTAGGTAGATTAGGTTGAAACACGTGCTCAAGATGGTTGGCAAATACATTAGCCTTCTTTTCATCAGACCGAACCCACATTCCGTTTCTGTCTTTAATAGGTGAGTCCAGCTCCATAGGAGTTTTTAGCGATTTTTGCGCTTTCCAAAGTGAAGATCTAGTGTTTGTGGGTGATAGGTTATAGATATAGCGCCTTTGTGCCTCGAGCTGGTCGCTTAAAAGAGCTTTGGCTAGTTTTTTTGTTGCATCTTTTAGCCTTTGTTTAGCAGTAGATCTGTGCTGTTGCCATTCTCTTCTCAATCGTCGTTTAGAAGCAACCAGTTTTTCAATTTCCCTATTTGAGAACGATTTTCTATTGAACTTGTGAGCAACAATCCCAGGCGTTGATACCTCAGCTGCAGCTACCAATACGGAACTTAATTATTAACAGATTTGTCAATATCGCTTTCAGAGTTGATCGCAGGTGCAATTTCAATGTGAGAACTAATATACTTTTTATATTGCAACCAATTGGTTTTCTTAGATATGAGTCTATAAGGGCGATCCTCAAATAGTGGAAAATCGAGTAAAACGATATCAACGGGGGAGTGATCGGAAGAGAGTTCATCGTGGGTAACTGCTCATATGAGGTTTCTTGGTATATTTTTTGTGATACCGAAGTCGATGATATCAGGAGTTTTTCTTGGATCCGCCGGCCAGTATGTAGGCCTACCCGGAGAAACGAAGTCTAGCTTGTTTTGACAATTTACAAGAGTGCTGTAAAGTTGCCGGCCTTTTGGATTTACTAGACGTGACCCCCAATAAGTGTGTTTAGCATTATAGTCACCGGCCGCCAAAAATCGTGCTCCAAGGCTATCAAAGAAATTTTTAAAAACATCCGCAGATATAGCAAATCGTGGAGGACAATATACAGCAGATAACGTCAGATTACCATAACGCATTTGCAACCTGACCGAAGTAGCTTGTAAATAACTAGATGAGTACGACTCTAGGGTCTGGTGTTTTATACGCTTTCTTATAATAATGCATGTTCCACCATGAGCCTTTCCATCTGGATGGTTAGTTGTATAAACTATATAGCCTGGTATAAAGAAGATGTTTTTGCTAGTCAAATGAGTCTCACAGACTAACAACACATCTACATTGTTGTCCTCTAGATACTTCATCAGCTCTAGTTTGTGCTGTGAAACGCCATTTGCGTTCCAGTGAGTTATTTTTAAATGAGCCATTATGGGGAATTTAACTTATCCAAAATTTTCATTTGGATTTTCATCATCTCTTGAAAAGAGTTTTGCATCATTAATATTGATTGATTCAAGGTCTGCAATAAATTCACCAACATAGACTCACTAGAACTTAGTGGTTGCAACACTGGCTCATTACACGCATTTAGAGTTGGGGTAGTTTGTAAGACTGGCTTATATGTTGAGACATTGGAGCCTTAGGCTTCACAATCTTTTTCGCAGTTTCTTGTTGAACGCCTAAGCGCAGGGCACCTGCATACGACACCTTTGAGAGAACCTAAGGGACAAATTGACATAAATTATTGTAATTAACTGTCAGACTTTCTAAGGAACTCAACCTTTGTTTCTAACCTAATCTATCCTATGTATATCGTAATTGTACTTAAACACAACTCAATCTCAAGGAATTTTAGCTTAATATATTTATAATCAACAGCACAATAACAAAGTACGCAATTCATAATTATGCATAAATCATCATTTAGATGACTTTCAATGTTATGTTGTAGTTTTTAGTTACGTCGAATATTTATTTTTAAATAAAAAACTAGTCAAAATTGTACATCTTTGTAAAATTGAATGATATCATGGTATCTACATTTTGTATACCAGGGTTATCCACAAATCACGGTCCAAGGCAAGTCCAAATGAGATAGAAAAGTAAATAGAAATTTCGTTTTTATGGAACCAATGAACCAAAAATGTTGAGCACCTCTGTTGTAAGTATAGCATAATGGATATTTTTAGACTTATCATAAAATTGAAGATCTACTAAATTAAGCAAACCGCACAATGTGAACGGTATTCAGGTTTGCGCGGAAGTTATAATTTTTGGAGCCCAATATATATGCTCTATTACCACAGTTATGAAGGTCAGTCACAAAGTGTGGTGATTCTTATCGAGTAACCTAATATCTGTATGTGACAATAAGACATATCTGTACCAAATCTCAGTTGAGAGACGTTTGCTTAACTCAATGTCAAAATGATCATTTTCATATGGTCGTATGTGCTATATACTTATACTTTCTATGGTCGAGTTTCCGACGAATTGTCCTATACATCCATCATATCAACATATGGTACAAATGTCTATTTTATGCTTGTGAGATATGTAAACCTTGATTTGCACCTCTGCTTTCGTTATTGGAGATGACGATAATGATAATGATAGCAATGATGATGAAGATGATGATTATTATTAGGGTAATGGTAATGAACGTCATTGATGGTCAATCATAATCGGAAACCCCCTAGTAAGTATGCACACAAGAGTTCATTAAGAGAAATGAAGATGAGAGCAACAGTAATGATGATAATGTTGTGATGGTAAAGGCAATGTTGATGTTGTTGGTGAGAGAAAATTGATTATTTATCATTAAATATTTATTAGCTAGTTATGGTTAACATTTATGATTCATTTTTCTATTCCTCTTCCCTCTCTCTCTCTCTCTCTCTCTCTCTATTGTCGCACATAACATGTTTCATTTCATATCATTTTCTGTTTTGCTTTGTCATGCCTTGTTTTGTTTCGATACATTTGATGTTTCCGGTTGTGATTGCTTCATTGATGCTGATGATGACGAAGATGATGAGAGCTTACTTAGTAAGAAGCTTATATAATTTTGAATGCAATCAGAAAAGGAATATATATATAAATATTATATTAAACAATACTAATAACAAACAAATGCATAATATTAATTTGTAGAATTAGCAGTTCAATCTTCGTTGGAATTGGTTGGGTCCACACTTGATTAGTTAAACAAGAGTTCATCGTGATAATGATGAGGTTAATGTGTTTTGCATGAGTTCCAATGAAACCTAATGAAAATGAAAGGAACGAGTGAGCTATCGTGTGAGTGCGGTAAACCATAACTAACTTTAATTAGTCTAGTCAGGTAAGTATCAGGCATCATCTAGCAGCAAATACAATTATCACCCACCACTCTTATTTCGAACGCTACACATTACACTATTTGACCAAGTGACATATCACTAACACATAATTTCCATTTCCATTTCCAATTCCAATTTTCGTATTCACTTCAAATCATGTACATACATATTTCGTTTTCCGACAATCACCATTCATCATGAATGAAATTTGCGTGTGGTCTTCGGGTAATGCTCAGGCAAGCCAAAGCGGACGACCAAAAATGTGAGTGAGTATATCACATCACATAGAAAAAACTTGTAATTAAATGACTTGTAGTTTCTACTACAATTTTCCCCACTCATCATTCTCGCCCAAGCGTGTGTTTGGGTGTGTGAATTTGTATATGTACTGTGAATTTCAATCCAATTTGTAATTGAAACTTTCATTTTCATTTTCCATTTACAATTTTCACTAATTTTTGGCTTTTTTGTTTCTTTTCCCTCGACATTTGTTCATTGATGGCCATGCGAACAATCATCAAAACTTGAATTTTAATATAAAAATAAAATTAAAACAAAAAAATTCAACAAAACAAAAATGTCGGTTATTAAGGATTTATGCAAATAATACAAATGTGACGAAGCGTGTTTGCATACTTTTTTTTTTTATTTCATTTCATATGCATTTTTATTTATCATCACTTCAAAAGATTTTCGTATATTAAATTCTGTTTTCCATTTCGTTTGGATTTAGTCACAAAAAAAAAAAAAATAAATAAAAAGAACAAAAACCTACTAATTCAAGTTGGGGTCACCAAGATGGTTTATGCTTCAGTTGGACTCAGTAGGTGGCGCTGTTTTCGAGATGCAGGCACTTTTTTAAACAATTTTTAACATTTTTTTTTATCTAGCGCACACTATACTAAGCCGATTTTAATATACATTTTTTTTTTTAAAGACAAATGAATGCTAATGAGTTATTTTTAAGTATTAAGTTTTTTGAAAACCACTGCAAGACCAAGCCTAATGCTTTTAAGGAATTGGTTATTGTTATTGTATTTTACTCTCTGAGTACATACTTTTTGCGCTCTTCATTTCTATATTTTATGCGTTATTTGGCGATAAGGGAAGTGGGAGGGTCGGTTATACAAGTTTAACGAGCACTAGCTACTGGGGTCATCGACTTTGACTACTACAAAAGATTATAAGAATTGGAAATATTAGGCGTTGTAGGAGTTTTTAATAGTTGGGAGGGAACTTGGGAACCAAAACGGGAAGTCCTGATGCTCCCCAAGTTCTGGCAGGAGTCCAAAAGATTCAGGTGGGTCTTCGCACACCAGAACTTAAAAATTTAATGATGCTAAGTCTAGCTTCTAGTTGGTTTCTTAAGTTAATAGAAACTTCGAGTCGAAAGATAAACCCAGAATTTTTAAATAATCCTCGGTTTTTGTATTTCTTTGTAAAAGTTATAAGTATCGGCTTATGTCGAGAAGTTGACATTTAGAATAGAAAGCGACATTATAATATATGTCAGTCATTCTGATACTGTACAAATTTAACAGTATTTGGTATTTGAAATACTCGTATGTTAAAAAGTATGAAGATGAATGATGCCAATATGTTATGTGACTGAATGACAAGATTAAAAGTTAGGTTTTTTTCTTTGAATTAGTTAAGTATTTTATCTTAAAAATTATAGACGCTTATGAAAACTCGTGATTCTAAATAATGAGATACAAAGACTAACTCTCATAAAATCATACACGTATGTGAAGAATAAGTCTGATGTGTTGTATGTGAATATAATATCACTAAGTATAAAATAATAAAACTGTAGTAATAAGAATTTCTACTTTTATTGCAGATTGTGTTTATCATAATCATCATCATTAGTGAAATTATTAAGAAATTCTTCGAGGCAAATAAACACAGATTTATTTTCCTATTTCATGTATCACATTTTCATATCTTCGCAATATAACAAATCCCTCTAAATCATATTTTGCGACGTAATTATTATCATTATTATTACAAACCATTTTATTTCCTTATTTTTACACTCTTCACGGAAGTGAATAGTATTATAAGTTTGTCATGAAGTTTGTAACAGGCAGAAGGAGACAAAAACAAAAAAACAACATAAGGTATATATATTCTTGACCAGCTCGATTACACGATAAATTATATTGTTTTGTTCCATTTCATCTCATTTCATTTCATTTTCGTTGATGACTTTCTAGCTTTAATAACTTAATACGATTTACAAGACTGTTACCTTAGCGAAAGTACATATTTCCGAACTCGACTAAAACTAGACAATAATTGTTCATAAAGATTACGATTACGATTACGATGACGATGATGATGACCGTGATATCTTAGATGTTTTTCACTTTAATACGCATCTGCTTGTTGCGTCATTTTGATTTAAGTTTATAAAGAATCCTTAGAATTGTTGTCTATTGTTGTTATTGTAAACTCAAGTAGCTACGTCTTTCTTAAAAATTATTCCGATAAGGCGGCGGGCGTAGTAACCCCCACTAATCGTTTGCTGTTTCGGAGTTAGTTTACTTCTTGATTTGACTTCTCTCTTCATGATGAAACTAAAATATGTAGCTGGAGATCATTGAAAAATCTCCGCCATATCTTTTTTCCTCTTTGAAATAGTAGTTCAACAGTATTTAAAATATTGTTGTTTTCTTTTTGTTTTGCATCACTGAAAACGTTCGATGTTTCAGTCTTGACTATTCGACTATTGGAAGATTGTTTTTTCACACTAATTGTTAAAGCTTCAAAATTATTTCAGGGGTTGGCAGAATAAACTAACTTCATTGTATTCTAATTTTGATGAATTGATTACCCTTCATCCTGTCTAGGAAAGATATAACTTTTAATGACTATGCAAGGACATGATTTCATTTATGGGAGACCTTATTGGAAAATAAGTGAACATAAGATTTTTAAAGACCAAAGTTTCTTTATATTTTATTTTATTTGGTTTTTGGTTAATTCTTCATATATTTTTAACTTGATGAGCATTTTTAGTTAAAACCCTTTTTCTCTCTCTCTTTCTCTCAGATAAGATGAAGCTAAATAGTTAAATTCACTCCGACTGGGCTGTCAGCCATATCAGATATCAGTTGAGTTAAGTTAAGATAAATACAGACAGACTGAGACATTGTTGCGTAAATTTGTTTTGTTTTTCTCAATATGAAATTACATTAAAATCCGATTAGATAAATTTCTATAAAATATTATAGTTCAAATAGAAGCTTGTCGGACTCATACAGCACCCAGTTCATTTCGTTTTAGATTATTGTTATTGTTTACTTTAAACTATATGAGTTGACAGTTCTTGCGGCAATGAAAATTGATTAAAAGGCCCCGTGATTTTCTTTGAGATTTAAGTGATATGAATGGCTCATAAACACGGTAAAATAGGTAATAAATCATATCTATTGCCCCATAAGACTTTTGCTTTAAAAAAAAAAAAAAAAAACAAAATTTCAGGGTTCCGGACTCAAAGGGAACCACCCGCAACCCGGTTGCGGACTTCGTTGTCCGTCCGTCCTCGGGCCATAACTCATGAACGGTAATAGCTAGAAAGTTGAAATATTCACAGAAAATGTAATTCTATCCGGGAATCAGCCAATACTATAACTAAAATATTTTTAAAAAATTAAAGGGGTTCCCATACACGAAACATTTTGCATGTAATGGCGGTTATGCGATATTGATTGGATCACTAGGGAGGGTACCTCCCATATAAACTCTTCATTAAAATTCAGGTTCTTATTAGAAAAACTTTTTTGTTTTTGTCCTATCAAACTGAAGTTAATAAGTTTTTATATAAGCGTTATATATCTGTTGGAGTCAGCCAAATAGCCCAACTAGGGGGGGTTACCTCCCATACAAACCCAACATTAAAATTCAGGTTCTTATATAAAAATTTTTTTTTGTTTTTTCGACTATTGAACTAAAATTTAGAAACTATAAGTTTCGGATATATGCTTGTTGGAATCAGCTAAATCGGCCAACTAGGGGTGGTACCTCCCATACAATACCACCATTAAAATTCAGATTCTTTTTCGAAAAATTTTTTTTATTTTCTATTGAAAAGAAATTTAGACACAAAAGTTTTTAATGTAGGAGCGGTACATTTATTGGAATCAGTCAAATCGGACCACTGGGGCGAGTACCTCCCATACAAACCACAATCTGGTACGGAACCCTCTGTATACGAGACGCACTTGGCCCAATAAATTTTTTTTTTGTCAAATTTAATTTGGAATCGAATAAAGAATTTAATCTTTAAATTAATTAATTCAATTTTTTCATTTTTAATATATTATCTCTCTTCAATTCAAGTTCATTAAAATCTGTAATTTATAGTTTAGATGACTATATTGTTGTAGATATGTGTTTTGAAAACGGTAATCCATTTTCAATCTTTATATATATAATTCTTCTGTGAGTGTGTATGTCACTGAACTTCTCTTAAACGACTGGACCGATTTTGATGAAATTTTTTGTGTGTGTTCAAGGGGATCTGAGAATGGTTTAGATTCACAATATGTATGTATATCTATTATATAAAAATTAAACTTTGTTTGTTTGTTTGTTCGAGTCTTATGCGCGGCAATACTATTCTTCTGATTGTAATGAAATTTTTTGTATGTGAATAGTTGGTTCCCGCCTTGGACATAGGATAGTTTTAGATCCGATATTTGGGGCAGTTGTCGCGTAATTGGTGAATCAATTGTTGCATATAAAGCTTAGAGACATATTTTTAAATTAATCAGGTCGCCTGCGTTAAAACCCTAAGGATACTATGCCAATTTTTGAATTAAATTATTCGATTCGTCTCATTTTTTCAAAAGTATTTCAAGTGCTGTGCAACGCACTACAAATTGTTTTGAATAAATTGAAAGACTCTATAATACAATAAGGCCAGGTGTACGTTGCTGTTCATTTGTCAAGTCACTGGAATTTTTTCTGTATCTGTCCGGTTGTCCAAAAAAAAAAGCGGCAGGGGGAAGCGAGAATGAAAGACCAAAAATATAATTCAACTTTTCTATTCATGATCGTACTGATCACACAAGTTTAAGGATTTCGGTTGCCTGTGCGACGCCGGGCTGTGTACTCTAGTCTATATATATAAAAATAAATCCAAAAAATAGTATGACACCGCGAAACTCGAGAACAGCTGGACCAATTTTGATGCTTTTTATTTGTTGTACTCATGGAGTTACCAGCCAGGTTCTTTGCTACATTTTTGATGGAAACCCCAGAACGGAATTGAAAATACATAATTATGTATGCACTATTTCTTGTACAGTGACTTCAACTGAGTACGCAGCACCAACGTCATTTATGTTTTACAGTAGCAGCCCCTCAACTGCTTGTATATTGAAGCAGCTTATGATCAACTACAACAGGATACATCCTATTAGACAACAATTGTTTGTTCATCCATTGCTTGACACTTAAAACTTTGATTGTACAATTAATCCAAAGCAGTTTGGGAAGATTGGAATTTTTAGAATGAAATAGTCGTGTTTCTTACACTAGTCTGTCACACCTTTGGGTACAAAGTGACAAATGTGGAGAAAATTTTAATTGAAATTTCTTATCTTTATTGTTTATCGTTGTACTCATCTAAATTATACGAATATATTCCATACGATTCTACTGTATGTACTATAGGATTGTAAGTGTTGGATATAGAAAGTTGTGTACTTTGGTAGCTATGTGATTTATTGATTGGTGACATAATTTGTTTATTGAACCTTCTTTTTTTTCTGTTTTTTTTTGATTATTTTTCCCTTTTGATTTCAATAATAAATTTAAATTCATTTTGCACATACTCCTCATTTACATCAACGACATAACAAAACAAACAAAAAATGTTGGTTGTGGAACAATTGAAAATCATTCATTAAATATGGGTCAATGATGTATGAGAGTACGAGAGTACGAGAGTATGACTGTCCGAGTGTTGATTGTACATATATGAATTGTATTACTTTAATAATAACAAACAATAGCAACAATTGCATATCTGATATTTTATGGTTTTTTCTATTGTCTGTTGGAACGTTGGAATTCGATTAAAAAATACACTTAACTTTTTTTTTATGTTTTGTGTCTTTGTTGTAAAAAATAATTTTTTTTTTCTTTCTTTTGATGATGATAATGGATAATATGTGGTATATGGTGTTGTAACCCCCAACTTGTGGTTGGAAGTCATTCATTTCATTCATTTATTTTATTTTCTTTATTTTTTTTTTTTGCAATGCGATAAAAACGAACTCTGAAAATATAGAGGAATCTGTTAATTTACAACGTAGCATAAAAATATTCATTTTCATTTTATTTTATTAATTTATTTTGTTGTGTTTCTTATTATTATTATTGTTGTTGTTGTTGTTGTTTACACTTCATTATTATCAGTTTTGATTATTTGATTGTTTGCTATTCGCTGTGTATAAATAAAATTAATAATAATAACTAGTAAGAACGTTATCTTCGACTATGCCGAAGATGAAATAGTCTTCACGGAATTTGTATGGGAGGTACCCCCTCCTAGTGGTCCGATTATGCTAGTTCCAACAAATGTCCTGCGCCTGTCTTGTTAGTGTCCAAGTTTCAGTTCGATAGGACAAAAAACAAAACAGTTTTTCTAATAAGAACATGAATTCAAATGGAAGGTTTGTATGGGAGGTACCTCCCTAGTGGTCCAATTGAGCTGATTCCGTCAAATGTACCGCGTATCGTGTAAAATTTCAGCTCTCTAGCTCAAAAACTGAGGGACTAGTTTGCATTCATACAGACGGACATGGCTTAATCGATTTGTCTAATCGAGCTGATCAAGTATATATATACTTTATGTGGTCTCCTTTCGTCTGCTACTGCCTGTTACAAACTTCATGACAAACTTATAATACAATTCACTCCCGTGAAGAGTATAAAAATCAATGAATTCGTAATGAGAGCAAAATATTACACAAAAAAAAAAACAAAACAAAACAGAAAAAGAAAACAATAGAAAAAATTAAGGATAAAAAATAATAATAAAATTGCAGGAAATAACTCATTTACTTGCTTTGACAGTTCGGTTCAGTTTGTCATTCGTTCGTTCATTGACTTATTACTACTTATTCAATTTGAAAAGTGAATAAAATCATTCGCGCGGCTCATGTTTTTCAAATTAAACAACTTAAAACTCTTGCATGGACAGTTTTTAATTACAATCGAGTGAAATCATCATCATTTAAGCTATTGTCGTTCATTTCATCTCATCTCATCTCATCTCGAACGATATCATTCCATGCCATGCCATGCCATCACATCTCAACCCATACCAGTTTGTCCATTCATCTATCTGTGTGCTTCTGTCTGTCGTTTGACCATTGTCCATTGGCAAATCTGCATTGCGGCTTGACACACAGACAACTTCTCTTCGCTAACAGCTTAAATTTAGCAACATTTTCCATCATTCATACCATCAGTCATCCAGTCAATGATTCACTCACTTATTCAATGACTCAGGCCCTCAGTCCCTCAGTCCCTCATTCGTTTATTCATTTATTTGTTTGATTAAAGAATTTAAGGAAAAATAACTTCATTTTTTGTTACTTGTGCCTCCTTTAACAACATTTTAATAATGATAATTTTGAAAAGCTGCAGCACACAAACTACTGGTAGATTATTGATACGTTGTAGGATATGTTGGATGCATTTGTCATCCTCTACTTTTCTCCTCATCCTTCATACCAAAGTCAAATTATTTGTTTGTTTGTTTGTTGACTGCTTTTTCCGTTCGCCAGTTTATTTATTGCTGCCGCAACTTCACTTTTAATTTTTCTGTGTGCTTTTTTTTTCACGTGTGCCTTTTTTAATGCCTTCAATGAAAAATGCATTTTTAATTATTTTTACTCGCCACCGCACATTTACCTGGCGTATAATAATTCAATTTTTTTTTTTTAACGTTTTATGCATTTAATTTTAATTTTTTTTTTTTTTTCTGTTTTATATTTATTTCCTTTTTTGCTCCATGCTTAAACAAGTGAATTTTTCATTTAAAAAAAAAAAAAAAAACAAAAAATTGTTTGTGGCGGCTTCTCTGGCATTGACAATGCCGCTTAAAAGATAAATTAACTTTAGTTCTCTGCTGATTGGGACTTTTTTCCTCTTGTATAATACCAAAAATAAAAAAAATAAAAACAGACTCCGAATTTCGGTTCACCGCATACCTTTCACAGTCCCCCACTTGATCTTAACATGCTTACACTGAAATTGTATTTTTTTTTTTTTTTTTGGGACATTTCATATTGGATAAATTTTGTAAATTGTCAATTTACATCGATTTATTTGCATATTTTAAGAAATGCTTTAATTAAAAAAAAAATTTAGTTCTACAATACATCTTTTAAATTTGATTATTCGCAGTTTATTTCAGCTAGTTTTTGAATAGAAGACCAATTAAGTGGACGCCTTTATTGGCTAGTTTACAATACCTTCTCGAGCATTTCGGATAGTAAAACGATAATTTCGGCACGAATGCTTGCCTTGAGCTCGTTAATGGTCTGAGGCTTGCTGGCGTATAGTTTGCTTTTCAAATAACCCCACAAAAACTAGTCCGGAGGGGTCAAATCTGGAGATCTGGGTGACCTGTCCATGTCTCCTTTTTTTTTTTTGTGACATCAGATGTAAAAGGAATTTTCGTTGCAGAAATTGAATTTTTTGTTGTGCATTGCAACATGGAGCACCATCTTGTTGAAACCAGTAACCATCAAGACCTTTCTGAGGCATATGCGGACAGACATAGATGACTTTTTCATCATGCAGTTGCGTTTCATGGATCTTGTATGGATTTTCTGTTCCCCAAATGTATCAATTATGCTAATAAACGCCACCAGAGAGTATGAAATGGGCCTCGTCAATCATCGAAATTAGCTTCCCAAAATCAGGTTCAATGTCAACCATTCAAGCAACTGTTTGGCTGTATTCCAAGTGACGTAACCAGTCTGTCGGCAATATTATTTGTACATACTACGAAAATCATCCATCAAAATGCGCCTCAAAGTGATTCCACTGATGCTAAAATGCTGAGCGCGGTGACGATACGACACCAAAAGACAAACAGTGTTGTCAACCGGTGAGTGTTGCCCACAATATTTTTAACGTTTTGTTAACACAACTATGATATTGTACATACTTATTTCTATTCATCCCACTATCAGAATATACTCGTACATTCACAGGTAGGCAAGATAGTATTACCAACTCAAACAAATAATGCATGCAGATTATTCTTGTATTATGTTGAGAATGAATGCTCATCTATTTATGGTGGGAGTTATAATAAATGCGTTTATTGCTGTGCATTTAAAATTAATTCCACTGTTTAACTTCAATTTATAAAACTTTTCATTTCCCAATCGCAATTAAATGAACAAATTTAGATAATTTTAAACAAGTTTTACTTGAAAATTATTTATATTAATTACATTGAATGAAGGTCACATAGCAACATTTACATAGATATCTGACAGAAAGTAATCCATGCACAACATCTTGAAATCGATTGATCTGCTACAGACATGTGACATGTTACAAAACTTTGTATTCAGAAATTCTTGACTTATAAATAGTGTAACTAACACGACTTTCTTTTATATATAAAGATTTCTACCCACTATTTCTGCGTTATTTACTTTATTAATCTTTTGTTTTCAGAATACAACTCATATATCTCAGATTTAAGTGCACAAATTTTGGTGATCAACATAATATATATAACCAAAAATTAGATTTCATAAGATAAAGTTAAATATAATATGATGTATTTTTATTTGTCTTTGTCATCACACAACAAACTTACAAACTTACATAAATACCTAGAAGAGCTAGGGTATGAAGAAAATATTTCGCTCCTGTCGGTCAAAAAGTCCGACCTGCAGGTAAATTTTGAAAACCTTAGAGTTCGTGCAAGGTAAGTTGGTTCAAATATAAATGCAGGCAAAACTGAATTTAAATTGAATAACGAGGATAATGTGGCCCGTGTACGGCAATGAAGTCGTAAGTGGGAGTTTTGTTATCTTGGCAGTAATGTAACATCTGCAGGCGGGAGTCCTGTAGATATTACAAACCGGATAAATAAATCATGTACTGCTTCTGCCCAATAAAACAATATATGGGACTTAAATTCCATATCAAGTAACACCAGATTTTACATCTTCTGTTCCAAACTCCAAACTAAAATCGGGACTGTTATATGGCTGAGAGTCTTGGTCGCTGACAACAGTATTTACTCAAAACTGCAAACTTTCGTTAATTCTTGTAGAATAAAATTTTAAGGATCTGGTGTCCTCGCTTCATCTCCAATCAAGCTATTAATCAAGCGTAGACGATTTGGAGAGCTGCAAAAAATCCAACCGGATGTAAAGGAATTAATATACCTATGTACATATGTATATGGCTTATAAAGATTAACATAAATACTTGAGGATTAAGTATACTTTTAAGTTTCTATCGATCTACAAAAAATCAATTTTATGAAATCTCGCTAAAATAACTGTTTCTTTAATGAGGACCATTTTGAAAGATATCACGAAAATGGAAAAAGAGATTTGATCAGTTAAGATTTACTCAATTGGCTACTTATCCCTTCATTTAGAATGTGACTAACATCTACCACGAATTCTTACTGTGTTAAATAAGTAATGTCTTGTTGCTTTCTTTGACCATAATAAGCTATTAAGCTTTCATTGATATTGGCAGATACTAGATACTTGCATATAGTATGGTTTCATCATCATCATTCAACGACAAAATTAGCATGTTCAAAAATATTAAATTACAGCAAGTTTATCGGGTTTTCTTCTGTGCCGGGAGGGATCATGTTCTGTTTTACTTACATATTTTTTTTTAAAACATTAAAGTCTTTCTATTCTATCTGTTCAATAAAAGACTTTTAGTACTTCTCTGCTCCTCTATCCCCGTCCATATTATCTTCTTCATTCACCATTGTATATGCAATACTACATAGAAAGCATGTGAATTCCGCATTTGTAGATGCCACTTCTCCAATTACAAATACTTATAATGATAACTAACTTGGAGAAGGGCATCTTGATAGACAACAACTTCAAAGTTTTTTTTTTTTTAAGCATGAGATAATACATAAAGTTTATTTATAGAGGAGAGAGAAGTTGACATAGTAATAAATATTAGTTGAGCTATGGCAGGGGAAAAGGCATGAGTGAATCTTACACAATAGTTTTAAATTATATGTTTTTTAAGCTAAAAATGCCATAGAACCAATATTAAATTTTAAATGGATGGCATCATCGCCAATTATTATTCATCATTATCATTATTTTTATTAACAGAAATATCACCATTTACATGCTTTGATAAAAGAAAACAAAACAATACAAGAGAGAAAACATAACTAATCAATAGAATTTGTTGATTTAACATACATAAGTACAATAAATGCTTACATACAATACGAGTATCTGAGGTTTTTTGCAAATTCATCTTCATCATTATTAACATCATCACTATTATAAATAACAAGCAAAAAACATTTTTTAAACACAATCGTGATGATGATGTTGATGTGATGACGAGTTTTTTTTGTGGTCGATGCTTGTGATAATAAAATTGACAGCAAATAGCACAGCCAGTCAAATTTATTCACAATTGTGTCTATTTTTTAAAGTTTTTATACATATTTTTTTTTTTTTTTAATTTTAATTTTTGGTCTTTAGAAGTCATTTACATCCCATTTACTTAGTTACCGGGTTACCGGGTTACCCCCATACCTAATATACAAATGCTACCATATTTAATTTTAAATAAATATTTTATTACACACAACAATTCACACAACATTTGATGGAATATTTATATTTACATCGATTTGCTTGCTTGCGTATTTTAAGTCTTCTTTACCATACCTCATTCTGTATCAGTAAATAACATACATATTACGTACAATAGCAATAGCGTATGGTGGATAAGGAAGTATGGCATAGCCTATTGTCCTGGCCACAAATCAAAGAGGCCAGAGAGTTGCCTTGCTGCATTTTAAGTGCAAAAATGTTTATGTCATGATTTATTTGTGCTAAAAAGAAAAACCAGGAAGAGCATAAGCTTCGGTTCCACTGACATTTTCCACCCTAACTAAAGATAAATGATGAATCTGGTATGTTGGTCTGATCAGCATATAGGGTGCAATTTTATTTTTTTTTGTTGTGTTAAATGTGTCAATTTGAAATAATTTCTTCTGCTTTAAATCTGTTAATTTAAGAATATTAAAAAATAAATACCTTTCGTAATACAATATAATATGTCTGTGGCAAATCTGAGAGTGTATGTCATACATTTAGATCGATTCATATACATATGTACATGCCGCGATGTATGGTTCTATGAGTTACAAGCATCACACTAAGTGTGAAATATAAAAAAGTTTATAACTATAGCCTCCTCTATTATACAGAAACCATTTTAAGGACTTGAAACAAATGCTGAATAAAAAATAGAAAATTAAACAAAAAAAAAAAAGTAAGTAACTATGCCAAAGATGAAATACTCTTCAAGGGATGTGTATGGGAGGTACCCCCCTAGTGGTCCGATTCGGGTGGTTCCGACAAATAACTTGCGCCTGTCTTGGAGACTAATAGTGTTCAAGTTTCAGTTCGATAGGACAAAAAACCAAAAAGTATTTCTAATAAAAACATGAATTCAAATGGGTGGTTTGTATGGTACGTGAAGAGTATAGAAAACATGAAAAAATGTTTTCCAGAAAGGCACTGAAGAGTTTACGAGAATATATTATCTTTATACCCCATACATAAGCTGGACATTTTTAACGAGAAAACGTTTTTAAAATGGGTTCCATAGTCATGTCAACAAATAACGCTAAGTTACACTCAATCGGTGCTTGGTGTTGCCTAAAATTTCTACATATCTCGTGACTCAAAAGTAGAATGCGCGTTGCCTGCTTGTCATTTTTCGCTTACGGTATGGAGTTGAACATGATAAAAAAAATTATGAAAATACTATACTTCGTAAGTGTCTCTCTTGAGAACGGCTTAACCGATTTGGCAGATTTTTTTTTTTTTTTGTTGTAGTGTTCATTATAGGCCAAATTAGAAGAATACGAAAGAAAGTTTTTGGATAATTCACCGGAAAAGATGAAATTTGGATGGATTTGAATTTTTTATATTTTTTTTGTATTACTTTAATAGAGAAGAAAATTTAGCCCCCGACTTAACGGTTATTAAAAATTTATGTGACAATAAGGCATAAATGACAGTTGGTAATTTACATAAAAAAACTGACAAAGAAATCAAAAATTTGACATTTAGAAACGTAGGCGACGTCCCGTGCACGTAAAGGTCATCAGGGTGGAGACGTTTGATACTCCTCCTGACGGTGTTTATAACAAGTGCAAATGCTAATCTGTTAACATGCGGTTTTAGGCGGTCATTATACCGGCTTGTGTGAAGGTTCATCTGCTCACGTACTGAGAGGATTCTTAGATCCCTGGCTAAGGTGAATACTGGGCCGAATAAGCCAGTTAAGGTTTTCTTCTTAAGCTTTTGACGACAAGTTGCAGCTGCTTTGACAATGTGTTTGCGCCAGGTAAGTCTCGGCTCGGTCGTTCATCCCGGACCTCAACCATGAATATGAGTCTAAGCAAGTATGATCTAAGAAGAAGATACTGGGCGGTTGGGAGGAGAGACTTCAGCTTAAAGAGTAAGGCTAAATGCAGGATCTCGTTATGTTGGCTTGGTACGACTTTACATACTTTCAAAAACCACAAGCTATTTACTTTTTTGTCCCATTTACGCTAATGTTTTATTGGAGGTACGAGTAGTTGTGTTTTACTTTAGCTCATAGCGTCTATTTTAATACGTTGTTTAAATAAACAGTTAATGAAAATTCGAAGTAAGTCATGAGAATCTTTTCCACGCAAAATGTATTACGGTAGTACAGCGATACTACCTACCCCGTTGTTTTGCTTATAGAATTTTATATTACAATTAAAAACAAAAAATTTTGATAGAAATTTTACAAAATTTCTTCTAGATATCTCACAAACTAAAGAAATTCCACTAGTCTCACAAGATTAATCAAGAATTTACTTAATTATGTGTTATACATTTGATAATTAATACTTCTAATTCACCTTATCTATTTACTAAATGCTATAATAGCAATATTTTGAATGTAATAGCATTTGTAGTGCCATAAAAAATAATTGTATCATATATGTACATACTATTTAAATATGTGTGATAGGCAACACAATGTAAGAACTGAGTAGGGTATTTTGCATTCCATTGGTAAAACATTGAAGTGTTATTCAAATGCTGTGCTCACAAAATCTGCACACATCTGAAAAACGTTAATAATTAAAAAATTATGACTATGAAACAAGACACATATTCCTAGGAATTGCATGTTTTTGTACTTAGTTGGAAGGGCTGAAAAATCCATAATGGATTTTCTTCACATCCCTAATCCTTTCGCATGTTTTTTTGTTTGTTTTTTTTTTTTTTGTTAGTACTTATTTTTTATATCCGTGGTATATGTGGACGTTTGTAAATAATGAAAGTGTTTCGATTTATGGTACAAATATACTAGTATATATGGTAAAAAACAGCATCGATTTAAAGTTGAGGGGCTTTAGCTTTTAAAACTACAAAATTTAACGTTTGAAAACCATAAATTTAAAATACTAAAGATTATTGTACTCTTAATACGAGTACATAGATTCGGCAGATAGAGAAAAGAAAAATATTTTGGTGAGTTTTTAAGTGGGTTTTTGTATGCGAAGTTCAGGTAAAAACCCGGATGCAAAATAAGCAATGCTGATGTTAAATGATTTATGTGGCAGCAGCGGTAGTGATAACACCAAAATATCTAGCTCAACAAAAACCGTATGGGCATTACTTACTTAGTATAATTATTTCTAACTAAAAACCCAACTCAACATTAACTCTCTTTCTCTGTAGAAATCTTTCATTTTGAAAATATCATTATTTGTTTGCATGCCACATTGTATCACACTATGACATTCTACGATGTTGGTCAATGTTGCCTTTAGAAATGGTCATATAAAAGTCACATAATTATAATAATAATAATAGTTATAATAATGCTGAGAATATTGATACCAATAATTCAATTAACACTGTTCGGAATAAGAAGGAATCATTTCTTGACTATTATGAATTGATTTTAGCCCACTTGACCTGATTTGACTGGACTTCATCACCAAGTTCGTGAGCTGTGATAATAATTATTTAAAGCAAAAAACTCACCATTAGTTTCGTATCAAATTTTAAATTCAATTGAGCTGTAAAAGAAAAAATAAAATTATTATTAGATTATTTTTCAATTGTTGTCATAAGAGATAGAATATTACAATTATTAATACAACAACTTAATTATTTTTATCGTATAAGACTGTAGTATTAACGTATTTAAAATATTTGTACAATAAAAATAAGTATAATGTATTATGAAAAAAAAAAAAAATGTCGCGTGATGTGAGACAACATTCCCATTAAGGCAATATAAGACATGGCAAGCAATCTTTGTCAGTTTGTATTGACGTATTGCTACATTGACAATATGCCTTCGGTTGCCATAACCAACGTTATTGTCAACGTCAGCCACGTGCAGAATCGAGAATGGAATACAATTAACTGTTGGCACATACTGCTGTATGTGTATGTAACTGAATACTCATATGCATATGCATAAGTATGCACACATATGTATATCTAGATATATTAGATTTATGACATTTTCTTGTTGCAGTCTAGGCGGCCATGCGTTTTATACATGTAGAATATATTGTAATACGAAAGAATACTAGTGGAGCATAGTGTAGGCGTACGCCATTGGCTGATGAGGTGTAAAGAGTACAAAAGATACGACTATTGGCTACGGGCAGTTTGCATCTGATGGGTTCGCCATCATACCCGATGTCTGCTTTATGACAACATGAATTGAGCATTAATAATTTTTACTTCAACAAAATGTGTAAAAATAAACTGACAATAACGACAAAACACAACAAGTTAGAAGTAACGTTGGATTCATCCGATTATTAGATACTCTGCTACACGCAATTGTTTTGAAGTTAAAGTTGAAAGTTTCAAAATGATTAACAGAGATTGTACACAGTTCAAAGATTCAGGATTAAAGAAAGGTTATCAGAGTTGATTTCTTTCAAAGTGATATCTCCGAAAAGATATACTCATGTTATAAGGGAATATCCTTTATAAAGCATAAAGAGAGAGCAAAAGAGCTTAGGTCAAAATTTATGAAAACCAAGTGACCAGTTTTTAATTTTTCAATGCTTTTTAAATTTTTTAAGTATTTGTGTACAACCTCTTTAAGGTGCAGGGTATAAGAAGCACTATGAAAATGAAGCACAACGATACAATAAGAAAATTGATAAATAGAAATACACAAAGAAAATTACAATACTCAATCCAATATTAAGCTTTAATTTTTTATTGAGTGTGACTCCCGCTTTAACTTTTGAGTTTGCGTTCAAGAAAGTTGTCTTACTTCATGCCATGTTACAGTAATTAAGAGGTTTTTTTTATTTTTTGGTTCTGAAACAATTTTTTAATTATGCCAACAAAAAAGCAAAAAAAAAAATATGGGCCACGTGCGAGTCAGACTCGTACACGAAGGGTTCCGTACCAAATTGGGGTTTGTATGGGAGGTACTATGACTATTGGTTCGATTCCACTGATTCCAACTAATGTATCGCGCCTATATCAGAAACTTATAGTATCCAAATTTCAGTTCGATAGAACAAAAAACAAAAAAGTTTTTCTAATAAGAACTTGAATATTAATGGGGGTTTGTATGGGAGGTACCCTTCCTAGTGGTCCTATCAATCTGAAATTTCGACAATAAAAGTCTCTGATATGTAGCCACCAACCATCAAAATTTCAACTATGTAGGGTTACTGGATCGTATAGCTGCCATACAAACCAAAATGATTCTTGTATGGGGACCCTTTACGTTTTTGAAAATATTATTGTTTTAGTATTTGTTGCTGATGCCCGGATAGAACTACACAATTTCAACTCTATAGCTATTCCGGTTAATGAGATATGACCAGAGGACGGACGGACGGATGGACGGACGGACAACAAAGTCTCTGCAATAGAGTTCCTTTTGGTACCCTTTGGGTCCGGAACATTAAAAACTAATGTGCCTCACCTATATAAGCACACTATTGAAGTGAAATTGCTGAACAAAATGGTAGGAATCGAGTTTTAAAATAAATACTAGAATTGGGTTTTATAATTAAGTTAATTTATTGCATTATTTGGTGATACAAACGTTATGAGAGGTTTATGATAACTAAAACGAGACAAAAATATTCGTGTATCTACCATGTTAAAGTCAAGTGTAAATATAGCAACTATTGCTATATTCCATGTTTTGTTGTTGATTTTAAAATAAATTATCAATTATAAATCCTTGTATCAACGCATTTATTTATATGGCATACTAGGGTATCCTGCCCGACGTCGTACGGCCAATCGGATTCCTTAAACTTCACTTTCAGTAGAACGCAAGTGGATTGGGCCATACCTACAGTTGCGGTTTCGCACCATCGCTATTAATAAGTTGAATTGCAATTCTGGTATTTCATTTTTGCTTCCCGCTGCACTTTAATTTGGCTAAATGGATAGTCAGTCACATTAATAATTCCAGTGACTTACCAAATCCACAACAATGCACAGCTCCCTGGTCTTGCCTTAAGTGTTATTGTATTATTGAGTCCTTTAATTTATTCAAAACTAACTGTAGTACATTGCGCAGAATCAGACAAATCAAATGCAGTATTTGATCCACCAATTTCTCGACAACAGCGTCACATATCGAATCCAAAAGTACTCTGTTATGTTCAAGGCTAAAACCAACCATGCACGCATTCACAAAATGTCATTGCAATCAGATGAACGAACGGTATAGCCGCGCATAAGACTCAATATGAACACACATAAGAGAAGTTCAGTGACATACACACTCACAGAAGAATTATATATATAAAGATTGTGAATCTAAATCATTCTCAGATCCCCTTGAACACACACAAAAAATTTCATCAAAATCGGTCCAGTCGTTTAAGAGAAGTTCAGTGACATACACACTCACAGAAGAATTATATATATAAAGATAACAGCAAAGCCTCAGCAACATGCATACAAATTAATATGCGAGATCGGTGTTGTGTAGGGCAACCACACAAAAGAAGAGCATGAAAGAAATTCGATCGCTCCATGAGCACAAATATGATTCAAGAGAAGAGCGAAAACGCAACAGTTGTAATTGCAGGCAAGTGTGTTATTGTTATTGATATGTTGTGCCCAAAAGCAAACAGCACAAACAACAGCAACACAGCGCCAACGACACAAGCAAAGTAATAGCCTTTGGTTTTACAATACTTACGACGATAAGTGAGCGACCCGCGCACTTTCATTCGGCCACTTGTTCGTAAAAACAAACATCAGTAGAGTGTTTTTTATCTCTCTCTTACTCATGCATAAACATTCATTCTCTACGCTGCAGACGAGCACGCACAAGACAATGCGCATTGGCGTCTCCCCAATACGTCTCTGAAGCATCCACACATTTTGATTTTTGTCACATTTCAATTTCTTTTTTTTTTTTTTATTTAGACATGCATTGTTATTTATTATTTCTTTCCGTTACTTTCCTTCTAATTTCTTTTATCAGAATATTTACTTTTTGCTTTGAAAAAAAAACTATATATGAACTTATGTGTATGTACCATACTGTATCGTGTTACAACTTAAATCGTATTATCGTAGTTTAATTTTGAACATTTTAGAAGAACCAAGCCACCTTATACTTTCTGCTTGGTTTTAATAAATACTTATCTTTTCCCGTTTTGCACAACAGTTTTTCTATTTTTCACTTTTATGACAGTATCAGTCCGTGAGCAGATCAACCTTCACACAAGCCGGTAAAATGACCGGCATTTTACTTGCATAGAATACGACATTAAAGTCGGGTATTCCTGGCGGTACACTATCAATAGCAGTTTTGAAAGACGGTATGGAGCTGTTATGAGAATGTAACAAATCTTGTAAACGTCTTACTAAACTTTTATCAATTGCTTGTGCGACTCTATTACATCTCACTGATGTTTGTGTTTCGGGAATGATATAAATGTAAGTATAAAACCTCTGTCAGCAACATGCGTACTCTTAAAAGAGGACATTTGGAAAAGTTCGATAAAACTTCTTTCTAATCCACTTCCGGTAATCATGTAAATTTCAATACCCTACGATTACTGGATCGTATAGCTCCCATACACACCCGTATGATTCTTGTATGGGGACCCCTTTAAATGTTTGAATATATTTTATATTTATAATTTGGTATTTGTTGCTGAAAATTTCAACTTTTTATCTATTACGGTTCATGAGATATAGCCCAACGACGGACGGACGGACGGACAGCATAGCCTTAGTACCGTTTGGTACCCTTTGGCTCCGGAACACTAAAAACGATAAAAATTCTAAAATCAAAATTGTTGAATGCAAAATCAATGAAGTATTTGGCAAAATTGAGTTGAAATTAAAAGATTGAACGTTTTATACACAACAAAGATTTAAAAAATACCCCTCTTCTCCGCTATAGCTGGCAGTGCCGTTTCACCTTTTAATCAGTTAATCGTTTATCACGGGTCTGGGTCGATGAAAGTTGATGAAAATGATGCCAAGAATTTTGTTGTTGGAGATTAAAATTTGTTTTCATTTTCATCTGTTATCAGGTTTAATCTAAATTTTAAAATCCCATAAAAACAAACAATGAGAAGCCGCAATGAGTAAAAATACTGGCGTAACAGTAAATGTTGTTTTCCATAAATTTTTATTATTAGTTGTCCCAGCGTGCGTTGCTACACCCTCACTTACATAACCAAAAAAAAAAAACATTAATTTTGAAAGCGAACATAATTTCGTGAGCGAAGTGCCCAATCTATGTAGTTAATGGTTTATGGCAATACTCTTCTGCGTACTCAAGTAATAATAAATGAGGGGAAAAATCACACGTTCTAACTTTCTTCTGCTCCGCTCTCAGTGAACATCATCCATAAAGAAAAGAACGAACAGCGTAATACCAAAGACTATAGAAATACTATAGACTGGTAAATTTACCACCAAACTTCGCGTTTCCATTTTTTGATGAGAACGTTTTAATCTTCTTATACTTATGCCGGATATAAGTTTGGATAAGGTCAACAATCTTCTGATTGCTAAAATCTTTTTCAATATCGCTGACCAACATATACCATGGATCGCCAGATATATGTAGGTCTAAGTGTTTTAACCTCTAAGCCTATCTGAATTCGACTTTGCCGCAAAACTATAAATCTGCATTCTGTATCTCCAACTAGGATGACGATCTTGTTTCGAAGGGAGAGCTTTTTGCGAGGCTGCAATGAACATCTCCTCTTGCCAGCCTTAACATTAAGCGAAGCCACAGCACGTGCAATGTGCGATCTAAAATTAAGACGCAGTCTTTAGTCAATCAGTTTGTACGGTTTGCAACAACGAAATCGAATGAAATTGTTATTTGGAACCATTACATAGCGAATTGTCCAGTGTCAATAGTGTGGCAACGCTCCGCCACTTTTGAAGATCTTCAGTGTGTAGAAAAATATGGTGAGAAGTCAGATAAAAATAAATAAATTGGACTTTAACATACGGTTTTTAATTTTTTTTTTTTTTTTGTGATTGGTGGTACTGGGCCTTTTTCTGATAACACATTTTACACTATCCCACGGGAGGGCCGCAAATATACCTATAGTGTTTCTATAGTCTTTGGCAATACTCTTGTGCATACTCAGTTAATAATAAATGGGAGGAAAAAATAAAATAAGAACAACAACACACACTCTCCTTCCCTCTCCTTCTGTAACTCTCTCTCCTTCTCTCTCTATCTCTCTCTCTGTCTCTCTCTCTCTCTCTCTGTCTCTCTCTCTGTGTGTCTCTCTCTCTGTGTGTCTCTCTCTCTGTCTCTCTCTCTCTCTGTCTCTCTCTCTCTCTCTCTCTCTCTGTCTCTCTCTCTCTCTCTCTCTCTCTCTCTGTCTCTCTCCCTCTCTCTCTCTCTCTCACTCTCTGTTGATCCGTTCTTAGTGAACACACATCACAATACAGAACGAAAATAGCGAATAGTGTAATAATCTTGTGTGTACTCAGTTATTAATAAATGAGAGGAAAAAAAAAAACAATAACAACAACCAAAGAAAATTCAAGAAGCAGACATAGCAGAAACATCGAAAAAGGGAACGAGTGACTTATATATTTGATGAAAGAAAATGAATTAAATAATTTTACTGTTGATAAAATTACGGAAAAAATTCTTTAAATGACACTGAAACTCGTATCAAAATCCATTGCGTGTTTAAGAAACTCTGAAACTCTTTTTTTATGCTATGAATGTTATGATGATGGTATCGAGATGGTATCGATTGAATTAATCTAGTCGTGTTATCGGTTTATCATCATCATGTATCTGACGAGACATCTGGTATGTAGATTTCTCAGATGGCTTCACGGTAAAAATGGATGAAATTTGAAATTTTAACAAAAATATTTAAAGGGATTGAAGCGTATAGAGAAATATTTTGGGTGCCAAACAAGTTTAGAGCAAAAAATAATAAACGAAAGAGCTGACAAAACTAACAACGTGAAGTCTTAATAATTCAAGATTTCGTTCCGATTAATGATTTTGTCGACACCTGGCCCGTTGTTACCCCCACATTTGGAATTTGATAACTTCCCAAACTGAAATTAAAATTTTAAATTGAATTATTTCATGTTTTGTGTTTAAGTCCTGACTTTAGGGTGATGTTGATATAACATAGACATACTCGTCGTATAATTTATATATGGATATCTACTACAATATATTTATATATATGTATTTTAATAAACATTGCTTTTTCTATTTATAATATAAAGTAAAGTTGTAAGTTATGGAATTGAATTGTGGTGATGAGATGACATCATTTTAGCTAATTACTTTTTTTGTTTTAGGTTTTAATAAACTTCAACGGAGTCATGAACCTAACATAAATAGCAATTTACCTTGACCAGGCTAGTGCTTATCATTGGGCACTGATTTGGTTGGTAAACCTCAGATTTATAAATATATACCTAAATAGTTATATCTGATTAAAATTATACAAAAAACAATATACTACCACTACTACCATGTTCAGCTACTATGCATATCAAGAAAGCTTATAAAAACCGGATTTCATATACACGTGTATGAGTATATGTACAATATAATACATATATTTTGATGATTACGATGATATTGATGATGATCAACGATGACCGGCCGCAACTAATCATCAACAACAAGAATATTATAATGTTGAAGAATGTGTGTTATTAATTCTTTCGTTTTATATACACGTACTACGCAAATTAATAACTATTATTTTTTAATGTTGAATCTTCATTGTTTATTATTATATCGTAAACATTATTTACTTACTAGATAAAAATTCTCAGTCATTATAGTAATTATGAAGATCATATCAAGTTAGAAGTTTTGTGTTCTTACACACATTTAGTAAATGGAAAGGTTAAATGGATTAAAAAGAAGGCCTGATGACAAAAGGATCATAAGATTTTTAACTTATACAATAATATTATTAAAGATCCCCTATGTCATCTGAAACTTTTGTTTTCAATACCAACTAAGTGAATCTATGTCTATTAATTTTGAAATTATTTATTAATATTCAATAATGAGATTATTGGAGAGAAAGAGTAATAACTGGGTAAGAAATGGTCAAGTGATCAACTGACACAAAAAGACTGTTATAAGTAGTTCCCATATAATCTGAAATTCTTAACTTTCTAAACAAGAAAAAAATCAGTAATTTTTAAAGCATACAATCATATAAATTGAATGAATGAGTCCAAATGAAACATCTGACAAAATAAAGTGTTTTATGGACAAAGTTCTTTATTGTTTCTATTATAAAATTCAAAATTGCCAAAATTTCTTTATTTTGAAACAATTAATGATGGACTGTGTGTGAAAGGTATTAAATATTTCGTTGCAACTGAATTTAATAAATTTTTTTTGTTCATTTTGTGAGTTGAGTTGAGTTTTAAACGCTTCGTTGAATGCTCTTGCGTTTTGTGGACATGCTAAGAATAATTCATAGATACAACTTGTTGTGTATATGATAAATAGATACATATACATACTTACATACATATGAATATACTTATGTATATAATTTTTAGTTTAACTATTACTATTATTGTGTGCATTTGAGTGCCGGAAGTCACAATTTGCAGTCGAAATGGCAAATAATTGATGGTTTGTTTGTATTTCTTTTTCAGTTTAAAATACTTAATTTTGTTCGCCTCATGGTAATAATGCGGATGATGATGATGATGATGATGATGATGATGACGATGAAGACGACGATTTCATGCTCAGTTGATGTTTCTTTCAAACTTTAAAGAATCGTTAGAATCGTTCAACAACAGCCAACTTAGCTAACGTAATGTTGAGAGGAGTGAGAGAAAAAGAAAGACTCTTCTATTTATTGTTCTTGGTATTTTAAGTTTTTCAAAGTTGTTTCTCTTTAAGTACGAGTATGTACATCCAACATATACATACAGATAGATATTAGATACTAACATGAGTATTTGTTGTAGCTGTTCTGAATTTTTAATGGCAATGTGCATGTTTGTGCATTTCTCTTTGAACGTGTGCATTTTTGCGTTTGTCTCTCCTACTTAGATTCATTAGAAACTAGTAAGTTAAATCCAAGTTATTGCGCTAAAGACATGAGAATGCATTCAAGACATCTTATTCTAAAAGCAGCAGCAGCAGCAGCAGCAGCAGCAGCCCCCCTTCCTTAGATGTCAATCTTATTCGCACATTCATCTAACCAAACATGCAAACCAACCAACCAACGAAGCCATCTACCCATTTTACCCTTCTGCCTTCCACAACGTTCATTGACGGCATATCTCTTGAGAACATTCAAGTAGACAACAGACAGCATCAACAGATCTTTATATACAATACTAAACTATGTTAAGCTACTCCAACCCATCCGATCTAATACTCTGGGTTCCTCACGAATTTGTCTAAACAGCCGTAATTTATGCAAACTCGTGAAGGTACCGAAACGGGTGGCAGTGTATAAATATACGCAATCAGCTGTTCTCGCAAACACAACTGCCAATGTAACTAAAAAAAAAAATGCCGAAAACGAGCGGAAAAAAACAAATTAGTTAAATTAACTACAGAAATAGAAATAAATGACTTATTATTATTGCACATTTTTCGCAGTGGTTGTTTATGCTGTTTATGCAATCTCGTGAGGACCCCAACTATCTTCGTGGCATTAGATTCACATTTAGTTGCTATTTGTGTTTCGTTTACCAATACCAAATGAGAACGCGAAGTGTAGTGTAAGCAAACACCCACAGGAAATGGGTCAGAATAGTTATTGTGCTTAAATGTAAAAGATGGCGCATTTAATTGTATGTATCCATTTAAGATCCATTTCCACTTGAGTTTCTTGCTCAGCATCTTAGCATCATAGCACCATTATCACATCACCATCACCATGCTGCCCCATTCGGGACCTGTTCTGTCTATTCAAAACTTCTTCATGCATTCCAAACTATACCATTCCATTCCATTCTATTCCATACTATACTCGTACCAGCCAAGTGAGTTTATCTTTTCAACTTGTTCTTTGTTTGTTGGCATCTAAGAAGAAGTGTAAGGAATACAATAAAAGAAGACATCGTTCGCATCTTGCAAGCGTCTCTACTCAGTAGTAGTACAACAAATAGTTGGCAACATTTTTCCAATTAGCCTAATGTAGTAGCGACAGTTCCTCTGCTCATTTCATCTCATCTCAGAATAGTGGCGAACTTGTTCTCGATTTCATATTAAGCAGAGTTTTTCTTTCCTTTGGCAAAAACCAAACTAAACCCAAATACTTTTTCATTACAAATAGAATTCTAAGAAAAACTAAAAGTAAAAAATAATTTTAAATAAAAAAATTAAAATGAAAAAAATATTGTTGTAAGAACCAAAAACCAAAGATTTTTGCCAACTTGCTTAATGCTAATTGGATTTTTGTTATTCTCTATGTACTCCATTGGTCTAATTGCATTCATGGCTAATTGGTTTTCGAAGCATGTAAGCCATGTTAGCCATCTTTGGCAAAATGTTCCTCCTATTGGAATTTTAAATGATTCTGAATTGAATTTAGAGTTTTGAGAGAATAGATAATAGTATATTTAAAAAAAAAAAAGTTGATTGAAATTTGCCACTAACCAATTTCCTAAAATATCATCACTCCAGTGCTCTTTAAAAATGATGCCATTTTATATTGGGTTATACAATATAATAAGTATTCGCCCAAAATTGAGCAACAAGTTATATTTAAGTGAAAATGTGTGAAATATCTCAAGAAATACGCGATGTGATGCTGTTTTACTATAAAACGTTATCTTCGACTAAGCCGAAGATGAAATACTCTTCATGGGATTTGTATGGGAGGTACCCTTCTTATTGGTCCGATTCAGCTGGTTCGAACAAATGTACTGCGCATGTATTGAAAACTGATAGTGTCCAAGTTTCAGTTCGATAGGACAAAAACAAAAAAGTTTTTCTAATAAAAATGGGTGGTGGTACCCCCCTAGTGGTCCGATTCGGGTGGTTCCGACAAATTTACTGCGTATGGTAAAAAGAAAGGTTCGTGCAAAATTTCAGCTCTCTAGCTCAAAAACTGAGGGACTACATACATGCATACAGACGGACAGACGGACATGGCTTAAGTCTAATCGAGCTGATCAAGAATATGTATACTTTATGTGGATTTTTTGTCTCCTTCTGCCTGTTACAATCTTCATGACAAACTGATAATACTATTCACTCCCCTGAAGAGTAATCACTCCCTTGAAGAGTATAAAAAGAGGTGAAACCGCTGCAAAAACATGACGAAAAAATGTGGTTTGCTCGATTCCGTTCCGGAAAATTTCGTCAGTCATTGAAAAAGCCGATGAAATTTTGAAATTGGTGGAGCAAAACTGACACGCATGCTGTCAGGAGATAGCGGAGGCAGTCGACATCAACCACATGACAGTTTGGAATCACCTGACAAGAACAAGCTATGCAAAAACGCTCATTGTTTGGATACCATATGAAATAACGGAAAGAAATTTTATTGCCCATCAATGAAACGTTGCTGAAACGCAACAATACAACAAAATCATTTCAGCGATGTAAAGTGGATTATATACGAGAATAACCAAACAAACGATCATGGTCAAAGTCCATTGACCCTCAACAAACAATTTCAAGACCTCGATTGACGGCAAACAAGGTTATGTTGAATGTTTGGTGTAAGCGAATTGCCTAATACGATTCGGTACTCTATTGCTCACAACTCGAAGGCGTGAACGAATCAATCAAGAAAAGTCGGCCAGTTGTTTGTCAGACTCATACACGTAGGGTTCCGTACAAGATTGAGGTTTTGTATGGGACGTGATCCGAATTGGCTGATTCCAACAAATGTACTGCGCGTATGTTAAAGACTTATAGTCTAAATTTCAGTTCAATAGTGCAAAGATCAAAAATGTTTTTCGAATAATTACCTGAATTTTAATGGTGGGTTTGTATGGGAGGTACCCTCTGATTCTTGTAAGGGGACCCCTTTAAATTTATGAAAACATTTTAGTTTTAGTATTGTTGGCGCCCGGATAGAACTACATACTCTGTGAAAATTTGCAGCTGTCTAGTTATTACGGTTTATGAGACATGACCCGAGGACGGACGGACAAGTCTTAGTAATAGGGTTTCGTTTGGTACTTTTTGGGTCGGAAACCCTCAAAAGTGATCAGAATTGGTCAACAGAAAAAAAACTGTCTTCCATCATGGCAATGTTAGGCCACACACATCTTTGATGACTCAAAAAAAATCGACGGAACTTAGCAAATTTTTATGCATCCATTCAATTTGCAGCTCCTAAATCATTCATTCTTCCATCACAATTTAAGGATTCCTTACTCTTTTGTATATATCCACGAAAAGAAACAATTGTGGTGAAGATGGGAGTTTGAAATACGTAAATCATTCGTTTTATTGTCAATGCACCACCATCACCGCTTTTTGTTTTATTCAATAATTAGGGAGCAATACAAATTAATGAAAAAACAAAAAAACATTTTTATGGGTTTTCCTCGTTTCTTTTATTGTTTTTATTCATCTTTCCTTAGTGATTCAGTGTTTTGATTTGGATTATATTGTTGCTAATACAATACAAAGATACTTTAGGAAGGATAATGAGCGAATGTGAATTGAAATGATTGTGTGAAATGCGCGTGCCTATAGAAATTTTATTAATTTCTTAGCGTAAGGAAACTTATGAAATTTCACCTTTTGTACCAAACATTATATTCTTTATTAGCTTATGCCATGGAGAATTTTGAAATGTACCGTTGTTGTACTAATGGGATGCAGGAAGCTTTTGGCTTGGAGTATCTAAATCAGAAATGTGTTGCTGCTTCTCGATGTCGGGAAGTTGCAATAAACTTTTTTCTTCCCTTTTTCATATTTATTTTTTTTTATACTTTCGCTTAGAAAATTTTGGTAAAAATTCTTCAAAGTATCATAAATTTCCAACAAAAGACGCTGGCACAGTTGCCAGCCTCTGCCTCTTTGCAGAAATCTTTCATCCTTTAGCTTTGTATTTGCCACCATACATTTTTTCACCAATGGTGCTGCCTCGTTTTTTATAACTTGGAAAAGTTTTTCTTGAAAATAAAAAATATTGTACTCTAAGAAGGTACTATGTTGTAGTATATGAGACTTGTTTGAAGAAGTAACAAAAATAATGACGAAGAGAGTTTGAGAAAGATTTGTCGAGAAGGAAGGGAGGTACGGACGGACGAAGTAAAGTCAGAGTGCAAAAACTTTGTCAATTTCAAAGACATACATTTTTACACACAATTCATACACACTCGACTGTAGTCAGTTAAATTTGCGAAACTTGGCTTGAAGGAACACATCATACCGGCTCAACTCTAGATGAGCTGAGCTGATTTGAATTTAGAGGGTATCCCCGCCTAAGGCGAGTGAATGGCTAAAAAATTAAACTAGTCTGACTCTTTTGTGGGTTAACTACTAAGTGGACGACTTAATGCGTAATGCGCTATTAGATGAATCAAAAACTTTCAAACTCATTAGGAGTAAACATCTTCGTTCTAATGCTTTAAACTGAAAGTGTTGTGTTTTCGCACCATCATTTGGTTTTTAGGGGTCAAACATTTAAATTTATGATAAATGGTGGGTCACATATTTTGCAACGCTGTTTTATGATAGAATCCGATAAAGGAATCGGCGTTACCAACATCTTATGGTACACAGTAGTAAAATCTAGACTGCACAAAGGAACCAACTGAGTCTAATATCCGGTTGGACAGACGGATATGATCAGAATATTTTATCTTGTCTTGTCGGTCCAATTCACTTCCATTTCCTTTACTTAATATACTTGGTTTGAAAACAGGGTGTACTTGTAGCAATAAAAACAACATTATTCTCTACTAAACCATTTTAGATGAAGAAATTCATTCACGTACACATGTTCAAGCGAGAGTTCAACACATGTTTTTCTAACTTGAATCCGCCGATGAAGAAGATGTTAATAATAATAAAAGGAAATGAGAAAAGAAAACAGACCAAATTTGTCTTTGTGACCCACAAAATATTGAAGAAGAACCTATTTTTGCGGTACTACTGACTCACAAACACAATGAGCGCTTAAGATGGTTAAATGAATGATGGATTGGAGGTACAACGCTTATAGAGGTAGCAAGATGGTCTTCATCGTCATCATCAGAGTTGGAAGCACTTAAGATCTTTGTCACATACTCGTAAAGATCGCATTAAAATGCCATAAAAAGCGACACATTACTTTTAGTTTTGACTTGAGTTAGCTTTCATGCTCTTCATCATGCTTTCATTCCTTTTGGCCACGATAAAATGACATGACAATGATGATGTCGAGTCGATGATGATGACGATTATGAAAGCGTCACGCGCATATCTTCTAAAAAATAAAAGACACACATACATATATAACAAGAAAAAGTCTAATAAGCGTGAAATAATTGACATTTAAGCGAAGACATGCTCGAACGGACATTGTAGGCCAACCAAGCAAGAAACCAAGCAGTGAATGTCTATATAGTGCATATGTATCTGTGTATATTTATGTCTATCTATCTGTCTACATACAATAGAAGACACAAAAGCATTGGGGAGACGACACAGACAGACTTCATGTCGTCTGGCATATGTCGATCAGAGCTTGTCGAGCTGCTGCGGTGGGGACAACACCTAATGAATGACGTTTGTCATTATGACAAACATGACAGATGACCGCACGTAAATTTCATTTTTCACAAATTTTGACAGACCGACAAACAGGCAGACAATAAAGGAAACATGAATATAAAATAGAGAAGTATATCTATTGCAGTTAAAACCAACGACTCATTAATTCCATTGTTGTTATAATAAGACCCACATTGGTATTGTACTATACTATATTCGTATGTAGTATTATAATTTGGTAGAATGTCAAATATTTCATGTAAATTTGGGTGTGACTACTACTATTGGTACATGAACAAAATCAAAAGGTGGAGATGTGCAAATATATTGAGTCCCATTAAGAAGATTTTTAGGTCATGAACAAACAAAAAAAAAATAAAAATAAAAAAACCAAAATAGAAAAAACAACTTAACATCAAAATATCGTTATAAAAATGAAGATAAATATTTAAGTATAAAATAAATACAAAGCTGATAAATAAATATATAAGGATATGAGTTACGAGAATTGGAAGACAAATGGAGAATTTCCTTTGAAGTTGTGATGTTTTGGTATTTAAGTTAAAAGAGAGATTAAAATATGTATGGTAAAGACCAAACTATGAAACAATTTGAGAATGAGTGGTCTCGAATGGGTGACTTTTGATCAATAAGTGATACCCATAATTATATACGGTTGCGAAATACTGAAATACTGTTACCCCACACACAATAATTGAACTAGTAGCAAAAGTAAAGAAAAAAATAGACAAATCATATATAGTACTTCACATGGCAGATAAATAGGTGACCAAAAGAGTTAAGAAATGAAGAGAACAAATGGGAGACACCCTTCATTATGACAATTCATGGCATAAAAAAAAATAGCGGGAGGAGGCCTATTTTCTATTTCTTTTATTTCTATTTAAAATTTTTTTTATAATATCTCTCTAGTTCGACAGTTTCAATCACATGTACAGTTAAAGTTGCAGCTTGGGTTAAAGAAACTCATATATTTTAGAGAGTATACTTTCATAGAAGTTTATTTTGGTAGATGCTATTGCACTGAATACGTTAATACGTGAATCAAGACCTTTGAAATTATTTTATTTTATTGACTTGACTTCTTACTAATGCTAATATTTTAAACGGGATAAAATTATAATCCATAATAATTTTATCGTTTCAATTTTGAAAAGCAATGAACTTGAAATCAAAAGAAGATCGAGTTTATAATGTAATTTCAAAATCTCAACAACTGTAGAACTAGTTTCCTCGGGGTACAATCGGTTGGTTAATAGATAACCTTAGCGCATGTAATAATATTAATTGGGGTATAAGTAATTATCTTAAGGATAGTTAAAGACACATTTTAAAGATTTCATATTTTGTGAATGGATTCTAACTATGTACCTATTTAATGGCTATTAAAAATTTTCTATTGTACAAACACTTATTAACAATGTGAATGATGAACGTGCGTCATAACTATATATTTCCATTATAATGCCCTTTTCCCTCCATCTTCCTACCTAATCAAACAAATGTCTTAGTCTAAGTTTTGTTTAAAATAAAGTGAAATCTCATTAGATCTATGAAATCTAAACATGCATTATGAAATCATTTAACCAAAAGAGGTGATTAGTGTGGCCGGTCGGTCTTCCGATTTGGCTTCCGCCTTCCACTAAACCAATTAGCCACAGTATTGACAGAGAGCGAGAGAGATAAAGAGGGAGAGAGAGACAGAAGACACTGAGACTTTTGCAACTGTTGCCACAATTAACGACTAATCACATTTTGAAAGTCGCCAAGCATTTTCCAAATGAAAGTGAAAGTCCTTTTTCGTTAAATTCGCTTAATGCTTTTCTTTCCTGTCTCCTGTTGCGTTTTGCTGTTTTCGCCTTAATGCTTAGAATGTTGGAGGAAATAGGGGTTCAGTCCCATCCATGTACATACATTCTATGTAGCTTTCAATTAAACTTTGACGTCAGCCAACAGAAATATGTATGTATGCTTAAAAAGAGGCTGGCAAAGTATCAAAAAAAAAAAAAAAAAAGAAGGATTCAAAACCTTCCTATCGCGTACTTTGCGCAGACACATATTAAACAAATATCCTGCGTGTCAGCAGGATTTTAATCATTGAACAAGACAAAGTGGCGAAGCAATGCCAATGAGAATGAAGTGTGAAGTGTATGCCCCTGTCAGGCTATGTTGAGATGCATTTGAATATAATCATGCAAAGTGAGACCCTTGTGCAGGAAGGATCAGAGAACGCAACCCGTCGTTATGTTGCTACTCCTGTTGCTGTTGTTGTTATTATTCTTGTCCTGTTGTGCGACGGCATTGTCAGAGAATGAAAAAGGGAACGTTAAAGGCGCAATGTATGAGTTTTGAATTATTGTTGTTGCTATTCAACATGAGTGCGAAGTCGTCAAGAAGGACAACACGGCTATAATAGCGACCGAATGAGCGAAGCTGCTGATGCTGGCAAAAATGTGAAATGAAAACAAAAAGAGGACGAACGAAAATTACAAAACAAAAGGATATTGTGACAAGGATTTATTAGTACAGCGCAGCACGCAGCTTCCAACAGGACAATACAAAATACAAAACCAAACGGCACGGAACGAAACGAAACAGAGGAGTACAGCGGCTCAGTGCCATCAGCTGGGCAGGATGGCATGTATGAAGCAAACGTGTCACGGTTGTCTCTCTCCTTTGATCGACTTCTACTTCATCGTCTTCTTCAATTATAATTCCAAGGGTGACTTCCGACAATTTCCGCTCGTTTGATAGAAGGAAGAACGAACAAGAGATGAGAAGTTGGAAAAATTAATATCAAAAATCATACAAAGAAAACAATTAAACATAAAATATTGAAAAGAGTTCGTCGTAGACGAGTGCCCCTGTCTGAATGTCTGTCTGCCCTTCTGACTGAGTTTGAAGTGCGCTTGAGTGAGTCATCGTTGTCGTCACCACATAAAGTGTTTTGCTCGAGAGTGTCGAAAGTGGAAACGGTGTGCACGCATCACTCACTCACTTCCATAACCGATTGAAATACAATATAAGTATCTCTTTCCTTTCTGTCACTTTTATGCAACTAACTAACGCATTTTTTATTCGTCATTTAAAGACAATACCGACTCTTTTACCTATAAAACAGACAGGAAGACACGACGACGGAGAATGAGGTTGAGTTGAGTGCCTTTGGCGTCTTCTCACACCGAAATATACTCAGCTCAACTGCGATTTATTGCAGACAATCTGTTCTCAGACAATCCACTTTCGCAATTGTTTTGCTTTTTGTTTAATTACACAGCGATGAGAAAAACGACAGGAACAGGAATAGCAACAGCATGATAAAAGACTACTATTTCGTTTCATGATGAATTCTCAGAGATTTTATATAGCAACACTTGATGAATTGGTGAAGATAATCTTACAACCGTCTGTGCTTTCACTAGTGAAACTAAGAAGATCAAACTAAAGTTGTCACAAGCAAACAAAATAGATAATGGGAAAGCAAAACTATGGTACGAGCCACTTTTGAGCCTTAATTAGATAAATCATTTGACATTTGCAATCTTTTAACAGAATCCTTTCATTAACTAGCAATTGGCATTTTTCTTAGACTTTCAGATTGTAGCATATGCAATTAAAAGCTACAATCCCCAATAGGATGATCACAGCTGATGAACTCCAAATGAAATACAATCCAGCACACTCTGAGCTCTAGAAAATAATTTCATTCCGTAAACTCCTCTTCAATTGAATAACAAGTTTTCTCATGAAGACATTTCCACAAAACACTTTAGTACTAAACACATTTTGTAAGACATCTGCAGTGCAATATAGTGTAGGATATATGTACATACATACTTAGTATGGCATATTAATTTTCTGATTAACCTTGTAATACTTAGAACAACGAGTGACCTTACAAATCAATAAAAATATATTGTATTATTGATTATTCATATGAATAGAAAGAAATATTGAAATATTATTCTTTAATTTTACATATCAGGGCCTCGTGTCGTACTGCCAACCGAATCCCTTGAACTTGTGTGATCAGAGTATTAATCATATTAGAAAAAACAAAATAAAAGGAGATGCTCTCTTCAGAGCGGCTACGCGTCCCGTTCGTACCGTCGCTATTAGTAAATTAAATTACATTTCTGGTATTTTATTTTTGCTTCCCGCTGGCCCTTTTTTGGAAAAACGAACAGACACATAATAATTCCAGTGACTTACCAAAAAAACAACCACCTCTGGCCTTGTCCACAGTATTATTGTATTATAGAGTCGCAGCCCTTGAAGTACTTTGATTTAAAAATTGGCATGATTTTAAAATATGTTTCTATAGCTTAACATGTAAAATTTGATCCACCAAATTCTCGTCAAAAGTGCCACATATCCATAGAATCCTATGTTCAAGACTGGAACCAACCATACACAAAATTTCATTACAATCATATGAACGGCATAGCTACGCATAAGTTTCGAACAAACAAACAAACAAATTTTAAGAAGTCATGTCAGTTTTCCATAAATTACTATTTCTATATTACTTAAATTACGAGCTTATAAATACGAGTATCAAAATAGTATTAAGTTTTTATCAAAATCCGACAAGTACGAGTATTTTTACTGCTGATCCTGTGAATATTTAAGACTTTTAAGATAAATTATGTATATAAGTGCCTATGCAACTGAATTATAATTGTTCCATTTCTCCATTACTAGTATTTCTAGCTCTATTTCAACTTGATTTCGGTTTGAGTCCATTCGACTCATCAGTTAAATTGCTTAATTTATTGCTCGGCCATGATGCTCACAAATCGTGCAAAACTTTCCGTTCTCAAACTAACGACAAAATGAATTTTGTTCAACTGCTCTACCACCACTATTCAGGACTCATTTCTGCTATCTTCCTGAGAAAATGTCTTTTCATGGTGGTAGAGGTTAAGAAAGAAGCAAATCAAATTACGTAGATAAGTAAGTAAGTAAGTAGGTAGGTATGTAGTTAAATAGATAGATAGAAAGATTGGTAGGTGTATATTTCTATCTTTCTGCCTTTTGTTATTTGTTTCATTGTTTGGTCTCAGTTGGTCTCTTGAGATTTGTTAGCTAAAATTTTTACATTAATAGACTTTTAATTACCTTCGTTTTTGTCACTTTATATCATTGTTTTTTTCTCTTGATGACGATTATGATGATTTTCAAAATGTTTAATGACGCATACCAAAGATTCGTGTACAAGTTTGCCAAGACATGGAAAATAAAAAACTGCGAATGAAACAAAAATGAAGATAATTTAATTGGAATTTAATTTGAAAAGTTCTTAAAATGTAATTTCAGTTGGTGCATTAATTTTTTTCATCAAGGCTTGGTGGAGAGTTTAGGTCAACTTAAAATTATCAAAATTACAAATGTGCATGACAAAATGTGATTAGAAGAGTCCAAAAATCTACAACAAAAGACCCTCATCAAATCAAAAGCACAACACAATTTTTGAGAAAACTTAAATACTACGAGTAACTCGTACAGTAATCATTTTAATGATGATGGTGATGATGATAATGATGAATATCAAGATGTAAAAATAAATTTTATCATAATCAATTTTCATTTTTTTGTTTAAGTTGGTCAAGGCAGGGATGCAGAGAGGCCTGTTTAACTCAGTAACTGATTGACTAATTGTCTTTGGCTCAATGTCTGCGCTATGTTTGATGGCCCTAAAGGTGTTTATACTATAATATTTATTTAGTACATCATCATTTATCATTTAATGGCATCGCGCGCACAAACGACAAATTGTGCAAATCGATCGACAAATCGGATGACATGTTATAAAATTACATAAATTCAATTTGTCAAAATATAATAGTATAGGATAGAATACAATCAAAATGACAACAACGACAGTTGAACGGACAATCATCATGAGTTGGTAACGGGAAATTTATTATTCCTTTATTATAAACGTTTTATTAAAATTTTAATAAATCCTATAGCAGGAATGAAATTCGACCAAGTGCGAGTCAGACTCATACACGGAGGGTTCCGTACCAGCTTGGGATTTGTATTGACAGGTACTCCCCTAGTGGTCCGATTTGACTGATTCCAACAAATGTACCGCACCTATATTTAAAATTTTATAAAGTTTAAATTCCTGTTCAAAAAAAAAAAAAAAATTTCGAATAAGAACCTAAATTTTAATGTTGGGTTTGTATGGAAGATACCCTCCCTAGTGGTCCAATCACACTGAAACTTCCACAATATAAGCTTCTAATGTGTAGCCACCAACCAACCAAATTCGAAGATCGTGCGGTTACTGGATCCTATAGCTGCCATACAAACCAAAATGTTTTTTGTATGGAGACCCCTTTAAACCCGAATAAAACTACACATTCTGTGAATATTGCAACTCTCTAGCTATTACGATTCATGAGATATGACCCGAGGACTTACGGACGGACGGACAACGAAGTCTCTGCAATAGAGTTCCCTTTGGTACCCTTTGCGTGCGTTATCTCTCTAAGGTTCCTGAACATAAGCATAAAATCTGCTGAAGCCATTTCGACTAACGTTATCCCTAAACGAGTTTTGCATTTTTATGGTTCATTTAGGCTAGAAGTTCATCGCTTGGGTTAGCAACCCGGCCTTGATCACGTAAATCGGCCAATCGTGCAGTTTTCGCCGGAAAGTTTGGTTTGAAAGAAGTAAAAAATTTTACAGAATTATGACTCATTGTGATTTTAGTGATCGAAGTTATTTACAATGATTCTTTTGAAGAACTTTAACACAATTTTCTTCCAGTGGCAGAAAAAACAGATATTTCTTTTTTTAGTATTTTACTCTTTTAAGATTTTCCTAATATAAACGTTTATGCCGAAGATGAAATACTTTTCACGCAGTAAGAATCATAGTGTAGTTATTGCAATTTCTGTACTTACCTAACTTAACTATTTACTGTCATTTTTAATTGCTTGTTATTTGTGTGATTTACATAACAAAAGAGTTTTTCTTAAATTTCAATGGGTGGTTTGTATCGGAAGCTGATTCCAACCAATGTCCTGCGCCTGTCTTGGAAATATGATAATATTCAAGTTTCAAATCGATAGGACAAAAAACATTAAAGTTTTTCTAATAAGAACATAAATTCAAATGGGTGGTTTGTATGTCTCCTTCTGCCTGTTACAAACTTCATGACAAACTTATTATACTATTCACTTCCGTGAAGAGTATAAAAATATACATATAAATAAAGAGTATTGGATATAAAGAATAAAAATAATTTTGGATTGATGAAAATTGATGTCGAAAATGTTTCACAGAACTCCGGCAATGACATCACATTGAAGATAATATTGTAAGCAGGTATGTAGTTTGTATTGTTCGAAGTTAAAGGTAATCCGAAAGTCGGAACAACGGAGTAATTAACATAATACTTAGTTCGGCTAATCCGCTTTTATTTTCCTTTGTTTTGTTTTGCTTTTTTTTATTATTTTCTTCTTAAACCATATATGTGATGCTAATAATGTTGATTGTTTTCTATTTCTATTTTTCAAGTAGAAACTGCGCAATGGTTTCGTAATGGCATCAAAATAATTTCGCTACTCATTTGTTTTTGCTAAAACATGAAGTTTAGATTTAAGTGGGTGTACGAGTGTTTTCTGGTACACATTTGAACTTTAATCTACCAAATACACATCCATATGGTATATACTATAAAGACCAGTTATGTGTGTATGATATGTAAGTTAATGTTTTTGTTCTTACCCAAAGGCACATTCACATTCACATCTATAGAAGGGTTTACTTTCATTCATACCCATGTATTGTAAGTATATCTACAATAGGAGTATATATACATAAATATATATGTACATATGTGTATACATGGTGATGCTGGTGGTCACTCAGGACTCACATGTGTATGAGCTATGCTCGTTTTAATAAGCAAACATTGCGCTAATAAAGTGCGAAGCCGTAAGGCAATCCTACCATGCGGATTAAACCATGACTCCGACCACTGCCGCCAAAGCACGCTGCAAGCATTGCCATATCCTTTGTTGCCACCCATTGCCAAAAACATCTTATTCATCCCACATTTCATTGAAACCTTCCTCTTACAATTCTTTCCATTAGCTGCTGTTGTTCACCTGTTGTTTGTATTGTGAGTGTGGAGGGAGTTAGGCGAGTAGGTATGGGAAAAGGATGGAGGAAGACTTGGAGGATTGGATGGATGGATTGTGTAAGATTTTTACTTGTTTGCTTTTTGATTTAATTTTCATTCACTCATGTTTTTGTTGTTGCTTGTTCATTTCTCTTATTTCTTCATAATTCCTTCTTTTTCTCTTCCACCGTTTTTGGTAAGTTTACATTAATTGATGTTATATATTTTAATGTGAGTGTGTGTATATGCATGTATGCATGTGTGTGTATCTCCCTGCAAGAGTTCCAATTTTGCTGGTTTTCGTTTATTTGTATTATACTATATATTGTGTATTTTTTTGTTTTGTTTTGTTTTTGTAAATTTTCAATTTTAAATATTTTTGAAGTTATTATGCGCTTTAAGCATTATAATTACATTGGTTTCCCTTATTCTTTATCACCTTCTTTTCATCTTTGCCTCCTTTCCATTCTTCATACAAACATTGTACAATAGTTGTACCGTAGTTGTTGCCATATTCAATCTGTTGTAATTTCATCTATCAAATTCAAAATCAAAAGATTAATTTCTAATAAATGAATTTGTGATATAGTGAAATCATGAGTTTAATTATAAAACAAACAAACGTTAATAAGAAATGCAGCCAAATAGCCAAATTCTTCTTCAATTTATCACTATTATTTTATAATCTTTGCACTTTATTTGGATGTTACGAGCATATTAACTTTGATGTGATGTTTGTAATAACACGTACTATTTTTCTAGAGAAATCAAAGATGAAATCTATACATATTAGAAAATAAAGTCTTTTCACCGTGTGTATTTGTCAGACCGCGAAAAACGGACGGAGTGTTTCATGAGAAAGACTTTAGGTACACAATTCATTAAGGTTTTGTGTAAATTGGCTGAAATATGACGATGATTGTTGAAAATGTCTGAAAAAACTAGAAAGAACGTTATCTTCGACTATGCCGAAGGCATAGAGATACCCTCCTTAGTGATCCGATTCGGCTAGTTCCAATGAATGTAATCCGCCTATCTTGGAAACTGATAGTGTCCAAGTTTCAGTTCGATAGGATAAAAAACAAAAAAGTTTTTCTATTAAGAACAACAGAATTCAAGAATATATATACTTTATGACAAACTTATAATACTATTCACTCCCGTGAAGAGTATAATAATGCCGTAGACATCAGGAATCAGTGCAGCTATTGATGTAGTGTGATGTGGTGAGGAAGTTCTGGTATAAATTATATAATATATAATTATGATTACATTTAGAGTTCTTTGACCCAAATTGCTCTGTCTGAACACATTTCACTGATTCAAGCGAAAGAACCGATTTAATGTTGGTGGGAAACAATTATGACAACAACAATGCCTACAAAAATCACACTGTTATGCCCTTTTTACAGTGCTGAAAAAGTTGCTTGCTCCAAAAATCTTTTCATAATGCTTTCACAACAGCTGCTATTGTTGCTATGTTGATTATACATACATACATGGATCGGTACGCGCACGTTTTGCTAAGTTAAAACGTAAAACTTTTCGAAAATACATTTTATAGAATAATGCAGTGTATGCAAATAGTTCATGCAACTTCCTCTTTCATTTATGCTGCGTAATGTATTAAAATTTTAACAACACATTTAACATGTGAATGTAAGTGACATCAACTTCAACTGTTTTATGTTAAGGCGCAACAAAAAGGAAGAAAAAGACAGAAAAAAGGCACCTTAAAGCCCTGGTCGACAAGTGGGCAGCACTGTTGCTTGCAATAGTAATACTACCAATCGAAAGGCGATTTCAATTAAAGTTCTTCGATTATTATTATTATTTGTTAGGGACAAATTTTGGTTCTAAGATCCATTTTTTATATTATTTCTTTGTCGGAACCACCCGAATCGGACCACTAGGGGGGTACGTCCCATACAAACCACCCATTTTTATTAGAAAAACTTGTTTGTTTTTGTCCTATAGAACTGAAACTTGGGCACTATCAGTTTTCAATACATGCGCAGTACATTTGTTGGAACCAGCTGAATCGGACCACTAAGAAGGGTACCTCCCATACAAACCACCCATTTGAAATCATGTTCTTATTAGAAAAACTTTCTTGTTTTTTGTCCTATCAAGCTGAAACTTGAACACTATCAGTTTCCCAGACAGGCGCAGGATATTTGTCGGAACCAGCCTAATCGGACTACTAGGGATTGTACCTCCCATACAAATTCCGTGATGCTTCTTATATAAATGCTCATTATTTGGGATTAAAGTGATAGTGATTGACATCATTGGTCCTATTCAAAACTAACTCATGATGTGTATTTTTATTCCCATACCTAAAACTATATTTCAATGGACCCTTGGAAAGCCTAATAAAAACTAATAATGTTAAGAGATTAATTAACAAATTAAGATGTTTACTCAGTTCAAAATTGGCTCAACATGTCACATAGGAGAACATATTTCGTACAGCTGGTCAAGCTCAATTTTCCAGTTTTTCATATGGGCCAATTGTCATAAATTTAGAGATGACGAAATCTTAATTAAATTGAACATTTATGGTGTCATATAAATGAATCGTTTTTGATTTCATTGGATTTTGTATAATTTGTATGCAATGCAATGCAATGCATTCATTTATTAATTTGAAGGGTATTAACAATGTGAATATTTTAATAAATAATTTGTTGTTGTCTTGATGAAATCATGTTGTAATCAAAATAAGTTCAAAAACAAAGGCCAAAAGAAAAAAATTCATTAATTTAATATTACAAACGAAATAATTTTTAGCCATTTCAAATTTGGATTTCAACCAAATCCTCTTAAGTGTTAATACCAATTTCCGTCATAGATGATGATAGTGATAATATTAATAATGATGATAATAATAATAAAGACAAATTATTGAAACCGAAACCATTGTTGGAGGGTGGATTGAAGGTTGGTTGGCCTTGTAAAACAATTAAGATGCAACAACAATTCTCTTCATTTAAATAATTCCAATTTCAAGGTTAATAGAAAAACACAAGACAACAACTCGCGGCTCCAATAGTTGATTTTTGATTATTTTTTTTTTTTTTTTTTTTTGTTTCACTGATTTTGGCTTGAGCTGTCTTGTTTAATTAACAAATTTACCACGTTTCTACCATGCCAAAACAGAAAAACAAAAAAAAACTAACATAAAACCAAAGGCCTTTTTCGGTGTCGCACTTGAAAAAGTAAATATCTTCACATGGAATATTTAATCTACAATTATTGACGATGATGATGGGTTAAACCGTTGCCAATTACAATGAATTACAATATGTAATATGAATAGTAAGAACTGCAAATTGAAATGCAAAAAATTTTTATTTTGCCGTTGAGTATTGGATATTATTTGTTTCCATAGTCATCACTTGAATAATAAATGAAAAGGTTCAGTAAAATTAAAATGAATCAAGTGCAAAAACGAAATGTATGTAGTTTTATCGATCGATCGATTTTATACAACATAACACAAAAAAGTGTCACTTGAAATGTGGCCAAGAGCTTTTTATATGACATATTGTAACATTGAGTACCTTTGATGCACCTTTTTATTGAACTACGAGTATGTACATACATGTATATCTTTTTGATTTTATGACAACAAGTATCAAGAATAAAGAAAGGAATGAGTGAATGAATGACCTTTATGACTGATAGACAGACAGGTCAAAGAATAAAGAGTCGAAATCACTTTTAATTGAAAAAGGTGTTTGCCCTCATGCGTTTGTAGGTCTTTCACTTGACAAGGCTAAAATGTTATTTAATAACGCAAGAACCACAGTGACACTTGTTAGCACACCCACCACCACCCCTTACACATGCACATAAATGAATACAGAAATACACATGCGTATAAAATAAAACCTCATCAATCACAACTACTAAAGTAGGAACAACATACACACAACAATTCATTATCACTTCGAAGAACAAGGAAAACGACAACATTCTCACGCCAAATATGAAACAGACATGAATGAGTGATGGAATCAAGGAACTAAACAACATTAAAAATAAATAGTAAAGCCAGTAGAAAATAGTGGGACTGGCATTGGGAGAGAAGAAACTATCATGTGAAACACGAAAAGCAAAACGCCCCAAAACCCGGTCCCACTAAAATGCCACATATTATTATATGGACACACAAAATGAACAAAGTAAAGGAGTGAGATACATACTATGAGACTTTGATTGTAAGTCAGAATCACCATCAAATCCTTAGTAACATCACCATCATTGGGGCTCACTTTGTCATCACCAACACCAACACCAACACCAACGCGAATGCCATCATCATCACAATCATCACCATTGTTATCATTCTTGTTCGTAGTTCGAAGGAGTCCGTTTTCTAGATGATTTATTACAAAAAATAATGTCACACAAAACTGTCAAATTACAAAACATACTAGAAACAACAAAATATTGTTCCATCACTGAGACGACGACGAACGACTTAATTTAGTATGCAACACTTGACTTTTGCTACATACATTTCAGCATGGCTTAGTCCAAGGTTCCCATACCACATTCACTAAGTAAAAAACTGACCAAAACAAAAACAAAAAAAAAAAACAAAAAATTATAATAAAAAAATTTAGAAACATAAAAGTGATGATGAAGGAAAATAAGAATATTAAATTGATTTTTTTATAGTCTACGAACAATTTACTCTTAAGTCTCTCAACTTAAATTTTCAATTAATGCAACAACTTCAAAGGATAACCTTTTCTGGTTTTCATTTTTCACCACAATATTTTCAAAGGAAACGAAACATAAATAAGGAAATCACAAAATGAAATCATCACTATTACATTTTTGCATTATGAGAATAAAAACGAAGCATCAGAACTTTATTGCAATGAGAAGAAAGTACCTTCAAAGGAAGTAGTTTATTTATCCAATAAGAGAAATATAAAACGCACCATACAAAAGCAACACTTTACATTTAAGTTAAATGTTAATGGTAAAACCAAAGACTTAAAAATGACCAAAAGAAATAAGAAGATGGGTAAGAACAACAACAACAAACAAAGCTTCTTTGCTTGCAACGACAGTTACTGAGCGATTGAGTGAACCGGACTAAATACCCTGGATTGTTAGTGTGAGTGTGTGCATTACTCGTCGTTAGTTCGTCATGTAAAACACCAAAGAAGATGGATATATGGACAATTGCTTTGCATTCTTTTACATACATAAGAGTTCATAGTTCAGAGTCCATGATTGGATGATTGCCTCCGCTTGTTCCGCTTGGAAGCCACAAATACTTCTTTGTAATGAAACAAAATGAATGAACGATTGAAGTGGCAGGCATGGGTAGAGGTAACTGTGACTATATCCGCTGTTGCACGTTTGAAATTTTTCTACTTATTTATCCTCATAAAATATTCATGTAATCATTCGGACTCAACTGAACTGCACTCGACTCGAGGGACGAGAGGAATGAATTTCGTTAAATATATTCATTGGCTCTCATTTGAAGTCGTCAATCGGAGTGTTTGGTGTGTCTGAAATACTCGTACCAAGTATGAAAAGATTTGCTTGCCACACAACACAACACCTGAGCTCACAACACTCGCATCCATCTATCCATCCATCGTCCTGGTTCGGTTTGTGTTGGTTGGTTGGTTGGTTGGTTGGTTGCTGCTGCATTTCAATTAAAAATTGTTTTTCAGTACATTTGAGTTGATTGATTTTTAATTGATGGCAATTGTGGAAAATATAAGGAGTAGAGCTGCCATGGACTTGCCATTCATTCTCCTATTTACTCATTATTAATGCTCTTTCTCTTTGATCGACTTTTATCAATATAAATTCAATCTTGTATAATTTTTCCATGATTTTCTTTTATATTCTATAAATTAACGGATTACAAATGAATGAATGACATACGTACATACATATACTTGTACATACATAAATCTCATTTATGGTTTTTGTGGACTACTACTACTACTTCAATTGTATTGTATTGTATTTTGACAATGAGATTCATTTTGGATTTGACATTAATCACCAGCAAATCTAAATAGAACCCAAGACAAACTGTCACACTAAATGAAATAAAGTGAGAAAGGATTTTAATGGAGCAACACATGGCGTATACACATTAGGAATTGAATAGCTAAGCCTAAAGCTAAAGTTTGACTTATGAAAGCGGAAAAAGCATAAAACAAGGACAGCAAAGGATAAAGGAAAAAGGTCACAACAAACAAACATGTGTACATATGTCGCCTTTTAAGCAGCTCACATGGTCATCATTGAGTCAAACGAGACGAAAATTGTTGCCCCTTTTCTCATGTCTCCCACCTTATGGCGTTCATTGGTTGGTTGGTTGGTTGACATTTTACCTGAGAATTTATAGCAACTGTCAATTTCGCAAAAACGCACACACACGCACACACATCGCACACAAAAATGGTAGATATACATAGATGCATGAATTATGGCATCAGTCATGTGTGTAGATGTTGTGAGCCTAAATGTAGTATTTCTTTTTTCCATTTAATTTCTTTGCTCGATTTAAACCAAAATGAAAAACCTTTTTTAATTTTTTTTTATTTTTAAGTTAAATTTGAAGTGACATTTTCTGTTGTGCCCGTTGACCTAAACTATTTCTTTTCTGCTTTTTTTTTTGTGTCATTGGCTAATGGGTGTGTAAATAGATAAGACACCAACGCCACAAAGCAAGAGGACAAAGGGTAGTGTTAAATCCAATTTTTTAGTAATTGATTTCATAAATTATGGGCAACAAAAATATTGAATTAAACTCAAATGGATAACAAACAAGTTGATACAATACTATTTTATTGGAGCCCTGCGACACTCTTGTAGTGTTAACAATCGACAATCACACTGTGCACACTATGAAAACGAGTCATGTGTGCTTTTGAAACGAGTCAATCAACTCATTTGTATACTCTTCACGCTGTGAATAATAGTAAAATATTATAAGTTTATCATGAAGTTTGTAACAGACAGTCTACATCAGAGGCCCCGTAAGTATATATATATTCTTGATCAGCTCGACGAGACGAATTGATTAAGCCAAGTCCTTCTGTCCATCTGTATGTATGCAAATTAGTCCCTCAGTTTTTGAGCTAGAAAGCTGAAATTTTGAACGAACTATTCTTTTTGCTAGATGCAGTACATTTCAACCAGACGAATCGTAGCACTAGGAGGGGTACTACCTCCCACACAAACCACCCATTCATTCAATCAGGTTCTTATTAGAAAAACTTTTTTGTTTTTCGTCCTATTAAACTAAAATTTAGATACTACAAGTTTCTAATCAATATCCATGAAATGCGTAAATTTTAAAACTCTGGAATTACTGGATCGTAAAGCTCTCATAGAAATCTTTCGGTCTCAGTGTTGACAAGCGCTATGTGTACTGACTATACCCTAAACATAAGTCAAATCAATAATTAAATATTTGTGAATGCTCTATCACAGAGTGTAGGCAAAAACGTTTTCTATGGGGTGTGTGAAAAGTATATCAACTTCGGTATAGGCGAAGTTAAACTTCTTTTTACTTGTTTATCATGTTTTATTTATTTTGTTGACTCATTCACTTGAATCTATACAGTCGTGAGACTCGTGTCTTATCGAGTGACTCACACTGTCATGGAAATGTACTGTCGTGTAACTCGTTTCTTCAGGTATGACTCGGCATGACTCGGTGTCACACTGTTGTGAAAATACAATAATAATAATTAAGAGAGTATGCATGCGATTGTAATAGTGTGCACAGTATCAAAAAGCGGTCAATTGCATTTCTGATTCGAATTTTTGAACTCATTTTGTCTATACTGTCATGTCACCGTGTTTTCTATGACTCGGTAGCACACTGTCTTTTTTAATGAATTCAATTAGTTCATTGACTCACAACACCATACGAGTTGATTTGTGAAAGTGTTTGTAAAGACAGTGTGACTATTAATAGTATTGCGTGTAGCACATAATTCGTTTGAGCGAGAGAGGGTAAATTTTTGTTTAGTGTTGACTCGTGGAGGGCTTCATATCTTTATATATATAATTCTTCTGTGAGTGTGTATGTCACTGAACTTCTCTTAAACGACAGGACCGATTTTGATGAAATTTTTTGTGTGTGTTCAAAGGGATCTGAGAATGCTTTAGATTCACAATTTATATATATAATTCTTCTGTGAGTGTGTATGTCACTGAACTTCTCTTAAACGACTGGACCGATTTTGATGAAATTTTTTGTGTGTGTTCAAGGGGATCTGAAAATGGTTTAGATTCACAATATATGTATATAAAAGATAGTCGTGTTAGTTACACTATTTATAACTCAAGAACGGTTGAACCGATTTGGCTGAAAATTGGTGGGGAGGTAGCTTAGAACTAGGAGACGGACATAGGATATCCCGTTTCAGTGGGACGTGACATAAAACGTGAAGGAATGGATTTGCAAACCGTAATAGCTACAGAGTTGAAATTTTTACAGAATATGTAGTAGTTCTATCCGGGAATTAGCAACAAATACTAAAACTAAAATATTTTTAAAAACTGAAAGGGGTCCCCATACAAGAAATATTTTGGTTTGTATGGCAGCTAAACGACCCAGTAATCCCACGATCTTGAAATTTCGATGGTTGGTAGCTATGCATCAGAGACTTATATTGTGAAATTTCAGTTTGATCAGTCCACTAGGGAGGGTACTTCCCATACAAACCCACCATTAAAACTCAGTTTCTTATTCGAAAAACTTTTTTTGTTCTATCGAACTGATATTTAGACACTATAAGTTCTTGACATAGGCGCTACACATCTATCAATCAAATCGGCCAACTAGGAGGAGTATCTCCCATACAAACCCACCATTAAAATTCAGGTTCCTATTCGGTAAACTTTTTTGTTTTTTGAACTATTGAACTGAAATTAGTGTCTAACTATAAGTTTCTGATATAGGCGCGGTACATTTGTTGGAAGCAGTCAAATCAGACTAATAGAGGGGGTACCTCCCATAAAACCACAATCTGGTACTGAACCCTCCGTGTACGAGTCTGACTCGCACTTGGCCCATTTTTTATTTTTATCGGCGGTCATCGTCTACAGCGCTCCATTCCTTTCTCTGTTATAGCTCCCATCCCCACATATCTCCTTGATTTTCATCAAAGGAAGAAATGTTTCCATACGTATATGCTCTCTTATCTTTTTTGTGCGAGGGCGTAGCAACGCACGCCGGGATAACTAGTTGTATATAAAATAATAAAGATGAAATATTAACTAAATCAATAGTAATCAATACTTCTGGAATTGAGTATAATTATTATTAATGTGCAGTATATGCTATAAATAGCTTAATTAATAAAACCATTTTTCAGTAGTAGGAAAACAGTAAAATAATATAAACGAAACCTTGTACAAAAAAAAAAAAAAAAATTATAGAAATTTCAAAAATAAATGAATTATGAAGTATTAATATAAATTTTGGATTACATAAATAAATAGTGATTATATACTACAATACATACAAGTCTCCTTTTAGATTCTATTGGCATCACTCCTTGGATCTTTCCCTATTTTTAAGTAATTAAAATCTGTTATAGGTAAGCATATAACAATTTGTTATTGCATTTAACTTTCTTTAGAATTAATTATTGTAATAATTTTATTGCGTTTCAAAACAATAGCAAAGATAAGTTTATGTTCGTAAAAAGATGCTGATTCTGGATAACAATAGGTTATACTACCGACACTTAGATGAGCGCATCACTTATGTTAAGAAGAGAAAAACACATTTGGGCATTTATTGTTGAATTTGGAAATTTATGAAATGACTTATTGAGGTACTTAAAAACTATGAAACAATACGAAATAATAAGGGGTATGATATGAGTAAAGGAAAACAACCTTTAATGAGGTAAACTTATGTACTTACTAAGTAGTACTAGTACTACTAACTACAATATATGGCAATGCAATGCTGCTTGCTATGCGTTATAGACAAAAGGGATATACGAGTATGTAGTAGTACTATGAGACGACATAAATGAGAGTGAACGAAAGACTTTGCCACAGTCTTTTGGCCCATATTTTTTCAATTTTTTGTTGTTGTTGTTTTGGATGCTCAAAGTAAAAACAAACTCATTGCAAAGCTATTAGTCTGAACTCAACAACTTAGCTCAGTGGCCTATTGCTGTTGGCCACTTGTGCCCAATTCGTTTGAGTTGGGTGTGTTTTGCTGGCAAGAGTGTTTGTTTCTTTTTTTTTTCTTCTTTTGTGCTTTGTTTTTGTTTTTCTACACAGATGAGTATGTGTGTATAAATGTGTACATATGTGTATGTGTGTGTGCCCACCGTTTCACCTTTCTTGTTTGCCTTCCTCCTTAACACGCACTAACATCCTCCACAACTCACTCAAGTTTTGCATCGCTCACTCACTTCCTTAAACACACTTTAGCTGTTGTGTTGATATTGCCTTTGAGTGTATAATACTGGTGCGTTCGAAATGTATCCAAGATACGTTCAAAACTTTGCAATATTATGTTGGGGGCAACCTCCAGGGCATGGGTAACTAAGAGACCAGTGCAACATGTTTTGTCTAGTGTGGAAACTTTTGAAACAGGTTAAAACATGAACGCATTTTTGTTGATGTGACCCACGTTCTGGGCCGATCATCGAGGATAATAATGAGCATTTCCAACTTCCGATAGAACAAAATCGTAGTTTAAAGATGCGCGAACTAGAAAGTAATCGTAGATATGTAAATTTTGATTCGAAGTCGCTTAAAAGCCAACTGTGCGACTTTTTGATTAGATGATTGAAAAGAATGCTAATATGTAGTGCATTTAAAACCTTCTAAAAACTGACTTCCAGAACGAACTGCTTCACAAGTCGGAAGTACCGATCGATTGTGAATTACAATATGTTGAAGGATGAGAGCGCATGGCACATATCAGCATAGAGTAAAGAACGACAGTCGTATACTTTTGCGGCACACCTCGCTCAATTAGGCACTTAAGTGGTAGTGAGTAGAGTAGTATGTATATTGCTGTATGTTTTAGGGTATGAGTGTGGGAATGTGAGTGTGTATGAAGAGGTGTTTACAAATAGTAGGTCTTAAACTAGTCTTACGTTGACCCCCAGCACAACTAACTCAAAGTAATGAAGGTCATTAGAAATGTGCTTTGCTAAGCATCAACAAACTTAACTGATTTTCTTCTTTTTTTTTTCTCATCTTCTTCTGTAATCAGCCTCTTTTACTTTTCACTCAACAAGATGCAAAATGCGAAAAGAAAATCACTTCACGATACTATACTATACTACACTACTTAAATAGAAGTACCACCGCCATCACCATCTAAATCCTCTTTTAGGCATCAAATACTCTTAGAATGATGAAATGCAAAATGAAAGCAAAAGCTACAGAAAACTATGAGAAAAGTATCTTAACGCGTTATACTAATTTTTTTCTATAAAGAGACCATCAGCTAACAACATCATCACCATCATCAGCACCATCAGCATCATGATAACCGCTTACTTAACCCATACACATTCAACTATTCCTAATGTGAAAGAGCCATCTAGAGAAAAAAAAAATAAAAAAAAAAATTGAAAGAAAAACCAGAGAAAACTGTGAGTAAGAATAACAAAAATGTTTGTTTTCTGACAACGTTTGGGTCATTAGATTGATTGACGATGGTCAACAAATGTCGCCGGCAAGGAATCAACAAAAACCAAAAGTTCAAATGCGAAAAACCCTATGAAATGAGGAAAAACTTTTAACCATAAAAAAAAAAAAATAGATGATGTTGTTATTGTTTATTGGCCCTTGTCATTGTTTATTTCTTTTGTAATTAGACTTGAAAGACGAAAGAAATAGACGACTTTAGATGGATTTTTATAAGAATGGAAAGACAACAGTAGTTCTTGAATCCATTCCAAACCTCAGTCAGCCGTTCTTAAAACTCCATTTCTGGGTCAAATTTAAGTTTGTTAACAAAATCCAAGAATCTCATTATTAGCGCTACGAAATAGACTGCCGAATTTTATGTTTTTTTTTTTTTTTTTGTTTTTCCTTTTATAAATTTGAGGAATTTTAGATTAGGAAGAAAGATCAATTTCCCTGTTTTATAGGATGACAGGCAGTTCAGATCAAATCCATAGCAATGAAATTCTTCATATTATTTTAAGTAATAAAATGTGACGAAAACTTGGGCATGTAAAGTTAGTGTGCCACAGTTTAAGAACCACTGGGCTAAAAGGTACAACAACTCAGTTTGATTCCAAATGTTAATCATCACATGAAAATAGGACTAAAGCAAGACAGCAAAAATGTTAATTAGGATGTTTAGGATGTCGATAACACTGAAGAATGGTGAGCAAGCAACTTTGACAAACTTTTAATTTAGTTATAAAACGAAAAGAAAACAACAATAATTTTTGTTTTGTTTTTAATTTTTTTCACTGATTGTCCTGGACAGCGGCGGAAAACATTGAAAGGTAACTTCGTATTAAGGGGGATACGGTACAACATAGGAAGAAGAATATTAAATACGAAAACGGTTTATCTCTGCCCACCACCCATAATGTTTAAGACATTTAGTTGTATCCCTTTTTTGTCAAGTGTCCCAAAAGAAAACTGAACTAAACCAAACCAAACCGAACTAAAAACTGATGTAGTAAAAGGGGGGAAATGAAAAAGAAAAACAGAGCGCACATTTTCAACGCGTCTTCTTAGTTTCTTACTTTATTATACTTATTTCGTTGTTTGCTTCTTACAATTTTTTTTTTTTTTTCTTTGTATTTTTAAATGAAGTTGACATTTTACGTTAAAGTTTTTTAATTAGATTTTATCATTATAATGAAGTTGTTTGTCTGTCTGTCGGTCTGTTTCTGTTGGTCTTTCAGTCCCTGCCCTTGGAGTGGGCCAACATTTCTAGATGCTAAAGTAACATGTCATCTTCTGCTTCATTATCATCAACTTTGTCTTCAGTTACACATTCTTTCATCCATTCATTCATTCATTCTTATTGTAGTTCTTTCGTTACATTTTATTTATTTATTTATTTTGCACTTTTCTTAACCGTTTCTCTTGCTGAAAGCGAAACTCATTTTCGTGTAAACAAAGATATTTTCTCCTCTAATTTTCTCCCCCTGACACGCACTTGGTTTTTCTCGCTTAACTCTTATATATACAATACTTACAAGTTACAATCTAATTAAAAGTCGAAATAGCACAGTCATGTTGGAGAAGCAAAGAGTGTTGTATGGAAGGTCAGGGATTCAACAACTGACATTTGATCTAAGGTGGCATAGAACTCCTTCATGATTAGGTAGACTGACATTGCATTTAACATAGTTCAAAGCCAGGGTAGTTTCGAAAAGAAGGGAGTCAGTGAGATTTACTGAGACAATATACACTTATACAAATCTCATTTTTTACAATTTCGTCATAATCTCTCGAACTTAAACTTAAAGCTAAACATACTTGAGAGAGCTATTGTACTTAAGAACCTCGTGGGTGGCATTGGTTGAGGTGTTGGATTGGAATTGCTGTGGAATGCATGAAAATACCCTTATAAAACTTTGGCCAACTTAACTCAACTGAACTCAAGACTGAGTAAGCAGATTTATACTTACAAGTTAAAAATAACACACGCAGTCACGCATGCACACACATGAAAGAAAGAAAGTAGTAAGAAGTAAGTGAGTAAGAGTTAGTATGAAAAATTTTACTCTGAGTCATAATAATCAACGTCATCATTATCATTTTTGTCGACACCAGCATCACAAAACCACAAAAAAAAACAAAAAAAATTAAAAATCGGTATGGAATATTTAAACTTCGCTTTATCGACGCTTACATACCTTTTACACCCCCATATGTTTTATATACGCGTACATGTCTATGGAATTAATAAACATTTCAGATTGATTGATAATGGCTATAAATAAATAAAACATAAATTCCGGCTTTACAGTGCATTTCTAATTTTCGTTTAAGTAGAACCATTACTTAACCATAAATTAAACATTCCTTTGAACAACCTACAGATTACAAATTCTCAAAAAAAATACAGGGTATCCCATCTTTCACCTTGGTACGGTAGCATTAAGTAACTTTGGAAAAAAAAGCAACCAAATTTTATAAGAGGTATTTTTATTCAATTTGGTCCTTTGCAATTGATTGTATTTGGACTAGTTCTTGAATACAACATCAATTAACAGGCCACCTTCATTGACCACAGCTCAATGGGCTTTTTTGCTACGTTTTCCATTACCTTTTTGAGCATTTCGGGAGGGCTCGTCAATGGGCTGAGGTTTGCTGGCGTACACTTTGCTTTTGGTATAACCTGACACAAAGAAGTCCGAATGGGTTACATCTGAATGTGGGTTTGTATGGGAGGTACCCCTCCAAGGTGGCCGATTCGGTTGATTCTAACAGATGTACCGCAATTATATCAGAAACTTGTAGTTTCTAAATTTCAGTTCGATAGAACAAAAAACAAAAAAGTTTTTCTAATAAGAATCAGAATTTTATTGGTGGTTTGTATGGGAGGTATCCTCTCTAGCAATACGATCAACCTGAAATTTCGAAAATATAAGTTTCTGATGTATAGCCACCAATCTTCTAAATTTTAAGATCGTGGGACTACTGGATCGTATAGCTGCCATACAAACCAAAATGTTTCTTGTATGGGGACCCCTTTAAGTTTTCGAAAATATATTAGTTTTAGTATTTGTTGCTGATGCTCGGATAAAACTACACCTTTTTTTGCTTTTGTTGCACTAGGTTGACCTCAGCCCTTGAAACCTTATTTGTCATTTTCCATCTCCGCTAATGCTTTTCCTCAACCCATTTTAGTTAAATTTGATATTTAATAATTGGAACTCACCTCAAAAAGCGATTAAACAAAAACACGTGGCACATGTAGGAGTCTAACAAAACAAATATGCTATTCAAGTGGCGCAAAAATTTGGGCATGCTTTAACATGGTTTATAAAGAAAAAAAAAAAAAAAAAAAAATTAACCGTTTATTTCCAGCGATCAATTTTTTTCATGAACAAATATTCAAGAAAAACCCGTTACATTTAATGTTAATTTTTGAGGGATTTGCATTCAAACTAACAATTTGCAGGGTGTCCTATTCAAGTGGCGCGGAGTGTACATTGATCGGAAATAATAAATTTAAGAATTCTATTGCCTGCTATCTGTTTATTGAAAGATATA